>JAWZYV010012365.1:0-188609 GCA_038373885.1 Cheiracanthium punctorium
TTTGTTATAGTGTTAGAATAATGACTGTATTGCCTGCTGTATTGGGAAAAAAAAAGAACAGAAATCTAAAGGGATTTTGAAATTTGTTTTAGTGTTAGTTGCCCGGTTCTATTATGTTACTAGTTTTCGTTTGTCTCGTCACTCATTCAGTTAGAAAGATTCAATAACATGAAATGAAACCATATACTGCGATTATTTCAAACTCGTGTGGAGGAAAACAAAAATAACTCAACAAATATGGAGTTATTTGTTGTGAAAACGAAATTATTTCATTATTCTTCGATACACATGCATATTATCGACGTAGGGTTATGCAGTGTAGCCTGCGTTATTCAGGAATAATGTAGTTATCAGTAAAAAAGAATTAGAATCGGTGTAGTAGCTCCAGATATTACTCGCTGCATATACAGGGTGTCCTAAGAAGACATTAACACCCTTCAATTTTTTATGTATTAGAAATAAGAGGCCAATCTAAATTGTAAAAAATTTTCAAAATAAGGTGGGGAAAAAGACTACACTAAGAAAAAATTTATCTCGTTAATTTTCGAAAAGTTGCAATTTTAAATTTGTATACGACCCCTGTTCAAAAGAATTGTCAATCAGTAAAATGTGACCCTTACAATAATGAGGTCCTGTACAAATTTTCAGCCTTTCATCAAAAACATCTCAGAGGTATCTTTAAATAAAGATGATCATGAGCTATACATGAATTCGAATGAAAACTTTTAACGCAAGAGTGCAAAAACATTGTTTTTTCATAATTTTTATAAGACCCCTGAAACGCGATCATCCTAACTGATTTTTTTCCTTCTAGAGTTAAAGAAAAGTGGTTTAGGTCAGCGTGTATTTGTCTTCATATATATCTGACACTTTTTAGGATATAATTCTCAAATTTTTATATCGCCTGATTAGCATATTAGTTGGGGCACAGTTTACTAACTGAGAATTTTGTTTTGTGTGTGCGTACAGGGAGATTTTGAAAATTTGAAATGCTTGAATTTTTAAAATTAAAATGAATATTTTTTTCTAAATGTAACCTTTTTTTCCGACCTTACTTTGAACATTTTTTTTTTCAAATTTACATTTCCCACTTATCTCTAATAGATAAAGAATTAAAGTGTGTTTCCACCATTTTGAGACACCCTATGTACAGTGGTTGGGAAACAGTGATGTGAACGATCTCATCGATTGTTAAGATATTTTGAAAACTTTTTCGAATTCTATCTATTACCATTCAGTTTCCTATGTCGATCGCTCAGATCTTTGTACGTCTTTCCAGTCAAAAATACAACAATTGCAGTTCACATAAATTAACTTCTAAAGCAAACAGCTTCTGATTTGTTTGCACAGAAGACGGGTTTTAATTCTACTTTGTAAGAGCTCTGTCCCCGAATTAGACAGGTACCAAAAAAAAAAAAAAAAAAAAAAATGTTGGCAAATATTTGTAATAAGTGTGAAACGGAAGTTATATCATTACACTGGATGCTTAAAAATATGAGAAAAGATATCAAAGCACTTTGGTTCTGGAATATAAAACTTACCATACCTGATAAAGTTTTTAGTCATTGTTCAGATATCTATTCCAGAGCAATGGAGTGGACCATTTGTATGACTGGAAGAGGGCTGAACTCTTCAGAAAAAGCCCCCTACCCCTTATAAAATTTAAGCTTTCTATATAAAAAATGTACTATTTAGACCTTCACGTTTCAACGACAATCTTATAATTTTCTACAGTCGACACACGATTATTGTAACCATTTCACTTTTGTATACAAAAGTACATTTCGTCCCCTCATGATGAAACATGGTGTTTTCCTTTGCACTCGAAGAGTCCTGTTACCTTAAAGATGTGGCCATTTTAGAATGGCTGTCTCGGACTAAAATAGTCACATCCCCTTGATCACATGACTTTTAGGGGTATTAGGAAAATTGTTTAAAATTAAATACTTAGGAAAGAAACCATTTCATTCATTTTACATAATTTATTAACTAATATAGGGCAGAGTAAATCATTTCATAGAATTTTACAGAATTTGTAGCACGAACAGTGAGTGAAACTGAAATTTAATTTTTTTAAACTGACACAATTTTAGAGAATTGTTTTGATAAAATCAAGAATAATGTGGATTATAGTAATAATTATTATTTTGAACATGAACAAAGTAACAAAAGTAACCTAGGAATTTTTTGAATTATTGACGTTTTTAATAAGAAGTTTTTTGTAAATCAAATTCTCTCAGTACAGTGTTAATATTTCACATGTTCCATGACCTCAAACCGTAATAGTTTGAACTACATAAGCTATTGTGAAACTACATCGCTTTTTAAGCTAGATGTATTATACAGAGTGTTTCAAACCAGAAAAAATTTCTAGAAAGGGTAAGTAACGTGAAGATGGTTTCAGAATCACATAGTGCTGTGTGGTCGGAAATGCCGGCTTCATATACTTGTCAATAATCGCTTTAGAAGAAGATTTCAAGTAATAGTGAACTTTCTGACCACGGTTTTCCAAAAACTAATGCACTTATGAAAAATTGCTAATTTAGAGTTTTTTTCTTTCATTACTTTGATGAAATTGTCTGAGGCGAGTTGATTATCTATGAAAATTGGACACACTCTTAAATCGTGCAACACTTCTTCCAAAGGGATTAACAGGTACTCATAGCTGCCAACGACTACGAAATATAATTAACCCCTTTTTTCAAACAAGAATTTTCAGCTTAAAATATAGCAAACTTTTTGCACTACACACATGAACTGGTTACTAGTTTGTAAACATACTTAAACAAAAAGTGGTTAGTTACATTCCGCAGTAGTTGGCAGCTATGGCTATGGGTACATGAAGATGACGTTTCCGATCCGCATTGTTATGTGATTCTGAATCGATTTGGAGTATCCTAATACTCCTGAAATTTTGCCCTTCTACTTTTGAAACACTCTGTATTATTTAGATGAAAATATATTTTCTACAAACAATCGGTTTATTTCTCACATTTTCATTAAAGTGAACACAGAAATTTACGGTCTGTCATTGCACCGAACAAGTGTTCCTTAAAACAATGCACAATTATCTTCATAATAGTACTGCACTTCTCACATATTCTAAATCACTATTTACTATATACAGAAAATAAAAATGTTTATTTTTAGCGCATAATGTACTCGAAATCCAATTAAAAGTTCTGGCTAACAGTTTTTCGAAGATATTAACGCAGGGAAGGATTTGATTCTACAAACTTTCTTATTGATCGTGAAGGGGAGCATTTCTTCCCAGTACTTGCATAAAAATCGAGAGTATATCAGTTCATGTTATGCAAATCCTTTTCTCTGTAAGGAAAATAATTTCTGATCTGTTTGCATAAAGGACTTGAATTTCCATTCCATTCTAAAGGAATTCTGGAACCGTATTGGATATACAGCTGGAAAATGTCGGCAAATATTTGTAAAATATGAGATGCGAGCAGATCTAAAAAAGAAGAAGAATGACGTTAAGAAAAATGAAAAATATACCAAAGCAATTTATCTTTAAAATGGGAAAATTATTCCAGAAAGCCGAAAACTTCAGATGTTTGAGAAATTGTAGTGCTAATTATTGAGTTCTATCCCTCTACACTTATCTATAAGAATCCCACTAATGTTATAAATGCCAATGTTCGTATGTATGTTTGTTACTCTTTCACGCTGAAACGGTTTGCCGGATTTGGATGAAATTTGGAACAAAGAAAGTTAAAGTCCTGGATTAACAAACAGGCTATTTTTTAACGCACGAAAAAAAACACTTGTTCCTATAATATAAAAAAAAACTATTTTTTACTCCCCCCCCAAAAAAAAAGGATAGAATTGAGCTTTTTTTTACAAAGCCGTCGACAGATGGCGCAAACTTATAGAAAACGCTATTTTTAATAAATAAAATAGCCTGAATAAGTTTTCCCTTCTGACATGGATTTATAAGCGGGTTACGAGCCAAGCACACAAATCTGAAATACATGTTACACAAACAAACAAACAAAGATAAGTTTTTGAAACTTTCATTCAGTTCGAATTATGCATTTTTCTGCGCGTCCTTTCCCCCCTCTATGTCTAATGTATTACATCCAGAAAAAGAATGTTAGAAATATCAATTTTAATTTTGATGTTAGAAATATCAATTTTAATTACACTCATGCATAATGATACACTTTCCAAATTCAATGGAATAAGGAAAGAAAAGAGGGAAGACGCATGGACATGATACGCTTTTAATAAATAGCACTTTAGTGTGTATTTAAAATCTGAAAGGGTTTCAGATTTTCTTACCTTTTTTCGGCGACCGATATGTCTAGAAGCTCTTCAGAATTAATATAGGACAAAAATAATTTGTACCTTTTTGTAGGTTTTTATTATTAAACCATCTTATTTTTGTGACCAGGGGCGGCCCGACACGGTAATCAAAGTAATCATAACATCGGGTCGCCGGCTTCGAAGGGGCGTCATTTCGAACTCAAAATCTAAGTAGAGCATAAAAGGTCTTTTTTACGTAAGGTGGGGGTGCCACTTACCCTAGGCCGCCCCTGTTTTTAACCATCCTAATTTAAAATTCCATTCAGAATCTGAGATATTTAAGTCCCAAGAAGCTGGTGAGAAACATAAGATTCATTAAGATGGCGAACTAACTGGTCGCCGGAGGCGGCTATTGAAATATATATTTATAAAAATCTTTTTGGTTTTGTCTGACACAAACCGATTAGCCGATGACCTCGAATTTCGGGCAAGTATAATGGTTAGGGAAGAATACATTGCGAAAGTCTTAGTTACGTACAAAATAAAAAATTCCACCTTTCTTAATTTAAAAGATTTTTCAAAATTTTTAATTAAAAAAAAATTCCAAATTATGTTAAACATACGGTTTAACGTCAGATAGCAATTCTGGATTCTAAAATCTGTTTATTATCTCAAAATATTATAAAGAGAAAAATAAACTACTGAAAAATACTAATGTTAAAGACAACAATTTTATAAAATACGTGTCAAGGGAACAACAGATTCTTTATCACAAATTAATTTAACCCTTTATGTATCAAACATATTTATCAAAAAAGTCTTATTTACTCGTCGGCTCACTTATGCGCCTCTCAACTATGCCCGTCTCTCTTTTATGCACGAACTAGCTGAGTGCCCGTTCTTCGCACGGTAGTAAACGAAAATATTCCAAACATGTGTAATCCCAATTAATTCTAGTGGTGTGAAATCTAAAATAAAAACAAAATTATTTGACTCTTGATGTAAAGTTTGCATCATGAGTACTAACCTGGCATCATTGCAATTTAATGACTCAATAAACTATGTCAGTATCATTCGCGATCAGAAAAGTAAACAGCTTAGCGGTTTGAAGAGAACTCCTGACTTTCAAAATGTGTTATTTCTACATCATACTGTTTTTTAGGTTCAGGTTGTAGTATTAAATACCTCAGACACACTAAATGAAATGGACAACCGTTTATTTTAAAATAGCTGCGCACCCGCTCTTCATACGGGAAGACACGAATATTTTACTAAAATCATATCTGCGTGTTACAAAACAGAATTTAATTTTTAAAAAAGTTAAAGTAATGTCCTTGAAATTACTGCGGGATGTATCAACGCAAATTAGAATTACCTTATCGTTCAGTTGGCTGTAAAACAATCCTTGAAAAAGGATAAACAGAACACTTTTAATTTCATGAAATATTTATTAACGTGGTATATTGTGATTTATTCATATTATACTTACAAATCTACTATTACCTATTACGTATATCAATACTATCTATCTTCCTTCTCCTTCAAGGCTACATTAAAAGAAACAGCTTAGATTATTTTGTACCAATGGGATCTTCTTATTCTATGGTGATTCTTTGCAATTTACGCATTAGCATAAACAATTATCATTTCACATAATGGTTTTCATTAAGGAAGCTCTGTATATATATTTAATTTATGCATAGTTTTGTAAGATTTGCGTATTTAGCACCGCAAAACATTTCATCTCAATATTGGTGTAAAATATCCAAGCGGTGCCGTTTTAAATATCCATATATCCAATATAGCGATATCTTATAAATCTTCCATGGTTCTGTTCTGTCTCCTGAAAAACATCAAACTGTGTAATCTCGAGGAGCTATTTAGAATCGCTTTAATTGTGACAGAACGCAGTTGAAGAGTTTGCAAATTTCACGCATTTTTTTTTAAATTTATGACGTCACAGTTCAGCTGCCGTAAAAGATAGCCCGGTTGGTTGAGGGAGTTAATTTAGATTTCTCGCGCAGTAGTTTTCAAACGGTATCTTATTGATACCGTTTGAAAGATCACTGTTTGATACCGTTACAAAGACGTTGAAAATTTTTTTTGCTTTATAAAGTACCCCTATGGAGGAACGTAATCCAACGTTAAAATAAAACTATACTCGTAACATGTATATGTTAGAAAACCTATAAACATTTTTAAATAAGCAACGGATTAAAATGCCACTAATAATAATAATAATCGCTATTTATATTCGCTATAGCTGTGACAGGAACGTTAGAGTTGCAGAGTTTACAAATTTCACGCTTTTTTTTAAATTTATGACGCCACTGTTTAACTGCCGTAAAAGATACCCCGGATAATTTGATATTTCGCTCAGTAGCTTTCAAACGGTATCATATTAAAATTTACAACGACATTGAATTTTTTTTTGCTTTATATAGGAATAGGACACTATGGAGAAACGTAATCCAACATTAAAATAAAACTATATTCGCATATATATGCCTGCGACATAATTAAATGCGGGAAAAAAAATAGAACAATTTTAATATATCGCGCTTTAAAACAAACTTTGTAACTTTTAAAATGAACATATTCAGCTGCGTTAACATATTTCAAATTTTAATTGCAACAGATTAAAATACCACTGATAATAATAATAATCATGAATTTCTCAGTTTATTTCTAAAGTAAGTTTTAATCAAAATATCGCCCCCTTGTGTTAAAAAAAAAGAGCAGGGATAAAATTGTGGCGTAATTTTTAGGTATCGTAAAGCATTTGACGTCATAGATCCTCACTTGCGAATTGAAATTCCGTATCCTATCTTAAAAACCCCATTGGTTGTAAAAAAAACCTTCTTTCTAATCCTTTTTGTGGCAGCAACCCAACATAAATTCTCGTGCCATAATCGCAATGTAATGAATGGCGTAAGATCGCGTTGATGCTATTAAATTCTAAACATTAGGTTGCATTAAAATTCGTAAAAAATCATCTAATTGACATAATTTTTTTATTTTCATATTAAAAGAGGGAGAAAAAAATGTTTCACCATTTGTGAAAATATCAAAAAGTTATGAGAGATAGAATTCAAGATGCGACAGTTTTAAAATTATTTTACGAAAAATTCGTCAAAACAGATACTTAGTAAAAAAAATTCCTAAAAATCAGTAAATCATGTTACGTATTCCGAACAAACTGTTTTTAAAAGAAAATTTTCTCCTCTATCCGATGATACAACTGCCGTTTTGCTGCGAACGTAATTTCCGTCGTTATTACGAATTAGGTGAGAAAAAATGCCAAAAATCGCATAAAACATAAAAAAAAAAAAAAAAAATTCTAGGTCGAATTTTGAAAAAATCGCTTCGAGGTGCACAACTACATGTATAGATCTTCCCGAGTACCAAATTTGGTGTTTCTAGGTATAGCCGTTTGTTCGTAACGCTGCCGACAGACACACAGACAGACTCCTTCTTCTCTACTTATTATAAACTAGCTGCGTGCCCGTTCTTCGCACGGTAGGAAACGAAAATTTTCCTTACATGTGTAATTCGAAATTATTCGTGATGTGGAATTTAAAAAAAAAAGAGCAAAATTATTTGACTCTTAATGTAAAGTTTGTGTCATGAGTACTAACCTGATCATTGCAGTATAATGACTCAAAAAACTACGTCAGTGTCATTCACTATCAAAAAAGTGGAAAGCTTAATGGTTTGCAGAGAACTCCTGGCTTTCAAAATGTCTTATTTCTACATCATACTGTTTTTTAGGCTCAAGTTGTAGCATTAAATACCTAAGACACTACATGAAATGGAGCACCATTTATTTCTTTCCGAAAATGTACCATATAAGGAAAGTATTGCAATCATGAAAAAATTCGACTTCGAGATTTTGGTGTATTTACACGTTTTGAGGTCTTCTGAATTCATTTATGCTATTTTCAAGAGATGTTTTTAAAATAGCTGCGCACCGGCTCTTCATACGGGAAGAAGGGAATATTTTACTACTAAAATCATATCTGCATGTGACAAAACAGAATTTCATTTTTAAAAAAGTTCAAGTAATCCCCTCTGTTGAAATGACTGCGGGATATATTAACGCAAATTAGAATTACTTTTCGTTTAGTTGGTTGTAAGACAACCGTTGAAAAAGGATAAACACTTTTAATTTCATGAAATATTTATTAACGTGGTACATTGCGATTTATTCATACTATCTTTACAAATCTAATAATACTACCTATTACGTACATTAATACTATCTATACTCGCTTCTCCCTCTTCAAGGCTCCCTTAAAAGAAACAGCTTAGATTATTCGCCTCAATGGGATCTTTTGATTCTGTGGCGATTCTTTGCAATTTACGCATTAGCATACATAATAATCATTTCACATAATGGTTGCCATTAAGGAAACTCTCCATATATATTTAATTTATACATAGTTTTATAAGATTGGCGTATTTAGCGCCGTAAACCATTTCATCTTACTGTGGGGAGAAAATGTCCAAGGGGTGCCATTTTAAATATCCAATAGCGATATCTTTTATATCCTGCATAGTCCTGTCTCCTGAAAAACATCAAACTGTGTAATCTCGAGGAGCTACTTATTCCCATTTTAATTGTGACAGGGCGTTAGAGTTGCAGAGTTTACAAATTTCACACATTTTTTTAAATTTATGACGTCACTGTTTGATTGCCGTAAAGGATACCCCGGTAGATTAATTTCGGAGTTACTTTCGATATTTCGCATAATTGTTTTCAAACGGTATCATTAAAACTTTGCGTGACCTTTATGGAGGAACGTAATTCAACGTTAAAATAAAACTATACTCGCAACCTGCATGCGTATGTTAGGCAACGCCTGCGCTAAATTAAATGCCAAAAATAAAAATAATAAATAGAAAAATTTTAATATATCGCGCTTTGAAACGAACTTTGTAACTTTTAAAATGAACATTTTCAGCGCCGTGAAAACATTTCAATTTTTAAATAAGCACCGGATTAAAATACCACTTCTAATAATAATAATCGTGAATTTCTTAGTTTATATCTACAGTAAATTTTAATCAAAATATCGTCTCCCTGTGTTGAAAATAGAGCTGGAATAAATGAGTTAAAATTATGGCGTACTTTTTAGGTATCTTAAAGCATTTGAAGTCATAGATCCTCACTTGCGAATTGAAATTCTGATATCCCATTTAAAAACTCGATTGGTTGAAAAAACCCTTTTTTCTAATCCTTTCTGTGGCAACAGCCGAACATAAATTCTCGTGCCGTGATCGCAATGTAATGAATGGCGTAAGATCGCGTTGATGCTATTAAATTCTAAACATTAGGCTGCTTTAAAATTCGTAAAAAATCATCTAATTTACATAATTTTTTCGTTTTTATTTTAAAAGAGGGAGAAAAGAATGTTTCACGATCTGTCAAAATATCTAAAAGTTATGACGGATAGAATTCAAGATGCGACAGTTTTAAAATTATTTTACGAAAAAAAATCGCGAAGCAGATGTTTAATAAAAAAATTCTTAAAAATCGGTAAATCAGGTTAAGTATTCAGAACAAACTGTTTTTAAAAGAAAATTTTCTCCTCTATCCGATGATACAAATGCCGTTTTGCTGCGAGCGTAATTTCCGCCGTTATTACGAATTAGGTGAGAAAAAATGCCAAAAATAGCATAAAACATAAAATAAAAAAAAAATCTAGGTCGAATTTTGAAAAAATCGCTTCTAGGTGCACAACTACATATTTACATCTTCCCGAATACCGAATTTGGTGTTTCTAGGTGTAGCCGTTTGTCCGTAAAGCTGCAGACAGACACACACACACACACACACACACACACACACACACACACACACAGACACCTTCTTTTATAATAAGTAGAGAAAAAGAAGGTGTCTGTGTGTCTGTCTGTGTGTGTGTGTGTGTGTGTGTCTGTCGGCAGCGTTACGGACAAACGGCTACACCTAGAAACACCAAATTTGGTACTCGGAAAGATGTAAATATGTAGTTGTGCACCTCGAAGCGATTTTTTCAAAATTCGACCTAGAATTTTTACTTCCTTGTACGTAGTATAAGGAAGTAATGTGATCCCGAAAAATTTTGGGGGCCAAATTTCGACAAAAAAACCGATTTTGACTACCTCTAAATTTAATTTAAAATTTTTTTTCGATGCATCTCATCGTAGGTTAGCATGCACGATCATATTAACGCGTCTGCAACTCATTTTGACCAGCGGCGAGTCTACTGTGGCCAGTTTTTCCATGCCGTCTGTACGTACGTACGTATGTATGTAACTCGCATATCTCAAAAACTATTGGTCGTAGAATGTTGAGATTTGATATTTAGGATTGTTCTATGATCTAGTTGTGCACCTCCCCTTTTGGTGGCAATCGAATGGATAGTTTATGTACAGGACCGCCCAAAAGATTCGAAATACATTACGCTCTATGGGCCGAAATTCATTAAACTCGCCTAATTCAAAAGCTATTAGGCGTAGAATGTCGAAACTTCATATTTTGGATAGTTGTAACATCTAGTTGTGCACCTCCTCTTTCGGTTCCGTTCGACTGAATAGTTTATGTACAGGACCGCCCAAAAGATTCGAAATACATTACGCTCTAAGGGCCGAAATTTATCAAAGCGTTTTTTAGAGGTATTGGGCTATTTCAAACGACTCAGAAGTAATATAGGCTGTAAAGAGTTAGAAAATGAATTTCTCTATTAAAAAAAATGTCTTTATCATTTATAGTTCTGCTACAGGAACACTCAAAAGATTTCCAATACATTACGGTCAATGGCAATTTTAGGGGCATTCATCCATTTCAAGCACAATACCGTCCTACCACATAAGTTAGGTAATGGTCCGACCACGGTCACGTGCCTCCCTCAAGAACTATGCCAAAAGTCGCCAAGCTTGGCGACTTTTGGTGTACGTGTGTGCATATTTAACTTTCAAATCTCAAAAACTATTATGAAATTTCATATATAAGAATGTTGTAACATCTAGTTGTGCATCTCGATTTTTGGTTCCAATCTACTGGAGAGTTTATTTACAGGACCACCGGAAAGAATTTCAGTACTTTAATGTCTATGGACATTTTCAATATAATACTACTGTAGACAGTCATTGTTTGGTACATGCCCAAAATCTCGCCGTCTGTCCTCGACCTTATCGAGTTTTGGCGAAATATCGCCAAATTTGGCGATAGTCAGTCATTGGGTCCATGCCCAAAGTATCGCCATTTGTCATCGTTCTTGGCGAGTTTTGGCGAAATATCGCTAAATTTGGCGATAATCTGTCATTGTTTGGTTCATGCTTAAAATCTCGCCAAATGTCGTCGACATTGACGAGTTTCGCCGAAATATCGCCAAATTTGACGCCAAAAGTTATTTCGTATTTTGTATAACTCTAAAACTAACCCGTAGATTTTTTAACTTTTGTATTTAGAACTATTGTAATATCTAACTGTTTTCAATATCTTTTTTGACAGCAATCGACTGAGAATTTATTTACAGGGTGAGCCAAATGACTTTGAATACATCGAGGTGTATGGATGCATTCAATTCATTGAAAGTCTGTGGTCAATGACTAACAGACACTTCGGCTATCCCCAAAATCTCGCTGACTATCTCAAGTTTGTCGGCTTTTGGTGAAATATCGCCAAATAAAGTGTCAGAAGGAAATCTTTCAAATTGAACTCAGCTTGGCGATATCGAAATATTTGGCTGGAAATCGCTAAACCTTACTATTATTGATATTTTATCTCTTTCAAACAAATAAATTTAGAGGAAGTGCGTCGAAAATATTTTTGATCTAATGGACGTGCAAGGAAGTCATGTGTTGGACACATCAGATTTTTTTTATTTTATGTTTTATGCGACTTTTGGCATTTTTTCTCATCTAATTCGTAATAACGGCGGAAATTACGCTCGCAGCAAAACGGCATTTGTATCATCGGATAGAGGAGGAAATTTTCTTTTAAAAACAGTTTGTTCTGAATACGTAACATGATTTACCGATTTTTAGGAATTTTTTTACTAAGCATCTGCTTCGCGATTGTTTTTTGTAAAATAATTTTAAAACTGTCGCATCTTGAATTCTATCCGTCATAACTTTTAGATATTTTGACAAATCGAGAAACATTCTTTTCTCCCTCTTTTAAAATAAAAACGAAAAAATTATGTAAATTAGATGATTTTTTACGAATTTTAATGCAGCCTAATGTTTAGAATTTAATAGCATCAACGCGATCTTACGCCATTCATTACATTGCGACCACGGCACGAGAATTTATGTTCAGTTGTTGCCACAGAAAGGATTAGAAAAAAAGATTTTTTCAACAAATCGAGTTTTTAAATGGGATATCAGAATTTCAATTCGCAAGTGAGGATCTATGACGTCAAATGCTTTAAGATACGTAAAAATTACTCCATAATTTTAACTTATTTATTCCAGATCTATTTTCAACACAGGGAGACGATATTTTGATTAAAATTTACTGTAGAAATAAACTAAGAAATTCACGATTATTATTATTAGAAGTGGTATTTTAATCCGGTGCTTATTTAAAAATTGAAATGTTTTCACGGCGCTGAAAATGTTAATTTTAAAAGTTACAAAGTTCGTTTCAAAGCGCGATATATAAATTTTTTTCTATTTACTATTTTTATTTTTGGCATTTAATTTAGCGCAGGCGTTGCCTAACATACGCATGCAGGTTGCGAGTATAATTTTATTTTAACGTTGAATTACGTTCCTCCATAAAGGTTACATAACGCAAAGTTTTAATGATACCGTTTGAAAACAATTATGCGAAATATCGAAATTAACTCCCTCAACCTACCGGGGTATCCTTTACGGCAGTCAAACAGTGACGTCATAAATAAAAAAATGCGTGAAATTTGTAAACTCTGCAACTCTAACGCCCTGTCACAATTAAAGTGGGAATAAGTAGCTCCTCGAGATTACACAGTTTGATGTTTTTCAGGAGACAGGACTATGGAGGATATAAAAGATATCGCTAAATTAGATACATGGATATTTAAAATGGCCTCCCTTAGATATTTTCTCCCCACAATAAGATGAAATGGTTTGCGGCGCTAAATACGCCAATCTTATAAAACTATGTATAAATAAATATATATGGAGAGTTTCCTTAATGGCAACCATTATGTGAAATGATTATTATTTATGCTAATGCGTAAATTGCAAAGAATCGCCACAGAATCAAAAGATCCCATTGAGGCCAAATAATCTAAGCTGTTTCTTTTAAGGGAGCCTTGAAGAGGGAGAAGCGAATATAGATAGTATTAATGTACGTAATAGGTAGTATTATTAGATTTGTAAAGATAATATGAATAAATCGCAATGTACCACGTTAATAAATATTTCATGAAATTAAAAGTGTCCTGTTTCAACGATTGTCTTACAACCAACTAAACGAAAAGTAATTCCAATTTGCGTTAATATATCCCGCAGTAATTTCAACAGAGGAGATTACTTGAACTTTTTTAAAAATGAAATTCTGTTTTGTCACATGCAGATATGATTTTCGTAGTAAAATATTCCCTTCTTCCCGTATGAAGAGCGGGTGCGCAGCTATTTTAAAAACATCTCTTGAAAATAGCATAAATGAATTCAGAAGACCTCAAAACGTGTCAATACACCAAACTCTCGAAGTCGAATTTTTTCATGATTACAATACTTTCCTTATATGGTACATGTTCGGAAAGAGATAAATGGTGCTCCATTTCATGTAGTGTCTTAGGTATTTAATGCTACAACTTGAGCCTAAAAACCAGTATGATGTAAAAATAAGACATTTTGAAAGCCAGGAGTTCTCTGCAAACCATTAAGCTTTCCACTTTTTTGATAGTGAATGACACTGACGTAGTTTTTTGAGTCATTATACTGCAATGATCAGGTTAGTACTCATGACACAAACTTTACATTAAGAGTCAAATAATTTTGCTCTTTTTTTTTTAATTCCACATCTCGAATAATTTCGAATTACACATGTAAGGAAAATTTTCGTTTCCTACCGTGCGAAGAACGGGCACGCTGCTAGTTTATAATAAGTAGAGATTTCGGAAGGTCCCATTACGAGGAATAGGAAAAAAATGATATAAGTTTCTCATTTATTTTTGAATTTAAAAAGTTAAACTAAATTGCATATTTAAATTAAAAAAAAATGATATTACGCGTTCTAACTGAAAAAATATTATTTTGCATTTGTTTCAGTCTTTTTAATGTTTTGTCTCTCGTAATTTAGATGAAGAGTTAGAAAATAAGACTCTCACAGTGATACGCGATTCTCATTTATACGCGATATTAAGTCGGTACCTTGAAACGCGTATTAGTGAGAGGTCACTGTGTATATATAAAGCATATCTAGTGCCGGATATCCGATCGGATAATCGGTCGGATATTCGTATCCGGTAGTCAATGGAACTTCGAATATCCGATATCCGGTATCAGTCAATATCTCGTGAATCCCTTGTGCATGCATTCGCATTCCATGGCAACATGCAAGAGGAATTTCGCAGCGCGATTCAACTGTCAACATTGTGACTCCCGAACTAAAAATCTCAACTTTTTTTCCCGGCACTGTATAGTTTTCTTTTAATTTTCATTATCACAGAGAAAAAAATTACTCTACTCTTTAACGAATGTCCTCAGAATGCTTTATGAAAACATTTGGCTACAAAAATCTTTTCAAAATATGACTTCCTTGAACGAATTTTCGTCTACAAATTTTTACACTGATCGCCAGGGAAAACAATACATTCTTCCACCCGCATAAAAATCGAGACTATGAGTTCAAGTTACGCAAATCTTTCCTCTGAGAAGCGAATACTTCTGGGTCTGTTTGCATAAAGGACTTCAATTTTTACTCCATTCAGAACGAGTTCTCGTCCTATATTGGATATATTACTGGAAAATGTTCGCAAATATTTGCAGTATGTATGAGATGGCTGCAGTTTCATAAGAAGTGGCATTTAGAAAAACGAATAGAGTACCAAAATAGCTTCATTTTACAATGTAGAGTTATTGGAGCCATACTGAACATTTTAAATGTCTTAGACATTGCAGTTCGGAGAGTGAATGTGTAGGAATAAAATCTGTTGATTCCTCAAGATTATATTGTTTAAAAAAAATATTTCAACATTCACAGATTGTAGCTGCTTCGCATGATTTTTATAGTCAAAATTTTTAGTAAAAATACCTGTAATTTAAGTCCTGATTAAAAGACTCCCATTTTCTATACGTAGCAGAATTTAAAAGATACATACATAGTGTGTACTCGCTAGTCAAGCGTTTGCAAACTATAAACACAAGATAGTTAAGAAAATTCATTAAAAATTGTTAAAAGTTTGAGTTTGAACATTTTATTTTAAATATTACCACCATAAGCCATCTATTCAATAACCATTTTTAAGTCATGAATAGTGTGAAGAGCAGCATATTCTAAGCATTTTGTTTGTATATATATATGTTTTCCATACTGTTATTATCATACTAATCTTATTTCGGTTTTATTGCTATTTTTTATTTGTTTGAGACTGTAGATATTGCTTGTCAGGACTGTTACTACCTAAAGTGTAAAGTATTATACTTGGTTTTTTTTTTTTGTACTGGAGTCGTGGCTCCAAGTTTCTAGTCGGTAAAATTTAAGAAAAAGAATAATAAAATAAAAATTAATTAAATAAATAATTAGAAATTTTAATCTTGGATTTTGTTGTTCTTGAGAGACGTCCGTCTCGCAGCTGAGAGCCTGGACAACTTAATGACACTGCATCGACAGACTCCTTTCGCGAGGAAAGGGGGGGGGATATTGTAATATTTTAAGGAATGTTCGTATAAAAATGTCTTTTCTCATACTTCGTGATTCAAATTTCTGTTATCAAATCGTTACTTTGACTGTGAGTTGGTTTTCTCCAAATAAACGGGATTTTCCGAGCCTGTTCTACTCGCCGCCCAAACCTTATCTTCGGTGAAAAGGTGGAGTCTAAATATATTTTTGCTTTGTAATCAGCCAATGGAACCGCCATGCTTCTTCTCAGGTGATCACGTGGTCCTAACGTAAGCTGTCAATCAGCGAGTATGTTTCTCTCCGGCCAAAAAGACTCGGGTACTCGCATTTTTGAACGACTGATCTGAAGACAGGTAATTTAGACCCGGGTAGGGTCCGTTCCGATTGTATTTGCGTCTGCCTTGCTCTTGCTTTTAATATTTGCTTTTTTAAACAGCAAATAAACTGAGTTTTAATCCAACGACAGACTCATCATTATTTAATTGTAGCGAAAACGCTATATATATCAATAGGCATGTGTGTGTAATAAATATACAAATAATCTTATATAATCTAATTTTTGGAAAAATACACTTACAGATATAATTGGATTCATATCCCGGTGCAAAAGAATTTGCGCTTCTCTACCTGTACAAAAAAATAATTTCCATTTTCCTTTGATACCCATTATTCGTTTTCCATTTAACAGAATACAATGCACATGCATTTAAATATAAAGATTTATTACCATATTTAAATTTATCTGGGAAAAAAATTTTAAATTAAAAAGAAAACGAATCTAAGTTTAATCAAAGGTAAACACACTTTAAAATTTCTTTTTTTTTAAGTCTTGCTGAAAGAAAAAAGAATCTCCGACATTCTCAATGAATAAACATAGTATAGCATGCACCAAAGAGGGGGTGGGGAACAGGGAATATGTCATTTCAATTTCTAATCCAGGAAAATTTGATTAAAGCGAAGATTTAAAAATATTCCAATTTAAAGGCCCTCCGTGTCTTCTATTAATTATTCATAAACATCTGCGAATCAGGTCGCGCATTTCCGTTTTATAAGTGGAAGCATATTTATGCGTTTTTAGTTTGCTGTCGAAAGTAATTGGCGGAGCATTAACTTTTTCACAACTCATGCATTTTTATTAGATTAAACATGAGGCAATAACCAATCGATACTATACTTTGAATTCCGAAAAATGAAATAATGGAATATTAAATAGAAGTGCATTTTCATATAAATGTTCATTATTTTATGTACTGCTTTTATTGCCTCTTTGCATTAATTTTTGAATTTGGTAATGGCCTATTGAGGTAATCTATTCCAAGTTTCTGATTTGCATTAAATGTTCCAAAGTTTATGGCTAAGGCAGTTGAGTACTTTTCCTGAAGTTAGAAAGCAGTGTTTTAAGTTTTCGATATTTTTCTTAAATTAGTATTTCATCAGAGTTCAGTTAATTGCGTTAAAATTATAAAATGAATAATCTTGGCTGTTTCAGTAACTTGAAAGATATCTAGAAACTGCAGAAAAATACAGTTTAAAGTAACTTTTAAACTTTCCTCATTGTCCATGAATTTTTCAGTGTAATATCGTCACTGTGATTTTTGTTAGCTCAGCTCTTTCTGACCTTCTGAGTTGCAGAGACGCAAA
This sequence comes from Cheiracanthium punctorium, assembly GCA_038373885.1. Lineage (NCBI taxonomy): Eukaryota > Metazoa > Arthropoda > Arachnida > Araneae > Cheiracanthiidae > Cheiracanthium > Cheiracanthium punctorium. The sequence goes on from JAWZYV010012365.1 coordinate 17,723, forward strand.
CTTCGTTTGCCGACCTGAAATGTTTTACTCTAATAAATCTACATAGTACAGTCTAACTAAAATACACGTATATCATAAACGGGTCTATTGTTACGAATTTTCGGAGCGACCCGCTGTTCTGGGGTTTAAAATAGTTCAAAATTCGTATTTTAAGCTTCAAATAGTTAAATTTTGCCTTTTTGTATCAAAATCGGTCAACTAGAACCGGAGATACGGAGGTTACAGTTTTCCCATTCATTTGTATGCAGTTTCTAGAAATCTCGAGAAATATGGGTCCTAGGAGTTTAGTAACTTCATTTTTGGTGACTTACTTTTGTCGCCAAATTTGGCGATATTCCTCCAAAAGTCGCCAAGCTTGGTGATATTTTGGTCATTTGGCGCGATTATCCCAATGGGGCTGGAAAAGTTGGTTTCACTGAATTAAAATCACATCATAGCCTAATATTTCTCTTCTATGACGTAATCAAAATTGGAATCTTCAAGAAATAGAAGCTCCTTGTAGCTTCTGCTTCTCCTATGAATATAAGCGCGCTGCCCCGATAGAGTCAGTGTGAATTGAGCTCCCGTGGAGTGAGTTTGCTGTGTTACGCTTTGTATTGACACTATAGAAGCGTTGTTTCCGCTTGCTTTTGGAAGTTGATTTTAAAGTGCTGTGTGTAAATTCTTTATTACTGAGTCTTGAAGTTTGTATATGAACCCCGTACAAAACAATTCCCAGTTAGGAAAATGTGCCTCATACACTAATGAGGTGGCAAAATAAATTTGAGAACTATACTTCAAAAATTATCAGAGATATGAAAAATAAATATAACGACTCAAAATTATCAGAGATATGAAAATAAATATAACAACTCTATGATAAAAGACTCAAACTTGGTACATAACCGCATTAGTGTATAAGGCAAATTTTACTAATTAGGAATGTTTTTGTACGGGGGTCGTATAAAAATTAAAAAAGGATAACTTTTTGTAAGTGAATGAGAGGAATTTTTTTCTTAACGGAATCTTATTTCCGACCTTATTTTGAAAATTTTTCAATTTACACTGCCCACTTATCTCTAAGAGATAAAGAAATAAAGCCTTACATCTTTTTGGGACACCCTGTATAGTATATACGACTTTTTGAAACACACACGCAGTTATTTTAGAAGCCAATAAATAAGCTTAAAACTGGTTTAAATCATTCCCTAACTACATATTACTATTTCGCACATAAAGTTATAAATAAAGCCGGGTTAGTTCTGGTACGGTTTGAGGGTTTCCGCCTTCAGTGATTCTACGAGTGACGAAATAACGTGTTGGGCTCTCTTCTTCAGTAGCAAATCACGAGTATGGAAATTACACTTCACATCCCACACTTCTGGTTTGTGTTTCTTACTGTTGGCGAAGTGCTGCGGGTGAGGTGTCTTGGATATATAACACTCAGATACGTCCCTCGCGAAAAACTCGTGTATAATAGATCGCGTTGTTGCGCGTGTCCACAGTAATATTTATTTTAAAGTTGTAAACAACGTTTTGCTTTAAACGAGGCATAAATAACATGGGACACCTTTGAGGATGTTGTCGCAACAGACATTTCTCGACAAAATGCCGAAACGGGCCTGGGTTGACGCTATTCGAACTGATATTTGTTATGTTGTTTACCTGTTGTCTGGTATTTTCAACGAAGTACTTTCCTTCATCATCATAGACAAAAATTGCACACTTCCAAAAATGAAAAGATGTAATGGTGAAGAATCCGTTATTGTGAAAAATGTACTTCCGCCGCACCTAGGCATTTTAAGGCTCTTCCGCAAGCACGGCCTAATTCAGGAAGTTTTAACAATTTATAAAGCAATAAGTTCTGGTGAATGACGTTTTAATTACCCCTTCAAGTTTCAGAATTTAAAAAAAATAGTTTGCAATTTTAGTTTCTCTTTGATGAAAAAGTAGGTGTGTTGCTGGGTAAATTGTAAGTGAGAGAATGGAATATAGTAAGTATTAGGCATCTTAGAAGATCAAATTAATAGTTATTCAATCTATGAGCCGTGACCCCATTTGAGGGCAATAAAAATTACTGTAATAGGATTGCAAGTGGAGTGAAACTGTTGTTTTGTAAAAGCAAAGCACAATGGGGCTATTTGCCAAACGGACGAAAGCCTTGCACGACGGACTTTTTAAGGGGTTATGATGAGTAATGACGTTATATTAGAAGAAAGCCGCCCAAAACTTGAGACTGTTAGATCGATAGCCGCATGAGAGGCCAGAACCCTGGAAAAGTGGACGAGTAAAAAATCGTAATTAACGTAATTAGATGGAAACGTATCAATGGTAAACTTATAAAAAATATTTTCAAAATGGGAAATTGTATTAACCTAGCTGCCAACGGCTACGGAATATAATTAACCACATTTATAAACAAGGATTTTCGGCTTAAAATACAGCATACTTATGCGCCGCAGGTGTGAGATGGCTACTATTTAAAAAAAAAAAAAACACTTCAAAGTTTTTATGTTTACAAAAAGTGGTTAATTATATTCCCTAGAAGTTGGCAGCTATGTATTAAATTCCGAAATTTGCTACGCCCCCTAATATAAAAACGCAACTTTTAATGTTTTTTAATATTTTGATCATTACCTTGCTGTTTGTGCAAGTACCTTTAGCTCCTACCCTAGTACCTTTAGCTAATATTTTGTGCTTCCAAGCATACTGCAATTATACTTACATTGCAAAAATATTTCATATATCACTGGTTAGATGGCATATTAACTGATTTCAAGTGACTTTTTACCGACAGCCTAAAGGCGTAAGTTTAAAAGAAGAAAAAATAGCTGTGCCTGGCACAGCCAGCTGTCGTCAAAAAAGGGTCTCTAGATCTGTGGCACTCGATAAACGTTTCGATCATCCGCCATCTTGCTTGTAGTTAAGTCGAGCGATGGCAACGGCTGCCCTTTTTACAGCATTGGGAAAGGGTTGCGCCTCAAAGGGTTAACAGCACCGGTATCTGCTGAAAAATGGAGAACATGATGAAAGCACATTGACGTGGAAGAACAACTGTATAGACTGCCCAATGCTGAAAAAAAAAAGGGCATCGGTTCTCATCGCTCGATTTAACTACCATCAAGATCTGGTAGCATACTGGTAGTTAAATCGAGCGATGGCAATGGATGCCCTTTTTTTTCAGCTTTGGAAAATAGTTGAGCTTCAAAGGGCTAAAAAACTAGAGAATTTTTTTTTTCGAAAGTAATTGAATTTCCGAAAATGAAAGCGAATGTGCGAAAGTTTCGTACATTTATGAGACTTTTTAGCCCAAAATATCTCCTTTTCACATTTCTCGGATTACTTTCCTTTGGGATACGTTATGACATATAGGTCGGAGATGTTTACGCTGCGTCTTTTTTTAGCAAAATGCATGTGACGTCTATTCCTTTTTATGACTGGATCTCTATCTTTATGAGACGCGGGTGAAACGTATTACACAGATATGTGGACTCTCTTTTCTGTAATACCCGCCTATAAATAAGCATTCATTATGGTATCCCGCCAAACACAAGCTCAAAGAGATGAGCGATAAAGCAATTTCGAACCATAGGAATATTTCGTGTCTTTTATAAGAAACAAATAGAATAGAAATGTGTCAGATTCTTCTTCCTCTGTTTCGCTATGCGAGATGCTAAAAATGACATGTGGACTCAAATTTTTGATGACTTGCTGTTATGCTAATATTGGTTTTTCAGAGTAACGGTAAAATACGCAGCTGATTTTATGCTAGGTAAATTTCCTTCATTTTAATTTTAACAACTTTCTAACAAAGTTGAAATGTATGATTTCATTTCATCTGCTGTCTTGTCTTACTGTCTTTTTATTTACCCCCTAACAAACAAAAATATGAAGAGGGAGCTGTAGGTAACGCCACAGCTGCTAACGACAACGGAATATAATTAAACACCTTTTCAAAACGAGGATTTTCGGTTTAAAATATAGCAAACTTTTTGCGCTACATGCGTGAGCTGGTTCCTATTTGAAAAAATATTTAAAAGATGTTTACAAAAAGTGGTTAATTATATTCCTTAGTAGTTGTCATCTATGGTAATGTGTTGAAGTAATATGAAAAGAGTGGCATAGATTTCAGTTAAAATTCTTTTACTAAGGTCACAGGAGTTTTCGAAGTTAAAAACATGCTCAAGAATGATTACGGAAAACTAGGCGTTCTTTCTAAATGGTTACAATTGAGTGCCAGCAATCAAAATTTAAAATGAATCAGTCAGAAATTTAAAATGAATCAGTCACCATCAGTCAAAATTTAAAATGAATTTTAACTTCTAATTTTCAAACTTTATCAGGAAACGGTGCATTTCTATCTCCAACCGTATTTTGATTATTGTTCGCGTATAAAACAGGCCAGTCATTTATTGGACACCCGATGCATTCAACATAGTTTGAAGTGCATTTTAGAGAATTTTGTCTATTTCAAGCAAAACAAAATTAGTATTAATTATCTAATTTTTAGAAAGCATGCTCTCCATCGAAAAGGGTGGATATTAAACTATTTTTCAGGAGCATTCAAAATTACTAATAATACCGGCAATAGATGACACTCCAAGCCTGGTAATTGAAAAAGTAAATACTTACGTAACATTATTCTATTTTTTATTAATTATTCATGCATGCATGTAAAAGTAATATAATAATGTAGAAAAATATATAATCGGAACGTTATCATGAGCTATGTATTTTGATCTATATTCCATCAGTTGATTTCAAGTTTAAGAAAATTTGTTACTTAAATTAACGGAAGCTGCTTTCCAAAGTGAAAGAAAGCGAAGCCAAAATATCTCTTGCCCATTTAAAAGAATTGTGACAATTTTGCTGTCCTCCCTTTACAAAAATATACAAGGGATTATCAAATGAAAAGGTACGAAACGTCGTAACAACCTAATCGTTAACATATTTGACTATGCAGCTATGAGAGCACGTAGCGAGACATCTAGGAATGCGATTGGAGCCTTTTGTGTGGATAGGAACATGCGGGGGACCACAGGAGAGAGCAGAAGCTCTTGTAAAAAGCAGCCTCCTACGTCCAATTGACGGGGCAGTGCGTGTGAGAACAGGATGGCGTTCACATTGCAAAATTCGACGACTGAGGAACATCGAGGCGTCATCCGATTTCTGACACTGGAAGGTGCTAAACCAGCCACTATTCATCGCCGAATGAGGACCGTATGCAGGGAAGGCTGTCCCACAAGTCAATGAGAAAATGGAGTGTCCATTTTCGCCAAGGAACTGGCCAAGTTCAAGTGGAAACAGCTTGATCATCCGCCCTACAGTACGGGCATGTCGCCCTGCGATTTCCATGTGTTTGGTCCACTGAAGAAACACCTGAAAGGGATGCGCTTCCATTCGGACGACGTACTCAAGGACACTGTGACGGACTGGGTCTCGTCGCGGCATCAGGAATTCTGGGAACAAGGAATCCTGCGGCTTGTTCACCAGTGGGATCGTTGTGCTCAGGCCTATGGTGTATATCTTATAAATAAAAATGAAATTCTGTTTGTTTGTTTGTTTGTTTGTTTGTTTGTTTGTTTGTGGATTTGATTCGTATACAAATCCACAAAAATGGACCTATCGGCCTGAAATTTAGTACAGATATGTAAAATAATATAGAATAACTCATAGTCCACTTTAAAAATTTGAAAGTCCACCCGTTCCCGGAATTTAAGAGATTTTTTATGCTCTTCACGCAAAAATCTTTCCGTAATTGTAACCCCTGTAGTGAAAAAAGTGTGAAAGAAGGATCGTAGTTGCCATGTGTGGCGATTTTGCCGAATAAAATGTCGTTCGTATACAAATCCACAAAAATGGACCTATCGGCCTGAAATTTAGTACAGATATGTAAAATAATATAGAATAACTCATAGTCCACTTTAAAAATTTGAAAGTCCACCCGATCCCGGAATTTAAGAGATTTTTTATGCTCTTCACACAAAAATCTTTCCGTAATTGTAACCCCTGTAGTGAAAAAAGTGTGAAAGAAGGATCGTAGTTGCCATGTGTGGCGATTTTGCCGAATAAAATGTCGTTCATATACAAATCCACAAAAATGGACCTATCGGCCTGAAATTCAGCACAGATATGTAAAATAATATAGAATAAATCGTAGTCCACTTTAAAACTTTGAAAGTCCACCCGTTCCCGGAATTTAAGAGATTTTTTATGCTATTAACGCAAAAAGCTTTCCGTAATTGTAACCCCTGTAGTGAAAAAAGTGTGAAATAAGGATCGTATTGCCATGTGTGGCGATTTTGCCGAATAAAATGTTTTAAATTCTCAAAGTAAAAATAAAAGAATAATAATGATTTTTTTTTTGTTAGTTTATATTCGTAAGGTTATTTTTTTTAAATTATAATATCGTGTGCATGGGAAATCAGAGCAGGAATGTAATGCTTTACACGCAAAACAATAAGAATTGAAGATTTCCGAGGCTAATAGGTAAATTATTTTAGTTTGGCGAAAAAATAAAATGGCTCAAATGCCGATTTTGTGAAAGTGAGTTCTAGCGGTTTGCACAGATTTCGGCTTGGCGCAATTTATTGAGAGCTTAAGGAAATAGATTTTTGAAAACAATTGCAAAGGTTTTATTAGAATACAGCGTTAAATTTTAATGATCCGTGAAGAAATAATGCAGTTATTAAGGGATTTCAATTGATCTATCTCCAGAATTCTCGCCAAATGAGTACATTGATTTAAGTTGGGAGAATTCTGCCAAATTTCAGAAAATTGAAATCTTCTCATTTAGTACATCGGAGTAATGATGAATAAAACACGTTATAGTTGATAATTTTAAAAAATTCGGCTGTATTAAGGGATTCAACTTTTCAAATAAAGGCTTGCTTTACTTTTTCGCGGTCGAACCATTTCCCATATATTATTGCTGCTATGTTAATGCTTCGAATGATTTCCTGAAAAAACGCTTGCAAAATGGCGTATGTTGGCAGTTTGGCGAGGCTTAGATTTGAAACTGGATTTTATTTGAGACTGGTATATATAATAACACTGGTTATAGATAAAAATGAATGTTGGTATGAGTGTATGAGGTTGAAAAACTCCAGCACCGTTGAGCACCGTTGCACCACGAAATTTGGTTCACCTAAGTCTTTTATCATGGAGAAGCTTTTTATGCTATCCGTTTTCCTCTAACTTGCCACCAGGTGGCGCAGCAGAACGTCGAATTCTATTCCGTTTAGCCGTTTGCTATGCGAATATCGTCCAACCGATTTCGATGAAATTTGGTACACGCGAATATTAGAACACGGAGAATATTTTTCACTATCCATTTTGCTGTAACTTGCCGCTAAATGGCGCTGAAAAGCATCAACTTCTATACCGTTCGACCGATCAGCATAAAATTTTTTATACTTACACATTTGAGCACGAAGAATATATTCTAACTGCGTTCCTTTTGATGTTACTCACCACTAGATGACACTGCAATGCATTATTATTTTAACTCGCCACTAGATGACGCTGCAGCAGGCCAAATTCTTGACCATTCAAACGGTCGCTATGAAAATCAGTATACATAGCTATTTGAACAATGAGAAAATTTTGGGGTTATCCATTTTGCTATAACTCGCCACTTGACGTCGCTGTAGCAAATCATTACTTTAATTAACTACTATATGGCCCTGCAGTGTATCACTTCTTGACTGTGCAAATGATCGTTATGAAAATTGGTATACATAGATAGCTGAACACGGGGAAGAGTTTGGCGCTATCCATTTTCCTATAACTTGCCACTAGATGTCGCGTCAACACATGAACTTCAGGACTGTCCAGCCGATAGTCATGTGAAATTCGTATACATCGATATCTGAATGCGAAAAATATTTTCGCCGTATCCGTTTTGCTAAAACTCGCCACTAGATTGCGCTACGCCGCATGGCCTTCTGCACCGTACAAACGATTGCCTTGCAATTCGGTATGCATGATTATTGGAGACAATATAACGCGATATCCACTTTGCTATATCTGTTTATTACAATGAATAGTAATCACCACAAATCGTAATATCAAAAAGTCCATTCATTCCCGTGCGAAGAACGGGTACTTCAGCTAGTTTTGAATAATAAAGTCTACATTTATATCCATCATGTCGTTTCGTACCTTTTCATTCGATCACCCCTTGTATTTTTAAGAGGTAAAACACACATGATTTTTCATGTGTTCTAGAGTACATTTTTATATTATAGAGAAGAGCTATCGATGACAACGACTTGTAAATCAATGGAAATAATATTCTTTCCAACTTCAAGTATACTTTCCCCTTGTTTTTCTTCCGAAAATCTGTGATTAAAAAATCAAACTACACTCTATAACAAAAAAAATCGACGCACCAAGAAACAATCATCCGATTGCTTTGAAATTTCGTATGCATGAATGTTTTGAACAGATATGCAAATGATTCATATTTGGTGTCCAACGAATGAATAGTTTGATCTCTAGCGCATCGGAACTGCGCATCCAGCAGACGTATATAAGGAGCAGTTCTTCAACGGTTGTTAAAACTTTCGGTTTGATTGCGATTCAGATGACCTTTCAACAACTTAAAAACTGCCTCGCTGCAGGATTCGTGCTCATTATGTGCAACTGTCAGAGTTTGACAGAGGTCGTATCATTGGATTGAAAGAGGCCGGTTAGACTAATCGGAGAATCGCTCGTCATTTGAGTCGAAGCGATGCGACGATTCGAAGATGGTGGCAAGGATGGGTGGAAAATGGCAGAGTGCAGCGCCAGGATGGTAGCGGTTGACTTAGGGCTACAACAGATCGTGAGGACAGAGTGATGGTCCGATCAGCTGTCACAGTGCTTTCTTCATCTCTATCAACCATCAGACGTTCAACCCAAACACCAGTGTCCATCATGACCATTCACAGACGGTTGAGAGAGCGAAATCTACGCTCGCGCCGACCGTTACGACACCTGGCACTCACGCCTGCACACTGCCGAGCCAGATTACAGTGGTGCAGGGTCTGGATCTGGTTGGAATGATGCCAACTGGTGACGTATAGTCTTTAGCGACGAATCCCGCTTCCAACTGTGTCCTGACGATCATCGAAGACGTGTTTGGAGACGCACAGGGCAGAGGGGGGATCCTGATTTCACTATTGCACGCCACACCGGCCCTCAACAAGGCATTATGCTCTGGGGTGCCATTTCCTTTGACAGCCGGACCCCTTTGGTCGTCATTAGAGGTACACTTACTGCACAGCGGTACGTGGACGACATCCTAAGACCTGTTTTGCTACCGTTACTTTTGCAGTGCGCTGGGCTGGTTTTTCAGCAGGACAACGGCAGACCACATAAGTCTCTTGTTGCTCTAAACTGTCTGCAAGCTTGTCAAACTCTTCCTTAGCCTGCCAGATCGTCAGATCTCTCTCCCATCGAGCATATCTGGGATATGATGGGAAGGCGATTGCATCTGGCACGGACTGTTGATGACCTTGTTCGACAATTGGAGCGAATTTGGTAGGAAATACCACAGGAGACCATCCGGGAGCTTTATCGGTCTATGCCACTCCGTGTGGCAGCTTCTATCCAGGCTAGCAGCGGGTCAACACCTTATTGAACTTGTTACTGTAACTCTGAAATAAATTATTCAATTGTTCTGAAATTTTAATCATTTACTATTCTGTACATTGTCTTCCTATCCACCAATTTTCGTCTCAATCGGATACCTCCTTCTTGGTGCGTCGATTTATTTGTTATAGAGTGTATTTTAAAACAAATGAATGACTACAGTTTTAACACAAAAGATAAATGGAAGCAATCTTAAACTTTTTAAGTACATTTTCCGCAAAATTTCAGTTTAAATATACAGGTACATAAGCTTTTTATTTGAACGTGATTTTTAACATACATAGTATGCCAGCTTAAATATTTCGTGCACTTTTTGAGCAAGCAAAACGTGTTTTATAGAAATTATAACTTCTGTAAGGAATTCACTCAAGATTTTCAGGTAATTTTTCAGTTTCAAGAAAGGGAAATTATATTACTTGCATAGCTGCCAACCTTCCCGATTTCTTCGGGTGATTTCCCACCACTAATTTTTACCTAGCAATTCATGCTTAAAATAACGCGACAATTTTAATGCAAAATAAAACTGTTTAAAAATTGTGGTGGGATGTCGCCCGAAGAAATTGGGAAGGTTGGCAGCTATGATTACTTGACCTAAACTGTCAAAAGATTTCAGTATTGTTTGTTTTTTTAACTAAACATCAATTTTAAAGAAAATCTTTTTACTATTAAAGAAGTGCAATTTCACCTGGACGCGCTCTTTACTTTTTGCCTTTAAGCCTCAGATAACTCCGAACACATTTTCTTAAGACATGATGTTTCATTTCGTCCCGGTATATAAAGATTCCTTCACGGTAAATCATTTGTTTTCCATCAGTACATCAGACTTGATTCGTGTGGAATTTTACTATAAGAATTTCGGAAAACCCTGACTAATATGTCGGGTAGAGTTCGAGCAAAAACATCGTGAACGTTTGCTTTCAATCACATTGAGTAGAATAGGAAGCATCACCCGGTCAGTCATAAGTTTCAGAACGAATTTCCACAATAATTTACACTTCCATCTAATGTCCTCATTTATTTATAGTTTTATTTATACTTTTATCACTCTTTATCTAATAATTTTATATTTTCTGTTAAATTTCTTGGTTTTTAATAAAGTTTATAGGTTTTTTGTGAAGTATTTATAAACCTTTATTTAAGACAACCAGTTTTTTAGTATTGAGTTTTTCGTATGTATAATGGATCACATCCCGACATTAAATGCGTATTTTAATTTGATACGGAGACCAGTAAAAAGTTTCAGCATTGCTAAATGTTTTCCACATGTCTAGATTTCGTTAATTATTGATCAGCTTATATATTTTTTAATTATCCGAATCAAGCTTAAATATCCTACAAAATTCATAGATAAAATGTACTGTCTAGACTTTAAAATACATTCGTGGCAAAATTTTTGTTTGGCTGAAATAAATGCTTCCAGCATTTTACGTTTTCGTTTGAAACTTTTTAATGTACCAGAATAGGAGAAAGCTAAAAACATTTTCTTTTTTTTTTTTCTTTGAATGCTCCTGACTTTTATTTCGTTTTTGGGTGGATGGGGGATTCTCTCTTTCTGATAGATATATATATATATACACATACATATTTTTGACTTGGCTTTTATGTAACTTAGAGCAATAAATAAGCATTCATAAAATACCCCGACCAACACAACTTTAAAGAAATGACCAATAAAGCAATTTTAAAGATTTTATTTTGGTGTTGTTATTTTGTTTTACTTAAATATAGGAATACCGGTAATAACATTTCTGTAAAGTTTTAAAAATTGTAAAATACATTTTTAATGATGTTTGATACTTTCTGTTCATGGGCGAGAGTGTTAATTGGTTTCTCTGCCGCGAAATATAAAAATGTTATTTGTGTACACTGAACCATTAGTGAATCACAGTATTTACTTTATAATATTAAACTTTATTCTGAATTATCTTATATAACGTCATATGGCGTCTGTGATTTTTAGATTAAATTGTTAACACTGGTTTATTGACTCTAACTCACCAAGGATTTGAAAAGACCTGCTTCTTGCACTATTTTCTTGTTCATTATTTTCACAAAGTTGTTGTTGTTGTTATTATTATTATTATTATTATTATTATTATTAGCAAAAGATTCATTACAACCACGAAGTTAAACTTATAGGAGGGGACACTTCGCTTAGAAAGTGGGACAACGCTGATGTCCCACTTTCATACAGATGGCGCAAGACACACTGGGTAACTGCGCATTTTAGGTTGCTTATATTTCCATCAAGGCAGCGAAGTCAATGGAGATTGTACGAATTTAAATATATAGACATATGAACGTTGGATATAATAATTTCTGGAGTCAGATTTATTTTAATCTTTTAATCACATAATTGCCTTATAATACTATTTCTTAATTAATATAGGCAATATCTTAATTAATATAAGCCAGACAAGTTTAGATATTTGGTCAGGTATATTGCAAAAATTTCTGTGAAAAAAAAAAAAAAAAAAAAAAAAAAAAAAACGTATAAGTAAGTTTACGTTAATAAGTCCCGCACTAGCATACTCAGGTAAGAGCCTGAACACAACCTGAACACCTTTTTAAATCTAATTTTGTAGAGGGGCTTAAAATGTTTTTAAGTAGGCTTAGACCTCCCACAAGCATTGATTAGTACACAATTTTTTTTTGTACTAAGTTCAGATATACTGGTTAGAGCATGTACAAAGAGGAGCTACGTGTGGAGATGAAGATATAAATAATTCGAAATATTGACACTTTACTCTCGGTAAAAAATTATTTTTATTTTACTTACAAAAATAAAATAAAAATGTGAAAATTTTTTATATTTTAAGTACGCACTAAAGTGGTATATGTTAAAAGCATATCATAATACATGTGCCGGCTCTATTTTTCTTCCTTATTTCATTCAGTTTTTAAAATGCATCATTATTCATTAGGGTGCCGTAATTTATTCTTATTCCCTAAAACACTTCTTTGGAATAAAAAAGTATCTTAAAATCGCCCACTAAAACTACTTAACAGTTTTGCCAAGCATATTCTATCTATACTTTATAAAAAATGTGTGGAATGTGCATCATAATCCATCAGTGTGCCGTGTTTGTCTTTCTTTTTCCATAAAACACTTCTCAGGATTAAAATATATATTAAAATCGCCTACTAAAACTGTTTTACAATGTTCGTCAGGCATAACCTCATTGTACTTCTAGTCTGTACTACTGTAGCTTTTGCCAGTTTCTCGCCAAATATGGGAGATATCGTCAAGCTAGGTTCAGTTCTGAAGACTTACTTTTTGACACCAAACTTAGCGATAAATTATTAAAATTGCAAACCCTCTCAACTTACAACATTTTATTCTCCGCCACACGCTATTTGATAACCCTATTGAAAAAATGCAACGATAACTTGTCGACACAAATCGGTCCACAAAAATATGTGCAGAACAAAATGTCCACAAGCTATGTTAACAGAAAATACCGAAGATAACGAAATAGCACTCTAGTGCTAAAAAGTATCCTTGCTATAATTTTCCATAGAATGATTAGGAAAGGAACAATACTGAATTGAAGCATTCTGACAAGGAAGATGTAGAAAAAAGTGATACTCACCTATTCTCATAAACATCATTATGCAATTAATAATACAAATAATTTAAATGCTTTCACAAAACTAAATTGAGCTCCTGAATAATTATAGTATATTACATTTTCCGACATATGATTAAGTTTTTATTAACTGTCTAAAACTATAAGAGAGGTCACGGTATATTTAATATCATTTTCAAATATTCCCCCAGAAAATAATTATGCATCTGGAAAGCAATTAGTTAAATTATCCCCGAAAGAGTCCCCAACTCACAAATATATAATTTCTCTTGTATACTTAGCATCATCCCAGAGGCTAAGAAGAACAGTTCAAACTGATATTGTTATAGTAATTAAATTTAATGGGGATTTCATAAATAAGTTCGAGGGTGTAATTTAATAGATAAATTACTTTAACTCTGAAATTACTTCTTTTGTTGGCCATACGATTTGTATAGTTAGGGATGTAAATTTTTGATGAAGAAGATGACATTTTTTTTTAGCACTGAATCTACCAGATCGGTCAAATGACCGCTTTTAAAACTTTAATTGAAATTCTCTTATTCTAGGTTTTAATCTCTATTGAACTCATATCGCGACTTTTTCTATAGCGTATAGCTATTTAATATTTCAAAATCTATACCTCTAGTTCGTTCGTTTTTTATGATAATCATATGTACGTACTCTACCGTTATCTACACGTGAGCGATCTTTCGACAGTTGGAAAATACATGAAATTTTATTAAATTTTATGCATTGAAATATCAGACATACTGCTAATTTTGTTTTGTTAGGAGAGGGCAGCTCACGTCATTGAATGCGTCGTTTAGAGCTACATACGTCCTTCCGGGAGTTCCCCTCCGCAATCTGGGTCCTCATCAGAAGGTGGGGGTACTTCTGTGTATTGGCATCGCTCGTAACCTGCTAGCTATCGCCGAGAGGACCTATATCTGTTTACAGAGCTGCATTGAGAGCTGTGTGTAAGTCAAGCTTTCTCGCTTGTTTCAAGAAGCCTATTTTTGAAAGCTGTTTGCGGATTCCTTATTGTTGTACGCTGAGATGCAGTTGAGAATTTCTCTCGAGAATTTCCACTGAGATTTTAGACAGTGGAAGGATTTAGTTGCATGTGAATTCTAACATCTGAGAAAACTTCTGTGCTAAACTGATTGTTTCAAAGAGCTATTGCTTGTTCATTTCTGTGATGTATTAGAGAATGTCAACCCACCTTTTATTTCTGCTGCACTTTTAAAATGTTGCACATTTTAATTCAGAAGAAAAACTTAATTTTACAAATGAATTATTTGATGTTGTAAAAGCAACTTAATTTTAAAAATGAATAATTTTATGCTTTAAAAGCAAGTGAAAAAACCTCCTTTTAAAGAAGTATGAACTTTCTTTTTAGGTTTTTCTATTCAATTGCAACTAAAATGAAACTATGAATTAGTTTGTGCATCAATGTAAAACGAAAATAAAAATATTAATAGAATTTTTATGAAAGTATAAGAGTTCGAACATCTCATATCTCTCTTCTTTTGATAATTTTTATAATAGTATTTTTTTTTTTAGCGAAAATATAAGAAAGTGATCATTTTAAGCATTTAACTGGAAGATTTTCATCGAAATTTCTAAAATACGAATAAATCTATCCCAATAATTCAATTAAAAATAGTATATTTTTAGTCATTTTCTTCCCTTACAGTTGTGTGTAAAATTATACCATAAAAATGGAACCTTACAAGAAATAGCTCTTTAGATAATGGCTTGAAGGCGTGCGTAAGCTGTTCCCTTAATCTTTAAACCTCAGTAAACAGTGAAATATCGAAGTTCGTATCTAAGAACGGCCGTCAAATATTTGCTCTTTCATAAGACATTCCGTTTACTTATTAGATTTAAAGATTTATGAAGTTTCCTGTGTGCAGGGATGTCTTTTTGCCGGAGTTTAAAAAAAAAAAACTTATAAAACACCCAGGTTGAAATTTAATATGCATACACTTTTTGCAGTATTAGAAAGTTCAGAAATGAAACTCAGTGACTAGATTTTTGATTCGTACTTTTAAAGAATTTTTGTTCTATAACTATAACAATAAAATGTGAGGATGTGATAGTACATAAGGAAGCACGAACGTCTGAGAGCCGAAAATACTGATCTGTGCTTCTGAATTAGCTAAAAATTTGTAAAGTAGGTATTTGTAAAGTAGGAATATCAAATATGAAAAGTTTAAAAAGAAATCATCCCACCTTTTAAAATACGTGAGACAGCCAATTTCGCAGGTCAGTTTGCAGCGGTAACAAGCACTGCCTCCTAGACAGAGAAAGCCTAACCGCTGCTACGTCACCAAGCCTCTACGTCATGAACTGGCCTTCTAAAGGTGACGTCATCACAGATTAAATTTCATAAAGTAAAAACTATTCGAAATTTCTGGTGAATTTATTCTCTCATAACAACATTTTAATGAATTGACCTAGAAAAATTAATATTACAAAAAAGAGCAGTTTTTATCTGTAACTAATTATATAATGTAATAAGGGAGTAAATCACAATGAATTGTTTTGTGTCACGAACGTATTTTAATTTTTATCTTTCACCTAAGATACTTTTTAATATTCGTAGCAGTCACCAGAAATCTGAAATAGTTTTACTTTATGAGAATGAAAGTGTGGTGACGTCATTATTCGAAGGCCTAATGATGACGTCGAAGCATCAGCGCTCAGGCTTTCTGTATCTAGCTGGCAGTGTAACAAGGAGCTGTAAATAATCTAGCATAGCTGCCAACTCTTCCGGTTTTTCCGGAAGATTTTTCACCACTATCTTCAAACAGTTTTATTTTACAATAAAATTTTGGACTTATTTTAAGCTCAAATTCGTAAGTAAAAATTAGTGGTGGAAAATCTTCCGGAAAAACCGGAAGAGTTGGCAGCTATGATCTAGTCAAGGACTAGCAAAAACTGCAGTGTCACAGGCATGCAAACTAATAAACATTAACTAAGACCAACTAAGACCAACTAATAATAACTAAGACCAAACACAGAAAAAAGTGGGTTCAAAAGTTTGGTCGCGCACACTGAACAAGGCACTCGATTTTATATTTGTGATAACTTTGATAACGTGAGGATGAATAACGTGAGGACTCAATAATGTGAGGATGTCACAGTATATAAGGAAACCCAAATCTCTCAGAACCGAAAATGGTAACCAGTACTTACGAACTAACTAAAACCTTGTATAGTATGTGTTTGGCTATCAGAGATGAAAGGTGGGAAAAAATCATGCCTCCTTTTAAAATGTGTCAGACCAACGCCTCCTAGATATAGAAAGCCTTACAACTCTTACGTCACCAAGCTTTGACGTCATCGTTTGGCCTACATTGAAAAATTTTGTTTTCAGAAAACAAAACTATTTTAAATTTCTGGTAAACGCTACGAATATTAGAAAATATCTTAAATTGAACATTAAAATTAAAATACCTTTTTCATACAAGATTATTCATAATGATCTATTTCTTTATCATTTTATCTAATTAGTCATGATTAAAAACTGACATTTGTCGTAAAATTATATTTTTTATCTCAAATTATTAAAATATTGCCATTCATGGGTAAACTCACCGGAAATTTTTAATAGTTTTATTTAGGGAAACTAAAACTGTTAAATGTAGGCCTAATGATGACGTCAAAGCTTGATGACGTAGGAGTTCTAAGGCTTTCTATATGTAGGAGGTGTTGGTCAGACTGCCAATTTTTCCGGTTTGTTTGTATTGGTAACAAGGAGCTGTAAATCATCTACTCAAGATCTATAGTAAGAACTGCAGTGCCATAATCATGGAAACTAATAAATACCAAATATCATACAAAGAAAAAAGCGGGTTCAAAAGTTTGGTCGCATAAAACCTGAACCAGAGACGCGAATTTGTACAGTGATAACTGTAAGTCTTATGATATTTTCGTGTAGGACAATAGCTACTCAACGCTAATGTTTCATTCATTGTTTTTACTCATGAATAATTTTAAGTTTTCATTATGGGGATAAGTAGCTATTTTGTTTAAACTTGCTTGCAAAGACACAATTGTTTTCTATTAAAGGCGTGTTTGAGTTTCATTTAACTTTTTACAAAGCATACCAACTTACGTCATAGGCACGGAGGCAACTTGTCCCGTAATGGCCAACAAGTTAGCATATATTTTTTCGTTTATTTCAGGCATCCCATAAACATAAACTACCCAAAATTATAAACGCAGAACTCTCGGATATTTATAGATAACTGTATATGCTTCAACGGTGCACATTTTTGTTAAGTAACATAAACAAAAGTTAATAAAAATCAATAAGTAAAAACTGCACCTTCTAGCACAGGTATCTCCTACTTCGGCTGACAAGTTAATACCATATAAATAAATACAGCATTTCAATGTAGAAATATAAGATAATTCATTATTTTATAGTAATTTCTCGAAAATTTTATAACACTCCCAGTCTAATTCATCTATTTTATGAAATACTGGATAATTGAGAAAACTTGAAATGCATATGCACCGAAAAAGTAACATTTTATACACTTATCTCCTTTGAAATTTTGATACACTTTCTTTTACTGTCTTTTCCAAATTAAAATATTTGTTAAAAATTTTAAAGCGTCACTAAGAATTTTTCTTGCATCAATTTCCTCTAATTAAATGGGCATTGTGATATGAATCCATTCAACTTTATATCTATAACTGAGATAAAGTATCATTTGAAAGTTCGTTTAAGAATAATGGAACCAATTACACAACAAAATAAATACTTTATAAATCGGTATATCCTACCTCAGTTCTGAAACTGTTTAAAAACTAAATAAAGTAAAAAAGTAATAAAAGTTAGAATTATTAAACTGCTAAGGTTCTTTGAAATATTTGTCAATTTCTAATGAAATAAAATTAAAATTATTTGATGCCGTCTGTTATTTTCTTTGTTGCTTTGAATGTATTTAATTGGTATAACTAAATCATAATTGCAACCGGAGTAATTCTTGACTAATTAAAAGAAAATACAATGTGATTGTCTTCTTCAAAAGAACATATCAGATGGGCCTTCAATTAAGAATAATTAAATTTTAAACACCATTCCTGAAATTTATTTTATGGGAATAATTACAAAGAGTCGCATTTACTGATAAATTCATTTAAAGAATGTCTTCTAATAATGTAGAAATAAATTCTATAAGACCATGAAAACAAAATATCAAAGTGTCATTGAAGTATGGTAATTCGGAGTAACTCGAAGTAAGATTCATTGCACATTTTTGAAGAAACCGCCTGTGTAGTGTTGTGGCTTAACCCTTTGAGGCGCAACCCTTTCCCAATGCAGAAAAAAGGGCATCCGTTGCCATCGCTCGACTTAACTACCAGCAAGATGGCGGACGATCGAAGCGTTCATCGCGTGCCACAGATCTAGAGACCCTTTTTTGACGCAGCTGGCTGTGCACGAGCACAGCCAGCTGTTCTCGCGTTCTTCCATTTTTCTACAATTGCGTGCTGTTATAAAATAATTTAGAAAAAAATAACGAGTGATTAATCTTCTGGGTGCTGCATTTTTATGTTCGGATTATAGTCGAATTTACTATTTTCAGCTAATTTTTCAAGTCATAGGTTCGTTTTCGTCATAGAATTATTTAGTGTATTTTTTCCCGTACAATCATTTGATCGTTAATCTAAAAACATAAAAAGAATCATTCTAAACTTTTTTTTTGAGTCTTTGACATAATTTATTCATATTTTATTCCCATCTTGTCAAACAATATTTGCTTCTTGAAAAAAAATATTGCTTTCAAAAACATTGACAACATAAATAAAGTGTCCTAAAAACTTATTTCACAGCATTTTTAATTTTATTAATTGTTAATCTATGTAAACGTGAGAACGTGAGTTTTGAAATATACATATGCTGTACACTTAGTAACATTTGCGTACTAGTAGGTAAAATTAGCAACGAATGGTGAAAGCACATGGCCATACTAATTGTATAAATTAATAAATTTTTACTCTCGTAAGGGCCCCATCAACTCTTTTTGTTAATTAAGTTTTCAAGTAGCGGAAACGTTCAAAAACTAGTTTTTAAAAATTGTTACTACTTTTAAAATGTTTAAAATTAATAATGAAAGATACTTGTATCATATTAAAAAATATATGATAAAGTTTTATGTCGAAAGTTTTTTTTCATTATTATCTACAGATTATTTTTGAATTGTTTTCCTCAACTTCATCATACTCTTAACTACCTCAGATTATCCAACACTGTAGATAATGTATTTGGTTGGTTGTCTGCATTATAGATGAATGGGTAAGATGCTTTTGGAGACTTATTTTACCATAATTGAAAAGTTTTTATGACTTCAATTGTTCATAGTTTTTTCTTTTTACTATTCCACAGCCCCGTTAAAATAAAATAAAATAAATCATATTCTACGCATCCGTTGCAACCTAGGGGAAAAAAGAAAAACAGTTTCGATAATTTAATTATTCAGGTCGTTTATATTTTCGATTTCTAATGAAAGCGAAGTCATTAAAATTAGATTACTGTAATGTGGAACATCATCTTATCTTTCATTTAGAAGTGGATTAATTTCGTTTAATTAAATCATAATAACAGTAAAAGATCGTTTTCCTTTTACATTAACAGAAAATATCAGAGAGCCTTGGAAAAATATAAAGAACATTAAATCTTCTTGCTTCAAAGTCTTCCAACTAATCGATATCCAGGAAATGATGCCAGAATTTCAATTTTTAGACTGTCTCTCTTTATGTAAATAAGTCTTTCCAAAGACCTCTCCATTTTCATTATAATGAATCTTAAACATGACCTGCTTTTGATCCTTATCCTGTGATTTGGGCGCACGCAGGGTATGTATTCTCATTTTTAATTAAATGTAACATATCTTGTAAGGGGTGTTGTTTTATAGCAAATTTCTCAAGTGATTATTTGAGCATTTGGGAATACCGATTTGTCTACTCCTCAATCTAGCCTTGACTACAATTTAAGTATTCCATTAAAAAGGAGAACTATTTATGATTTCATTTTACCGGACTGGCTGTCCGTCACTTTCCATGCTCTAGCTGATGGCAGTATGCAGCAGCTATTATGAAATTCTGGCACAACTAACACGACTACTTGTATTACCAGATCACAGAGAAAATTTCAAATGAATAAGTGTTGGAGGCCAGTCATGTTTGAGTTTGAAGTAGATTTAGATCTGTTTCAAACAAAACAAAATGAAATATATTTTATTGTGCTCTGTTGTAAAACTGGATCCTAGTCGACCCAAGAATTTTATAAACTTTAATCTAATTACTTGGAATGTGCGTGTTAATAATTATGCTCGCGTTATTTAGTTTAGACATATTATTTATGAGAAAGTACGAACTCATTAAGAAAGGAATACTTTACATAGAATTATACTGTTATTTACTTTTAATATCACATGCTGAGTTACACTAAATACCCGCATGCAGCCCAAAATTTAATTAATTCTCAAGTGTTTAAAATGATGTATGAGTTCAGAAAGAACAAATTAAATAACTAACACGTGTACAAACTCGTAATAAAATCATTATGGATTCTTATTTTTTGCCAAAATTTCAATAAAAAATTTTATATTCCCTAAACATTCGAGAAGAAATTCACTAAAATTTCTGATACATCTAAGTAATTAAATTATAAAATGAAATTAAAAATTGTAGTCTTTTCTTTTAAAACTACTATGGAGTACACATTTTCCTAGGATCAATTGTCATTTAGTTAAGTTATAAGATCCCCGTTGAAAAATGATTACATTTTTTTCTAATTTAATAAATACGAAATAGTTATTAACATGGTGTGCTATAATTTAATCCGTACTATTGCAGCAAATTTTCTGACAAACCGTTTAGCATTCGAATCCTGAATGGCTTTGGGAAAAAAAAAAAAAAAAAAAAAACGGAAAAAAATATTTTATGTATTTTAAACTCGTGCAAAATGTCAAACTGTTTCATCTCGACAAGCTATTTAAAGTCATATTAATTGTGAAATTCATTTTCATATATATTACGTAAATTTTGAGGCAGAGTTTATCAGTCTGAAGCAATTATTAATTTATGATGCCACGTTTGAATGCCGTAAAGAAAATACCGGTTAGTTAGGTTAGTTTACTTGGTTACTTCATCCAGTTAGTTTTTTAACAGATAATATTACAACAACGTTGAAATAATTTCTGTTTCAGTACATGGGACCGGTATGAAAAGCGTATTCCTGCGTTAAGCCTTTAACGCGGTGTGTAATCGACATGAGGACTCAAAACTTTGAAGTTTTGATTGTTTTGATTCACGAATAATAAATTGGATTTCAAATGAATACTTAAGTAGGCCAGAGTTACACGAGAATCCTTTTCCGCTTAGCATATTATTTCCCGTAAAAATGATCGATTATTTGTTAAAATGGGATGCCACAATTATTTTTATCTGTACCGGCATCAACTGAGAGCTAGAGAATGGGATTAACCCTTTAACGCGCAGTGTTCCCGCTCTGGGAACACCAAACTCTGACGTTTTGACTGTTGCCAGTCACGAAGAATAGATATGATTTCTATAAAAATAGTTGACATAGCTCCACGAGAATCCTTTACTTTTTAGCACGTTATTTCCCGTAAAAAAATGGTCACGATTATTTTTAACAGCACCGACATCAGCTGGCTGATCGCGGGCACAGCCAGCTGTCTTCAAAAAAGGGTCTCTAGATCTGTGGCACGCGATGAACGTTTCGATCGTCCGCCATCTTGCTGGCAGTTAAGTCAAGCGATGGCAACGGCTGCCCTTTTTTCAGCATTGGGAAAGGGTTGCGCCTCAAAGGGTTAAAATATTCATCGATATAGAAAAAGTACTTGATAGACTGTCCAATGGTGAAAAAGTGCAGCCGTTGCCATCGTTCGCTTTAACTAACAGCAACATGGTAGAAGATCGGATGTGCGGCGCACAGCCTGCTGTGTCAGAAATGTTCTTTAGTTCTGGCACCCAGTGGGCGATTCAATTGACTGCCATGTTGCTGGTAGTTAAATTGAGCGATGACAGCGGATGCACTTTTTCGCCTTTGGGAAATGGTTTCAAGTTAAAGAGTTAAGAAAAAATTATTTTTTGTTTGTTTGTTTGTTTGACGAAATCAATGAAGTAGTTTACATGTTCCCTAAACTTTCGAGAAGAAATTCACTGAAGTTTCTGATACATCTACGTATTAAAATTATAAACGAAAAACAAAAAAGAATGTTTAAAATCTACTCCCATTCGCAAGTTTTTTCTGTAAAACCTCCCTTCTAACGTCTTCGCTTTACCGATAAAGTCGTAAAAACTTTATAAATAATTCACGAACACGTATATACTTCGTTTTTATTATTTCTTTTTTATCTAGTCGGAATAAGTGATACTTTGACTGGGGAAAGAGAATAATTTAAGCCGTTATTTTAACCGTGTTAGCACATTCTGAATGTTTAGCTTGAAAAATAAAAGCGTGTGCGATAAGATTTTAGTTCGATACTATTTTTTTAAATATTTATATTTATTTCATGGACGATGATAGCTGTTTGAAAAATTGCTATGTAACACATTCTCTCGTATATCGAAATGGAGTTTTTAAAAGGCATTTTAATGAGTTTTTTTTTCTTCATTTGCAACTATAAATAAAATAATGGGAAACAGATTTTAAAAGCTGAAAGATAAATGAAAATATAAATTCTGATTTCACTACTTTAGCTACAGAAAACTGTAGTTTCTGTAGTACTGTGTACAGTGTACT
Source organism: Cheiracanthium punctorium (assembly GCA_038373885.1). Taxonomy (NCBI): domain Eukaryota; kingdom Metazoa; phylum Arthropoda; class Arachnida; order Araneae; family Cheiracanthiidae; genus Cheiracanthium; species Cheiracanthium punctorium. Next base: position 40,700 of record JAWZYV010012365.1, read on the forward strand.
ATGTATTTCTGTGAACATAGGCTGTTATATATTTTTCCGTGCTCTGATGAGTTCCGGAATAATTAAGTAGATATGCTTTAGTTTTTTTATACTCTTTATTTTAATTGTTCAATTCCTTAAACTCAGGATTGTGTGACTGTGTGATAGAATATGATAATATGTGATGAAGTATTGATGAAAGTATACGTCCTGTTTTAAGAAAATGTATTTGGTTTCAATGTGCTTTCTCTTGCATGAATAAAATCATACCTGTCATCTATATTCTGTATCGTTAGTTAACTATATCACTGTTTCCCAACCTGTTTAAATCTTCAGACGGGCAAAAATATAAATAATAAATAATAAATAGCGGACTAGCGTCAGAAAAATTAATTAATTTTGTCTAAGCATGCATTCATTTATTAAATCCAGTGCTACAAAAATATAGTTTTTAGTTTCAGCAATATTTGCTGCTGATAATTTTCTTTAAAAAGTTTGATAACGTGGAAAGAACAGTCCGCGGGCTAGTGGCTGTGAAACGGGAACTGGTGGCAAAATTTATCAAAAATGGAAATTTCATTAACATATATGATCGTATGCAGTGCATCACACATTTATAATTACTTTTGATTTTTCCTTTCCCTAATCTAAATTTAATGCTCTTCGTCATTTTTAAAGTCCCATCTCTATCCATAACGCAATTTTAATTCTGTTTCCTAAATTACTTTGGCTTTTAAATTCTGCAATGTATTTAGTAGGCGCCTTCAGTCTGTTCTACTCATTTATTTTCACCCTTTTCCCACGGGGTTTCACTAATATTGCTTTGGTTACAAAGTCTCCATACCTTTCCCCTCTTGGCGACTCACATTTAAATTTTGGTAAACATGCATTAACACGTAACGATCTTTTAATTTTTATTTTTAATCTGGTGATTTATTTGGCGATCGTTCCTTCTAGCACTCAGTTCTATCGCCAGGATGGCTTTCTGTGTTCTCACACCGTTTTAGACTCACTCAACGCTTGTCATAAACTTATTGAACATGCCAATATGTTTTCTGACAAGTTGTTGTCATGTTGTTGGTAGTTAAATGGATCTATGGCAACGGCTGCCCCTTTCTAGGGTTGGGCAGTTTATGCAGTTGGTCTTCTATACTGAAGTGAAAATGCTTGAGCTTCAAATTGTTTAAAGTTAACCCCCCCCCCCCCCACTGTAAAATTATATCATTCCAAGGCTTTTCTTCATTATTGCAATTTAACCATTTCATCAAGCGACACAGTAAAAAACTTCAACAACACAGAATATTCACGAGCATATAGTTTGCTTTTATTATGCTTGAGAAATATTGTTTGCTTACAGCATGAATAAAGTGCTATCTCTATGAGAGAAGGAGAAAACAATTTAGAGTGCTATTTTAAAAGTTTAATCACATTTCAATGCGATGTTTCAGAAGGCTATTTAAGAGAAAGTATTACGAGAGGGATTTTAGTTTCATGAAGTTCTCTTTTATAATCTGACGACGGAAACAGTACTAAAAGATATTATTTAAAAGTACTTCTAATTTTGTTTTAATGTTAGTTTTAAACGACGCTTTAATGTTTTTTTTTATTGTTCCTCGTATTAATAAATAAATATGGTTCAAAGAAAGAGATGTATATAATAGGGTAATGCAAATCTTTTATAAGAGATTTGTAAACTCTTAATCGAAGGAAAATAAATAAAACTCATGCAATTTGCTGCAGCGAGGCATATTGTGTATTTAGGTCTATCGTGTTTTCTGCGTGTGTGTTTGAATATGTACATGTATGTAATATTTTTTGATAAATCATTGATAGGGATTTACTTAAACTAATTTACCTAAACTCAGAAATTTATTCATTCAATAGGTCTTTATTACTAAATTTGAAACTCAGTTCACTTTGAAACTCCAGTTACAATTATGTAATCTGGAGAAGTATGTTATGTTTCGCATGACTATTCTATCATGGTACTCAACATTCGTTGTTGAATATTTTATGAAAATGAAACAAGCATTTCCTAAAATAATGTAAAATTTAGTGATTTTTTTCTACTAGCTTTGAGATTTATTGGTGTGCACATCTTGTTTGATATATTCAATGTTACCTGCATAGTGCCTTCGTTTGGGGTCAAGTCTAAAGTCGGTAGTTGATCGGTCCATTAGAAAAAAAAAAAACTAAAAACACTGTTCCAACTTTAAAGATCAGCCTGCGTAAAACATTTCTCAATATTTCTAGATCTGATAAAGACGATTTCCAGGCATTCTATAATTAGCTGTTCAAGTGCTGTTTTTCCACTGATCGTTATCCTTGATACTTATTTATATTTATCGTTGTAATCGGACGAATACATTTCTAAATAATATTACGTATTAAAAGTAGATGTATTCTTTTATTGTGATACGTATTCAATTTTTCTTTAGTTGATTTTAGATGTGAAAATTTTTAAATGTTTTTTCGCGCTGATTATAGCATGAGTCCAAATCAATGTAGCAACTTAATTTCACCATTGCGCCAGAAAGGAAATTTGAAAGAGCGACGATCGAACATTCAGTTACCTCTGTGTAAATACCACTTTAATGACACGAAAAGCCAATACTGACAGCAATGACAGATGAGTCAATTAAGATCATCTTTTCGGAAAACTGTAATAAAGTTTCAAACGTTTAAAGAGAATTTGCGTGAAAGTGAAGTACATAAATCATATCTATTAGCTTCATGTTATGAAGTTTCTTTTGTGGAAACACAACCTTTCACAGGTAATATTTTTACGAAATAGATCATTTTTCTATTATTGATAGTTAATTTTGAGAATTTTGTTTCTGTACCTGGCCTTTTTTTCTCTTTTAGAAAGTTTTTATGGTAAAATAGTTTTCCTTTAATAGCAGAACCTTGGCTATCCTATTTGGGCAACTATTAAGGCTGGAAGCGTTGGCCACCACTTTATGAGGCATCCTATAAATAAGGTAACATTGACCCCTTTTGAAGAGCAAAGCAATATCGCAACGCAGCCCAAGCTGGCAGTCGAACCCAGACCCATGATCATAAACTGATGGGCGAACCACCGTACGCAATGTTAGATATCTTCATTGGTATCATTTATACCGAAGCTAGAGCATGGTCTTTTTCACTTTATAAAGTAACAGAATCATTTCAAGGATTAAGTTAACTTTCGATAATCGCACATAAAGGCTACTAATTTTCAAGACAAACTGGTTGAAATGCAACTGTAACCAGAGAATTAATTAGTATCCAATCCTTGCCTAAACATCCAATACTTGCTTTTTGTTCTACTCTAGATTCAAGCAAGAACAAACTTAGAAACAAACAACTATATGCAATAGAATGGGTTGCACACAAAAGAGCAAAAACTATAAACCCCAAGTTTTAAACAAGGCATTCTTCAGCACTTATGAATTTTAATATAAAATTATTCATTTTAATATTTGATTTCAAAGCTCTTTTCAGCTCTTTGCTACGTGGAAGCCAAAGCGAAATTCTAATAAAGTTCTCGATATTTAACAAGCCGACGTATGGAAAATATGAAAGAATAATGATCGAGATTTTAGTTTACCTTGTGCAAATATCGTTTTAATAGTACAAAGAGCCCGTTGTTGACAGTAATAATAGATGAGTCAATTTAGAATGTCTTTCGGGGAAATTGTAATAAAGGTTCAAGTATTTCAAGGGAATTAGCGTTCAAACAAGATTAATAAATCATAACTATTACTTTCATATTATGAATGTTTCTCGTGGAAACATTCCTTTTCCCAGATTGTTCACGTGATAAATAGGTTATACGTTTCTAACTGATAATCACTGTTGAGAAAAGTTTATCCATTTTCATTGAAAGGAACTATGGATAGATTTTCAACATAAGAGCATTTATTTCATTTTGATTATCATTAATATATTAAGAATTAATCCTGTTTTTAAAGTACACTTTTTATGGTGTATTCAAGATCTACAACTCTATTTACTCTTGGGAACTAGGCAAAGCAATTTTTGGTAAAGCCTGGTCTATTTTATGATTTATCTGAAAGGTTTGAGATGAAATTTGGAAAAGGTGCTCTTTTTTATGAACAATGTAGGCTGATTCATGTGTGAACAATATTTATGAAATAACCTTTTTTCCAGTCGTTAAATATTTGAAGACAAACGTTAGGTACCGTATATCTCGGCAAATAACACGCACTTCCAACTTCATTTTTTTGCGTGAGTGTTATATACCGAATATAAAATGCATAGTGTAAAATATAAAGTACATTGCTTGACATAAGCCTACATTTACTGATTATACTGCGTGTACTGATTATACTACTTAACTGCGTGTTATATGACGGAATATACGGTATATTGATGCCTGTATTAAAGAAACCCCTTCCGTTTAAAGTTTAGCTATTATTGTCTTTGTGGACATGCATGGAATCGGGCACACTGGGTCCTATGCTAAATGAGTGGTTTGGTACATTCCGGAAATAAGGAGCCCAGTCGTGCTCAGACGATTTCAGATCCGCCATACAACACAACTCAAACATTTCACACACAAGAGCATAGAAAGATTTTTCAGCTGGAGCTACAGATGCACCTTCAATAGAGATCAATTCCTCAAGTTCGAATACTGCATTCATGAGCTAAGTAGTCCTAACTGACTCTGCCGCCTCTTTCTGGCAGATATCAATTTATGACAACTTTTAGGTAATAGAAAAGAATCATTTGAATGTCCATTGCGATTTAGATACCGATTGACATCAGAATGCACCATTGTTTTATCGGAACGAATTTAAAGTTTCTTTGGAGCTGAAGTTACGACTAATAGCAGTGCTGTATCTTCAGAATACACTGAAAGTAAAAGTAGTTAACATTTCACCATAAATGATGCAGAATCAGCGCAACCTTTCTATGTAGAAAAGTTGAACCATGATTTGGTGCCTAAATTGATCAATGGAACCAATGGTAAAATATTTCTTCGTAGAAAAGTTGTTGCTAATTTAAGTCCATTGTATGGTAAAACGTTGAACTACTTCTGGTAATGATGTAGAGGAGGAGGGGGGGGCGGCATTCCTCAAGAATGGGAAAGGCGAAAAACGTGCCTGATTCGCTTGTCATCCACTGAAAGCACAGTGCCAATCCAATATTTCAACTGCTGACTTTGCAAATGCTTTCGACTACTTCCAGGCTTGAAAAATCGGAAAATGGAAAGAAGTTCAAGTTAATTATAAATACAAATAAAAAAATATATACAGCGTGTCTAGCAAATAAAAACCTGATTTCAAAGTTTAAAATCTCAAGAAAAAAGGTCAATAGGAGGGACCAGCAAACGATGTGTTTTTTATGTGAGCTGTAAAAATTTTATACAGAAGTTTCGAGGCAGTAGTTATAAAAACCGCTGACAAATGGCGTTGTAATCGTAGGTCTCCATATTCTCCTGATCGGACTCCTTGTGGATACTTTCTGTAGAGCACATTAAAAGTTCTGTCTACCAGAATCATCCCAACACGCTGGATGAGCTTCAATCGTCAGTTCGTGTGGCCTGTGAATCCGTTTCCGTTGAGACATTACGGGTTGTGGTGACATTATTCCTTTGCAAGACCCCTCTGTGCCGAAAGGTGGACATTTTGAGAAGTTTTTGTTGTGACTGCTTGCAGTTTATATTTGCACATGATGATCGTCTGTTATCAGTAGCGTACGCAAGGGGGTGTTTGAGGGTTCTAACCCTTCATGTTGAAGATTTTTTAACATACGTCTATAAGTTTTTAATTTTCAATTTAAAGAATACCCTTTTTAACGTTAAGATTACGTCCATAACGCCGTTTCTCCCTAAAGGAAATCTGTGTTCACCGCTGTCTGTTAGCAGCTATTGAACTACCATTTCTAAACTTCTGTGCAAGATTTTTAGTGGTTACATAATAAACATACCTTTGGTGTATTCTTCTATTGACTATTGTTTTTAAGATTTTTAATTTTGAAATCACGGGTGTTATTTGCTGAACACCCTGTATATATTCATGTAATTGGTGTATTCAGTATAATTAATAATACTTGAGATGAGGACGAAGAAATTCGGCATCATGCTGCGCTTTTACAGTATGTATTTATCTTTAAAAACAAAGAGTTATCTATTCCCATGGTTTGAAATTTTCAAAACAGTTGATAGCAGTTTTTGTACTCCCTTAATATTACCAAAATGTGGTTGGCGTAGTAAATGTTACAATATATTTTGTGTTTTTTGAATATTTGTTCTCCGATTATACAACGTATATATATATATATATAAATTGTCTTTGAAATCGAAAACTGGGTGTAATTTTGAGATATTCTTTTATGAAAAGACTAGCTGCGTGCCCGTTCTTCGCACGGTAAAAAACGAAAATTTTCCTTTGTACATGTGTAATTCGAATTTATTCGTGATGTGGAATTAAAAAAAAAGAGCAACATTATTTGACTCTTGATGTAAAGTTTGCGTCATGAGTACTAACATGGCATCATTGCAATATAAGGACTCAAAAAACTACGTCAGTGTCATTCACTATCAAAAAAGTGGAAAGCTCTTAATGGTTTGCAGAGAACTCCTGGCTTTCAAAATGTCTTATTTCTACATCATACTGTTTTTTAGGCTCAAGTTGTAGCATTAAATACCTAAGACACTACATGAAATGGACAACCATTTATTTCTTTCCGAACATGTACCATATAAGGAAAGTATTGTAATCATGAAAAAATTCGACTTCGAGAGTTTGGTGTATTGACACGTTTTGAGGTCTTCTGAATTCATTTATGCTATTTTCAAGAGATGTTTTTAAATTAGCTGCGCACCCCTCTTCATACGGGAAGAAGCGAATATTTTACTACTAAAATCATATCTGCTTGTGACAAAACAGAATTCCATTTTTAAAAAAGTTCAAGTAATTTCCTCTGTTGAAATTACTGCGGGATATATTAACGCAAATTAGAATTATCTTTCGTTAAGTTGGTTGTAAGACAGCCGTTGAAAAAAGATAAACATTTTTAATTTCATGAAATGCTTATTAACGTGGTATATTGTGATTTATTCATATTATCCTTACAAATCTAATAATACTACCTATTACGTACATTAATACTATCTATCTTCGCTTCTCCCTCTTCAAGGCTCGTTTAAAAGAAACAGTTTAGATTATTTGGCCCCAATGGGATCTTTTGATTCTATGGCGATTCTTTGCAATTTATGCATTAGCAAAATAATAATCATTTCACATACTGGTTGCCATTAAGGAAACTCTCCATATATATTTAATTTATACATAGTTTTATAAGATTGGCATATTTAGCGCCGCAAACTATCTTACCGTGGGGAGAAAATATCCAAGGGGTGCCATTTTAAATATCCATGTATCTAATATAGCGATATCTTTTATATCCTCCATAGTCCTGTCTCCTAAAAAACATCAAACTGTGTAATCTCGAGGAGCTACTCATTTCCACTTTAATTGTGACAGGGCGTTAGAGTTGCAGAGTTTACAAATTTCACTCATTTTTTTAATTTATGACGTCACTGTTTGACTGCTGTAAAGGATACCCCGGTTGGTTGAGGGAGTTAATTTCGATATTTCGCATAGTAGTTTTCAAACGGTATCATTAAAACTTTGCGTTATGTAGGACCTTTATGGAGGAACGTAATTCAACGTTAAAATAAAACTGTACTCGCAACCTGCATGCATATGTTAGGCAACGCCTGTGCCATAATTAAATGCCAAAAATAAAAATAGTAAATAGAAAAATTTTAATATATCGCGCTTTGAAACGAACTTTGTAACTTTTAAAATGAACATTTTCAGCACCATGAAGACATTTCAATTTTTAAATAAGCGCCGGATTAAAATACCACTTTTAATAATAATAATCGTTCATTTCTTATATATAGTTTATCTCTACAGTAAATTTTAATCAAAATATCGTCTCTCTGTGTTGAAAATAGAGCTGGAATAAATAAGTTAAAATTATGGCGTAATTTTTACGTATCTTAAAGCATTTGACGTCATAGATCCTCACTTGCGAATTGAAATTCCGATATCCCATTTAAAAACTCGATTGGTTGAAAAAACCCTTTTTTCTAATCCTTTCTGTGGCAACAACCGAACATAAATTCTCGTGCCGTGATCGCAATGTAATGAATGGCGTAAGATCGCGTTGATGCTATTAAATTCTAAACATTAGACTGCATTAAAATTCGTAAAAAATCATCTAATTTACATAATTTTTTCGTTTTTATTTTAAAAGATGTCGAAAAGAATGTTTCACGATTTTTCGAAATATCAAAAAGTTATGACGGATAGAATTCAAGATGCGACATTTTAAAAATTATTTTACGAAAAAATTCGCCGAAGCATACGCTTAGTAAAAAAATTCCTAAAAATCATTAAATCATGTTACGTATTCAGAACAAACTGTTTTTAAAAGAAAAATTTCTCCTCTATCCGATGATACAAATTCCGTTTTGCTGCGAGCGTAATTTCCACCGTTATTACAAATTAGGTGAGAAAAAATGCCAAAAATCGCATAAAACATAAAATAAAAAAAAATTTAGGTCGAATTTTGAAAAAATCGCTTCGAGGTGCACAACTTCATGTTTAGATCTTCCCGAATGCCAAATTTGGTGTTTCTAGGTGTAGCTGTTCGTCCGTAACGCTGCCGACAGACACACACACACACACACACACACACACACACAGACACCTTCTTTTATAATAAGTAGAGATCACAACGCGTTAAAAATTAAATTTTCGGACTCTGAACAGCAATGCCCTGCATGTAAAAGAAAAACCTTTAAAGGAGAAACATAACCAGGTTCTGTTATGAAAAAACTGTACATATACATTTGGAATAAGGCTTTTTATGGACGAAAATTACTTTTGTGCTGCTTATGAATTTCTGGAAGTTTTCCAAACACAGTTTATAAGAAACAAATTTTGGAAAAAAAATCGTGTGAGAACTATTCTATTTTCTCTTTTGGATTTCGCTCGAATGACTGACAGAAGTCATGCAGCATACACGGAATATTTTTGTTCCATTGTTTTCCTAGTATTTTGTGATACAGGAGATTCTCGATTAACCAGGATGGTCGGGAAATGCCTCGTCCCGGATAAGTGAATTTATTAAAATTTTGTGGGGAATCTTTGAAAAAAATATAGAAACAGTTAAATTGTTATATAAAGGACATTAATAATTTAATTAATGCAAAAGAAACATAATGCATGTACATTCTAATGTTAGTTAGATTTACAATTAGTGCATCACCAGAAAAAAAAGTATTTTTCTCACTGTTTCGTGAAGAATGAAATGATAGAAATGTGTTTGCTTTTTCCATTTGCCCTTCGACGTATTTTATAACGCTAATTTCTCAGCATCCTTTATTTAGCAGGCACTCATCTTCTTACTCCAATTAGTTAAGTAACACGTTATGCAGGCACTGATGCGTCACCATGATTCAATTTTTCGATGTGGTAGTGCCCAGTACTTGTCCTTTATTTTACATGATTTCCTTCGTGACTTCACACGACCATAGCCGAGTGGATAAGACACTGAATACTGTACGTGTCTCAAATGTGAAGGGCCTGGGTTATGGCCTACAGCATGGCAGTCGATCTAACGGTCTACTATTTTGGGCGGTTTCCTCCAGATACAATGCGAACACACGTTAGAATCCCGTGAAAAGTTCTCCACCTAAACATTATACGCAGTTCTTGATATCATTAAGGACACTCCACGAAATTCCATGTTTCTTCGAAACCACAAGCTTCGCAGAATTTCAATTTCGAATTTTCGTTAATCCACGGTTGCACTTAAGTTTTTAAAAGTCTCCCGTTTTCAAATATTCTAATTTTTCTTTGCAGTTCGGTATTATCGTCGTGTTCTGTAAGAATTTCATTTTCCTCTTTTGTTGAAATTTACCTCCGTGATTTTTTAAACCGTGGAGCTTTAAACTAATTTCCATGCGTCAACAACATAATAAATTGGGTTCGCCCCGGATAAGCCGAAACCCGGACAATCCAATCCCGGTTAATCGAGAGTCTATTGCATTTCACAAATTTAAGGGTATACATAGCGGAGGATACAATTTTTTTTGTTCGATGCTATTAAAAAAAAAAAAGCTTATTTCAGCCAAGCAAAATGTGCAGTAAAAGAATATTTTACACTAAAGAAACATAACTTTTTTGGTGGGAGGATTTTATTAAATAAAAAAAAAGCTCATTTTAAACGAGGTATACAATGAAGCATTATATTAGCCGTACGCAATGTCTTTTGGGAGGAGGCTGAAGCTCCCTGCCCCCTCTCCTGGATCTTCCACTGAATATGGAAATCAAAACTCTTGACTTAAATTTCCCACTTCGGAGTAACATGTAAAATATAGTTGAACCATCACGAGTTGAGTTGGCGGCCGTGACGTATGAGTCACGCGTTGTTTTGCCAGCTTATTTCTGCGTTTAAGGTTAAGGAAGTAGAAATTAAGAAATATAGTCACCTTGAGCTACAACGCAATTTAATTTACGCGAATTGGATATTACGCGAGTTTTTCACAAGTGGGTGTCTTAGAGCTAAAGCGAGCTCCTCACCCGAAACACAAGATGTTTCTATCAAATGAGGATTAATCATCTAGATAATCCTAATTAACTTCTTAATTTCTCCTTTCTGTTGCTGAAACACAGAATTAAACCCTCAAAACATTGCGTGACTCTTATGTCACGGCCGACAACTCAACTCGTTCAACTATATTTCACACATTGCTCCGAAGCTGGAAATTTAAGTCAAGAGTTTTGATTTCCATATTGGATGAACTTATACTATTAATTTAGTTCAGCTGCTCTGCTTTCTGAAACTTTAATTCGTTTTTCATTGTTACTGATATCTTATTTATTTTAAAGTTATTCTAGGCAAAACAGAAACCGTTTTCAATAATGAAAATGCTATTAAAAAAATCAAAATCCAATCAGCTTATTTTCTAGTTTTGAAGAAAAGGAAAAGGGATTCTTTCTAATATGAGAAATACAATGAGCAGAAATCAACAGGGCTACCTTTCCCGTATGTCTGCGAAAAACTGGTGAACATGCTGCTATGAATGGGAAGTAATTCATTTTACTAATATGACCTTGAAAAGTATATAAAAATCTATGTAACGAGATACGAGGTTGCTCATATAACGTGCAGCTATCTACAACGCTGTAATTGAATTACATACATACAGGGCGTCTCTAAAACACTGACCTAGGCTTTTATTACTAAAATATTGATCATAGGCATGCATATTAAAATACAAATTTATGTAAAAAGAGGTACAGAATTGGATGGCACCAATTAAAATTCTCCGAATATTAAATCTAAATAAATACGAAACTTAATTTTTTGTACGAACTCCATACAAAGAAACTCCCAGTTTAGAATGTGCCCAATATATCTATCAAGTTATTTACAAATTTCCAGCCTTTTATCATGCAAAGGCTCAGAGATATAAAAATAAATATCTATTGACTTCAACCACTTTTCAGTGGTTCCCTGAGAAAATATAATCACATCGGAAGATTGCATTTCAGAGGTTGCGCACAAATTACGAGTGAAAACAAATGACTGTAAAAGCATAATGCTTTTTCTCTTACTGGTATTGTACAGCCCCTTACTAACTTTGTTAAAGCATACCTCTAAGGCTTTTTACAATAAAAGGCTAAATTGTTTATCATTTAATTAATGTATGAGACATATTTTACTAATTGGGTTATTTTATATATGTTGGCTGCATAAAAATTTAAATTTTGCATTTATTTGATCTTCTGAAAATGTTATCAATATTTAAAGAATAAAAACCTAGGTCAGTATTTTTGGGACACCCTGTAATGTAATTCTCTGTAGTTCGTACATAATTGAAACGACTTATTAATCCTTACATGTGTCACATCGATTTCAGCTATTCATTAAGATTAAAATACCATCAATGTTGGTATTAGTGTTACAAAAAAATAAGTACATTTGAAAATTTTTGTGCATCGAACTCAGATTTCCAGCATCAATAGTAATTTTCATCTACGAGAGCATTTTTGCATTCCTGTCACGTGCTGCGATTTGCAAGCTCAAGAGGAATAGTATTTTTTCTCAAGTACTCCAAAGAATTATTTATTACACAACAAATAAAGTTGTATCCTAAAAAACAAATATTGCAAAAAGACGTGGATCGTTTGAATCTAAAATTAATTTGAAAAATTTTCCAGATTATAAAATGGTGCGAAAAAAAATCTGATAAGCGAATTAACAGTTTTTTTTAATAACATCATCTAATATTCTTCTTTCCATGATTTTTCCTGCATATTATTTTGATTCGGCTGCCCTCGGAGGAGTTTTCTCAAATTCTGTAATAATGAAAGTATATTAGGCATGCATTTCAAAGCATTTATATGATTTCACCTGCATGCTAGTAGGAAAGGAGATTTCTTTCTGCTAGGACTATTTTTTACAAACTTTTAAACGCCCCATGTATTTAATTAAAATCTTTAAAATTGAAACTGCACTCCTTAAAAATGGTGGTGGTTTTGAAATTAAGAATATGTGATTTATATGTGGGTATAATTATTTCATAAGCATTATAAATGGTAACACACTCTCTATTTTGTAATTTCTTTTTTTTTTTACTCGCGTATGCGTTGATATTTAAATAAAAAGCGGTATTATTTTTATTTAAAAAATATTTTATAGGAGGGCAATTCAGTCAAATCAACGTATGTAAAAAACAGCTTAGAAGAGGAACCACTAAATGAACAGACGATTTTTAAAAACTGATTACTGATACCACTCTCTTCATTTTGTAACTACAAATTTCCTTCAATATTTAATCTAAGCACTTGAAAAACTATTTAATGTAACATCAAAATTTATTATATGTTTGTATTGATAAACGTACTGCTGGAATAGTTAGTAAAACCGTAAGCGCGTTCATTATTAATTATAAGCATTTCTTCGACAGTGAGACTGCTTAATAGACTATCGGTTTAAGAAATGTATCGCTTATTGCAACAGATTTTCCATACCATAAATAGTCAATGTCATCTCAGATAGCAGAATATCCCTCTTAGAATAAATTGTCTGGACGAATTGGCTATTCCATTAAACAGGTTCGACTGTACTTGCTCTGTCTTTGGAGTTGTTGATAAGTTTGGAACACTCTGAAACAGCGGCGGTATGTCAAAAGTCGCCAACCTTAACCACTTCATGCAACTTAACAGCAAGTTTTTGCAAAAAATTAAGTCTCCAAAAGTGGCAAAATTTTCTATATTTAGCGAGAAATTGCCAAACCCTACTGTTTTACAAAGGGAATAGTTTTTTGTTAGAGTGATACAATTTGTTCAAAGCTTGGGTATTTGCCACGACAGCCGCTTGAAATATGCTAAAAAAAGGTAATCTGAAAAAGATTATATTTGAGAGTATATAGAAAACTTCTTTAACGGCAACCACAAAGGGAAATGATTATGTGGACACGTAAATAGCCAAAGACTCATAAACTGAAAAGTCTCCAATAGTGATAAATATTCAAATAGTTTTCTGAAAAATCAAAAGTTTTCGAAGTACTTAAGAATTTTTAAAATATAGCCTTGTCACTCAGCGTTGCCCAGGATCCCGAGAAGTTCACTGGAATGCTACATAGCAAACGAAAGACAAATCTAAAATTATATAAGAAAAGCTTATGATTACAATAAAAGACTCTTTAGAGCATTTGTTTTTTTCTGACTGTTTGTTATACCTGTGTCGAAGTTAGCATGACTTGCTTGAAATAACAAAAGTGAATCGTATTAGTATTAATTAGTCTTCCTAGTTCAAATAACATATTTGTAACTGCAAAACTTCATAAAAGATGCATATTAAATAGTAATAATAATAATATATAGTCAAATGATATAATTAATTGATTGACAACCTTGGAAGCTTTCTTCGCATCTCTTAAAGTGACCTTTAAATATTATTATTCACTATTGGCAACGATCTGTGTTCAATGTACACATTTAGGCACAAAACATGCCTATGAACTAATGATAAACAGAATATCGTTATTAAAACGTACTTCAAGCAATTATACCTCATAGAACGTAATGTATTGGAATTATTTTATGACACCCCCTCCTAAAAATGGAAGATATCCGTGCAGCTGTTTCAAGCAAGAAAACTGTTAATAAAAACATACACACTATACAAAATATACAAAATATACATAATGTTCTTTATCTTTCGTGAAGAATGTTCTTCTGATTTAAATTGAACAATCTCATTTAAACACAGTGGGAACAAATACCATTTTTCAAAGTTTGAATGGTATCGTGGTTCCCCTCTGAAATTGAACTGTATTGCTGCACATACTTTTATTCAATATAAAATTAGATACCGTAGATAATATCATGATAAGTCAATTTGTGGCAGTCTAAGTATATTTTTGAAGCGAGAGGATAAACAAATAGACAGAAAACAGAGTCATATATATTTAATTATTACATATTTAATGTTTTTATCATGAACAAAATGTCCTACTTATTCTCCTTTTCTGCCTGGGTTGTGAAGTGGTCAGAGAGCTATTCTATCACACCACGGGTCCGGGTTCGATTTTCGAAACGGGCTCGGATGTCATTTCGTCCGTCCTTTCATAGGCGGCAACGCTGGTCTACCTATTAAGTTCCTCCATACTAAAGAGGCCAGTAATTCAGGCTTTGGTAGTGATCAATGCCTATAAATGGCAAGTGCCACCACAAAAAATAAGAAGAAGAAAATAAAAAGAAACTCTCCAATTATATTGAAAAGTAAATAAGAGATACCTGTTAAACAGGTTCATCTTGTTTAGGGGGGGGGGAATTCACATTCTGACTAGCATATACAGTTGCATGGGCGCCGGCAGCATAGGGCAAGGGGGCAATGGCCCGCCTCTGGATTTTTGTATGCAGTGTTTTCCCTTGCTTTTTTGCTCTTTCCAACATGGTAACCATACGTTGAAGTAGTCTTTGCCCCCTCCCCTTGAGTAGTCTTTGCCCCCCCTGCCCCCGCCTTCTGCCGGCGCCCATGAACACCTGGAGTAGAAATTAGGATATTTAGCCCCTGGTCCTTTAGACTACTGACTCTATGACTTCCCTTGTCCGTAAGATTTATCACTAGTGCTTATAAGTGATTTTAAAAATATTACAAGGAGAAAATATTACAAGGAGCTAAGAGGTGAATTAAACGCTGTAAATGTTTATTATAAAAACACGTATTAAACAGATCAAATTATATGACATGCATAGTGGGACTAAATGAGGAAAGTTTCCCAGAGAAAAAAGTAAATAAAACGTTACTGGTTCGACCGACCAACAAATTTTGTATTCGAGTGGTCCCTTATATCTTTTCGTGGTCTCGGAGCAGCAAACCACCTTTAATTCCAAGCCCTGCAATACTATGCAATACATACGGCTGCGTACAATATATAAACGAAATATAAAAAAAATCTTTTCATTTCATAAAAGTGACTCGTTTTTCTGCAAGCCCCAAAATGCATCCACGACACTCAAGCATCTATGGGATCCTATAAATTCTTATAGGCTTAGGAGGAATGCGAGTGCAACCGTAAAGCGTGTTTTTCTGAAACAGCCGTAATTCAGAAACAGTGAAACTCCAGTAAAAATATTTCAAGCACGGCCAGAAAGAAATAGCCCACAGTAGTCTACTTCGAAGGAATAGAAATGTCCGTAGTTTGTGGTCAAACGTATCGGCATGATATTTTCGTGTTTTCTATGATATCACATCGAAGGTGCAGATTTAGAAATAAAGAAATATTTTAACCCTTTGAGGCGCAACCTTTTCCCAATGCTGAAAAAAGGGCAGCCGTTGTCATCGCTTGACTTAACGACCAGCAAGATGGCGGACGATCGAAATGTTCATCGCGTGCCACAGATCTAGAGATCCTTTTTTTGATCGATGAACATTTCGATCGTCCGCCATCTTGCTGGTAGTTAAGTCGAGCGATGGCAACGGCTGCCCTTTTTTCAGCATTCGGAAATCTATCCAGCTGTTCTCGCATTCTTCCATTTTTCAGCAGATGTCAGTGCTATTAAAAATAATCGAGACATTTTTTTTACGGGAAATGACGTGCTAAAACATGAAGGATTCTCGTTGAGCTATGTCACCCGCCACTATTTTTACTTTCCGAACATGTACCATGTAAGGAAAGTATTGTATTCATGAAAAAATTCGACTTCGAGATTTTGGTGTTTTTACACGTTTTGAGGTCTTCTGAATCCATTTATGCGATTTTTACGAGATGTATGTATGTATGTGTGTGTGTGTGTGTGTGTGTGTGTGTGTGTGTGTGTGTGTGTGTGTGTGTGTGTGTGTGTTGTGTGTGTGTGTTTGTGTGTATCTGAGTGAACACACGATAGCTCCTGAACGGAGCATTGGATTGAGCTCAAATTGGATATATATGTCATAAACCATCGTCGCAAGACCGGTATTGATTTTGGTGTGTATAGGACTTATAGTTTTTCTACAGGGCTACGACAAAGATTTCTCTTACATTATGGCCTACGGGGGGAAATTCTGGAAAGTGCGCTAGCCTTTAAACGGTACCTTCGATTGAGCTGAAATTGGGTATATATGTTATAAATCACCATCTTAAGACCGGTATTGATTTTGGTGTGCATAAGACTTACAGTTTTTCGACAGGGATACTACAAAAAAATCTTTTATATTATGGCATAATGGTATATGGGGAGAAATTATTGAAAGTGTGCAAGCGTTTAAAAGGTGCATTCGATTGGTTTTCAATTTGGCATATATGTTTGAATGATTCATCTATTAAAATTTATTTAAATGCTTGGTAATAATCTTAATCGTAAGTGTTCGGAAAGTCGAGTGGAGTCACTACAGATTGTTATAGAAATCCAATCTATTCTTCGTGACTGGCAACAGTCAAAACGTCAGAGTTTGTTATTCCCAGAGCGAGAACACTGCACGTTAAAGGGTTAATGCGAGGCGGATCCAAAAAAAACTTGAGATAGATGCTGGCCACAAGCATGACATAACATATTATCAGAGATGTATCACTCTTTTTTCTAACACGCTTTCAGTACTTTCCAACAATATGAAAAGTATTTATGATTTCAGTGCTCTAAGTGCCCTAATCTGCATTGATTACTACGAAATTTACATATGTTATTCCTATGTAGAGTACCAAGTACCCAATTAAAAATGATATATGCAGCATTTATGTATCACTTGCAGGAGTACTCAAAAGAACACCAATACATTACGCTCTATGGACAGGCATTTTTTAAAATTTAATTTAAAGATATTCGGGTATTTGGAACGAAACAAAATGGAAATATGTTATTAAGGATTACAAATAAAGCTGTCTATCATTTAGGGTTCTTCTACAGCAGCCCCCCAAAATAAGGTTAGTGTTTTTGGACACCCTGTGTATGTTTTTCACTTTTATTCAGTCGATGTTAGGTTTGATGACTGTAGTCTCATTTAACCTTTTTGGAGTTCACCTTTTCCATTCAGTTAAATTCAAGTTTTTTATGCAGCAAAAAGCTCCAATTTGATAAAAGTTTTTACTTTCCGAACATGTACCATGTAAGGAAAGTATTGTAATCATGAAAAAACGTTTTGAGGTCTTCTGAATTCATTTATACTACTTTTACGAGAGGTATGTATATGTGTGTGTGTGTATGTGAGTGAACACGGTAGCTCCTAAATGGGACATTCGATTGAGCTCAAATTGGGTATATATGTTATAAACCACCGTCGCAAGACCGGTATTGATTTTGGTGTGTATAGGACTTATAGTTTTTCTACGGGGCTACGACAAAGATTTCTTTTACATTATGGCCTATAGGGGGGAAATTCTTGGAAGTGCGCTAGCGTTTAAACGGTACATTCGATTGAGCTCAAATTAGGTATATATGTTATAAACCACCGTCGTAAGACTGGTATTGATATGATGTGTGTAGGACTTATGGTTTTTCTACAGGGCTACGACAAAGATTTCTTTTACATTATGGCATATGGGGAAAAATTCTTGAAAATGAGCTAGCGTTTAAACGGTGCATTCGATTGAGCTTCCATTTGGTATATATGTTTGAATTATTCATCGATTAAAATTTATTTAGATGCTTGGTAATGATCTTAATCGTAAGTGTTCGGAAAGTCAAGTGGAGTCACTACAAATTTTCTTTCTTTATAAGTAACTATTTGGACATAAACAAATGAATTAAAAAACAAAACAATAATTAGACATTGTTAAAGTATTTGTAGCGAAAGCAAGTTAAAAATTGTATTGGAGATTGTATAACATCCTGAAGCATTTTTATGTAAGAACTTTTCCGAACAGAAATTTCATTCGGTATAATTTCTTAATGTTACATTCTACTTTTGGGGAATATATATATATATATATATATATATATATATATATGTTTTAACTTATTCCGACAATTTGTATTCTACTCAATTTTATACAAGACTTAGTTTTCATACACCGCTAGTAAAGGCAAGTAAACATAACGTAAGAGGAAATAGATATCATCTTTGCAACGTAAAATATTTAATTTATTCAAGGTTTAAAAAAAAGCTGATAAAAGTATTTGTACGGTCCATATCAAATATCACTTTACAAAAATTATGGTCCTTCTAGTTATATTTGCGTGAGAGAGCATCTCATGTTATCGTTAACTAGAAAATAAGATTACCTCAATAAAGTATTTTTTTTATCATAATGGATATTTTACTTTCTGCGGTTTATCAGAAATTTAATAAAATGCTTTCATGCTACTTTTTAGGAAGAGATTAATACGCCTAAAATTAAAAAATAAATGCACCTTTATGGATATTTTCTTTCTGAAAATTCGATAAACTGTACTAAAGATACCAAGGAAATTGCATTTTTCACATAAACCTTTCATGTGGAAGAAAACCCATCAACGGTTAGAAAAAGTTTAAAAATAAACCTTTTAAGAGATTTTTCACACGTATTTCATGCTGAACTGCGCTCCATTAAAAATTATATTTTTTTATGTTTTCAGATACAATTATTCTTATTTATTTTTTCTTATCGCTTTAGCAATATTATAACAGAATATTTTTAAACAATTCATATTTACATTGTAATTTTCTTATGAAGTAATTTTTATTGTATGTATATGTGTGTATAATTTCAAGAAATATAACCATTGTTATAATGAAAAAATGGCCATACCAAAGAGCTTACATGGTAATTAAAACATCTTTAAACTGCCGGAAAGTAACTCATTACCTATAGCTTTAAGATAGCGGTTAGCACCTTAACAATTTTTCATTGCAAGATCAAATTTATTTGCGTTGCCCCAATAACTCAAACTCACATACTTTCCGAGTCGTCCATCAATAGATTAATTTTTCTCTTCAATGGCCTTGAGAGCAAATTGCCTGTTTGAATTTTCTAACAAACATTACAAGTCACACAGCTCGCGCACTCAAAAATTGCAGCATTATTAGACGTAATTCGTTTTTATTGCAGTACTTAATAAATTTAAGCACTTTCTTCCTTATTAATTACTCTTAAACTACTAGCAACTATTCTATTTATCAGACTCTACTATGCATTAGAGATGAGACGGGCTCAGCCCGAGCCCGAGACCTGGCCTGAACCGGGCTCGGGCTCTGTAATTCACGATTGTGTTCGGGCTCGGGCTCGTGAAAAATTTCTCCTTTGTTGAACATGCTCATTGAAACGGATTTTTAAAAATTATTCAAGGGGAAAATAAAAGTACTTATAAAAATAAATAGCGGCACGGGCGCCTAGAAGGTGCATGAAGCTCTTTGGGTATTTCAGAACAGTGGCTTATATTGCTTAGTTTGTCATGAGGTCGGGCGTTATTTGATAAACATGGATATAAAGACTTAGAAAGTGCATTGAGACTTTGCAACTATATTTGTCTTTAATTTGCACAAACGACAAAATTTATTGGATCCTATCAATGAATTAATTAATTTTATTTATCTTTAGCTGAAATTTCGGGCTCGGGCTCCAACTTAAATAATATTGCTCGGGCTCGGGCGGGCTCGGATTAAAAGTCCTCGGGTTCGGACGGGCTCGGGCTTCAAAAAATGAGCCCGAACTCATCTCTACTATGTATCCTTGCTCCCAGGAGCGTAGCCACGGGGGGGTTAGGGGGGGTCATAACCCCCCCATGAGGAATTTTTTGCCATGAAAAATGTATATTCTTCACTACATTATCACACACGCCTATACATATATATGAGTTGTAGTAGTCGTAACCCCCCCCCCCATGAAAAATTTCTGGCTACGCCCCTGCTTGCTCCACATTATTAACGCTTTAACGCGCAGTGTTCCCGCTCTGGGAACACCAAACTCTGACGTTTTGACTGTTGCCATTCACGAAGAATAGAGTTGGGGGTAACATAGCTCCACGAGAATCTTTTACTTTTTAGCACGTCATTTCCCGTAAAAAAATGGTCGCGGTTATTTTTAACAGCACTGACATCTGCTGAAAAAGGGAAGAATGCGAGAACAGCTGGATAGATTGTCCAATGTTGAAAAAAAGGGCAGCCGTTGCCATCGTTCGACTTAACTACCAGCAAGATGGCGGACGCTCAAAACGTTCATCGTGTGCCACAGATCTAGAGACCCTTTTTTGACGACAGCTGGCTGTGCGGCACACACTATTTGACATTTTAAACACATTAATATACAGAAAAAATATATATTAGCGCATTTGCAAGCAAACTTTTACAGCTATTTAATATCTAGATTTGATTTCGGACAGTACAATTATATTTCTTTTTGAATTAAACGGTTAAATATTAAATATCAAGTATATTAATAAAAAGCATCTGTAGTTTCAGTAATTAAATATTAACAGATTTTTTTCTTGAATATATTTTTGAACACAATTACCACGTTTGCAGTTATGATAAATCTGCCTATAGCAGCTGTAGTTTCAATTCTTTCAGTCACTGATCACATACAGCAATCGTGAACAGAAGGTTTTGACAAAGTACGTGCAATTAGTAAGTTTTCAGAATATTCTGATAAAAGAAAATTCTATTTTCCAAACTCATTGAAAAAAATAAGTGTGTTTTTCTTTAACGAAGTTCTGTATACATTAGTGGTTTAGTTTGAAAAGGAATAAAATATTAAACCTAATTAACATACCAAAAATTAAAAAAAAACTAGTGGGGGATAGATTTCATTCGCATAATAAAATACTTTTTTAAAGGTGTTTAGGGATATGTTAATTCAAATAAGGTTATTGGTCACAATCATGGAATTATGAAAACAGATGCCCTCAACAATAAGGAGTTATTCAAATGTTGTACTTGAATTGAGAGTTCCGGAGGGGGGGGATAAAATAAAAACTATACATTATTTATATACAGGGTGTCCCAAAAAGGTAGTAACACACTTTAATTTCTCTCTATTCTAAGAAAAAGTAAGGGCCGCTGTCGACGCTGTCAGAGCTTGTTGATTTATCTTCTCCTAAACCGTGGGGATTTGAATTTCGAGAAACATGTTCCCGAATGCGGAAAATTCCGAGGAACCTGATAAGGTGACTTAAATTTCGAAAATCTAATTATTTTAGAAGATATTAATGAAAAACTGAAAAAATAAAGCATAATGGTTGCCAGATTTGGCATAAAATCATTCATTCCTTTGCAGCAAAGCAATTTCAAGTATGTAGTATCACGTGAAACTGTCAAACATGAAGTATAAATACACCCATTTTACGCTATAATAAAAAGTATATGAAATAAATAACTCAAAATGTGTTACACAAAGGTGACAATTTTCAAATAGTAAGTTCGCTTAGACAACAGGAGTTTAGAATTACCGATTATTCGTTTTTCCAAAACAGAATAACTAATATCTTGAAAATGAAAAATAATTAAAATGCAGATTATTTTAAAGCCGGTTCGGTCCAGCTGGATTATTTGCTACCAGTAGAAATATTTGGCGGCGTTAGCTACGCCATTATAGCAGTTATATTACACTTTGGATATTTGCCAGCGCGACGTGATTGTATAATTCGTGGTGCTAAGTACGCCAATCTGCAAAGGATTATATAAATTAAAATATGGATAACGGTTTTCCGGTAACCTTAAATGAACAGTAATTATAGGTTGTGAGCATGTGTAAATCGCCAAATAATGAAAAGTCGCCGTTGGTGGCAAGCTGTCCTACCAGTTCCGTAGTTTTTATCAGAGAAAAGATATGAATTACTGTTTTCTTAGAACTAATTATTAACTATACATATACGCAAGTTGCCAAATTATGAAAATTCACCATAATTGGCTAATACGCAAGGCGTCCCATGGGTTTCACATAATTACAAATAGTGTTAAGTTTAAATTTTTAGGTTCCAAGCAACATGCAAGAACCAAGCAATGTGTAGCTCGGTAACATTCTATCTTATCCAACCTTTGGGTTTTGTTTGTTGAAATTAGGTCTTTTTTACGAAGTCTTTTTAGGGGCCGAATGCCTCATACGAAATGCGAGCGTAGCGAGTCTATGGGCTTTGGCCCCTAGTTTTATATATTAGAGATAAGTTGACAGTATAAATTGAAAAAAACGTTCAAAATGGGGTAGGGAAAAAAAGACTAAAAGGAAAAAACGTTAAGACGTAAAGAAAAAAAATCCTCTCGTTATTTTTTTAAAAATTGTACTTTTACATATGCATACAACGCCCGTAGAAAAAAAAAATCCTGTTTAGTCAAATGTTCCGTATATAATAATTTGCTGATACACAAAATCTCAGCCTTTCAGCATAAAAAGTCTTATATCGTTTAAATTTTTTCAGTTTTCTCTGGTGTAATGAGACAGAAGCTTTATCAAGTACTTGTTGGAAATGGTTCGCCAAAAAACTTTCAAGCCCTTTTTGATAGAGTGAGTATACGCGAGAGATATCACTAAGCAAAGGCAGCTTTCAAGATACAATTCTCAAATTTTCTATATTACCTCATTAGTGTGTAGGACACATTTTATTGACCGTGGATTTTTTTTGCACGGAGGTCTTGCACAAATTTTAAGGTTACCTCTTTTAGGTAAATAATTAAAGCATGTTACGACATTTTGGGGACAGCCTGTCTATTCTGAAACAAACTTATGAGAAATGTTATGTTATTTCTTGATGCATGCATCCACTTCTTGAAACAGTAATTACACTCTTTAATGACTATCGCTACGACAAACTCTGTTATATGTTGTACCATTCCAAAACTTTTCTTTTGAGCGATTCCGGTTGTAGATTCACATCGTTCAGCCTTACGACTTGAAATTTTCCACAGATATGTGTAACGATATAAAGATAAGGTCTTAGGCGACTTCTGAAAATTCACCCGTTCCTCGATTTTTTGAGCAGTTCCTCGATTCCCGTTCCTCGATTTTTTGTCCAAGCATGCTCAGACAGGGTTTCGTTTAACTTGCATATAAACTTTTGATAAAATTGTTCAAAAATGACTATTAATTTTTCTTGACTATATTTGAGTACTACATTTTAGTATTTTACATGTAGCATCAGGGGCGTAGCCAGAAATTTTTCATGGGGGGGGTTACGACTACTACAACTCATATATATATGTATGCGTGTGTATGATAATGTAGTGAAGAATATGCATTTTGTATGGCAAAAAATTTCTCATGGGGGGGTTATGACCCCCCTAACCCCCCCCCCCCGTGGCTACGCCCCTGTGTAGCATATTTGTACGGTATACTACGAACTATGCAAAAGATCGTTAAAATTAATTTCCTTCAAGCCGTTCCTCCTCCCCAGCAAACACACTACTGCCCGCAAAATGACGGCCGAGTACCTGTCGTGCTGGCAAAGTGCCGTATATCGGGAGCAAGGTAGATTGCCATCGTCTGGAAGTCACTGGAGTAACAGTGTCTGAAATATGCATATGCGCCGGTACATAACTAGTAACGGCGAACTGCCATGTGCCTATGACATGCACAGAAAAGTTAACGGCGTGGTACTGCTTAAAATGTACCGGGCCAGCACTATTTGGCAGTAATGGGTCTGTATGTATTTCGTAGTGTTGGCATAAAATTTCGTTATTTTAATTAAATAATATTGTTTCACATTCATACTGTGTAGAAGTGTTAGGGGATATAAGTTCCAGGCACCCAAAGGCAGGGTCACTGTTAAGATTTTTGAAGTAAAACTTCTTTAGGCGCAACTAGGGAGTAACTCAGATTTTTTTTTCTGGCGGAAGTAACGCCCAGTAAAGAAAGTGAAGTATCTTTTTCCCCTTTCCTACCTTCATTTGCGGAACAGCTCTCGAGCGCTCGTTCCTGAGAACGTCGACTGTGCTCCCTGCGCGTCGACATTACTCCCTACCTGCTTTGAAGCAAGATCTTGTCTGATGACCCTGTTCAGTGGATAAGTGGACCAGCTCTTGTCAGAGCCACTATGGGCCACTTTCGCTGAACAGGCGGCGATCCTCTGACTGCCTCTCACTGTTGTTACAGGCGGCGACCCAACCCGTCACCTCCGATAAATAAGGCCTACGCACCGAATACAGAAAGTGGCACAATGGTGCATTCCGTGGTCCAAGCTCCGTTGCTTTACTCACATGTTTTCAATGGCATTATTGCAATATTTAATGGAATTATGAGTAAGAACTTGAAACGATTGGTTGCCATGATACATAAATATTGTTTGTCTGTACTTAAATAGTATATAATCTTTTAATATTGCTCATGTGTTTTTGAGTTATTTATAATAATGAGCTAAATGTAAATTTTTAAACAGAATAATACTTCGAGCAAAACTAGCCGAGGAAAACAAAGGTTTAAGAACACTGCCATAGAAAAACGCAATAATAGACGCTACGTGCATTCGATACCAACCAACAGAAGAAAACACCAGTTTAGGAACACAGGTAAAGAAAAATACCACAACATAGACATTCTCTCGATTCAAACCCTACGGGAAAACGTTTTAAGAAAACAGTGAAAGAATAATAGCTCAATACGGACACTTCCTGGATGCTAACCCGATATCCAGACGGAACAACGGTTTAAGAACACGGGTATATAACACCACAAAGAAACAAACACTGGCTGCAGAGGGGTTTAAGAACAAAATAAAAGAATAACAAATGGACACTCCGTGGATTCTAACCCAACCTCAAGACGGAGCAACTGTTTAACACGGGGATAGAACACCACAAAGAAACGGACCCTGGCTGCAATCAATCCCAAACAATAGACAGAACCTGCAGTTTAAAAACACGGATACAGAATAATAATTCGAAACCTACCAGCAGACGAAATCAACGCTTAAGAACACTGATAGAAAAACACACAAAAAAAATTTACACTACCTGCATTCGAACCCAACAAACAGAGGAAAACATCAGTCAAAGAACACAGTTAAAGTATAATACTAGACTATGGACATTCCCCCCCCCCATTCAAACCAAAACTCCAGACGGAACAATGGTATAAGAAAACAGTTAAAGAATAACACTACAACATGGACACTTCCTGGATTCTAAATACTAATTATCATGAATGATCGAGGATTTTTACTGGAGATTTTAATGTTCATTTTCTCTATCAAGAATCTCAGCCGTCAGTTGATTTTTTAAAAGAAAAATTTGATCTATGAATTCTTCTCGACTTCAATCAGCAACGCGTTTCGGTACAACGATAGATGCTGTATTTTCAAGAAAATTAGCAAATTTAGAGAGTGAAATTTACGTTTCACATTATAGTGACCACAAACCTATAATTTCATACATAAAAAATTATGATGACATTCAAGTACCTAATTCCAATGAATAATATGAATATAGCATTTATATAATCTTTGTAAAGTACATGAATAATAAATATAATTAAATTATAATATGATATTTATTTTAAGTTTAATCATTTCAGTGATATGTGTCGTAAACATCAAAGAAGTTTTACTTCAATCGCGCGTAAAGATTACACGCACACTTTTTTTTTTTGAGGGGGGGGGGTGTAAGCAGAGAAGCTCATATTGTGCCTTCAAATATTTTAGTACTAAAACCTAAAATAATACAAGCGAGTTCAGTATGCTATAAAAATGTTTACTACACCGACAGTGAAACCCCCACTCTGTATATGACAGTATATAACCCCCACTATGTACAGAATTATGAATTGCTTCTATTGATATACATAAATGCTTCTATTGATACATAATTGCTTCTATTGATATTTTTTATTATATTAAATATAGCAGTGATAAAACAAAAGATTACTTTATTTTTAATATAAATTAGGTAATTATTGCTTAAATTTACAATAAAACAAATTAGAGCTCCTGCAGTTATTCTGGAATTATTAAGCAATAATGAACCAGTATTTTCATGTAATAGTCAAAAATACGGAATGGGGTTCATTTAGGAATTTTACTTTCTTTATGCGGTTTCCATTGCTCTGGAATCAAATGTTTTTTGACGCACCCTTTTACGGGCTTTTCCATATGTCTACGAAAGAATGCTAAGTCAACTTATTTCCCACGGATAAGGCACCAAGAATCGAACTCTTATCGTGGATTTGGCTATATTAATTCAGATTATTTATACGAAGTACAAATGAATTTTTTATGCATTTGAAGAAAGAAAATAGAAACTTGCTTGTCTATTTTAATTTGAGATGTGCAAGATAGCCTATAGATATATATATATGTGTATAATGCACATAACATATTTCTAAAACGCGAAGTTAATATTAGTGTGTGAGTGGGGGGAGGGAGGAGGGTGGTCTGCTAGCTAAATTGGCGAGTTTCATTAAAACGGAAGTGGTGCGTTTTCGTGTCGAATAGGTATAGTAACCCTCTTTTCTTTTGATGTGTCATTTCGTTTCGCAAATCTTGAAACGTTGAGCGGGAGGCCAGTTTACATCTGGAAATACGTATGAAGTACGCTTTTCAGGATACAAAGTTTTTCCGGTCGCAATTTTAGAACTTTCGAGAAGGTTTATTGGTATAGACTAGTGAGATTTCTCTGTTAGGAGCGATAATAATTATAATTGCTTCGACAGTGAAGTCTCGTTACTTAAGGATATACAGCAAGTGGATTTATAATTTTCCAGTTGGATTTTCCAGTTTTTGAACAGGTTATGTATATTACAGGTAAATTTTTACTTCCACTGTTTTTAATGTACACATTTTGTCTACCGTTAACTTTTGCAACTAATTTAAAGATTAGGCGACTTTTTGAACAAAAAAACGTCATTTTCATACTGTTTTTCAAGTTTTGGCTATTTGTACTTTACTCCAGTCGACTAATTTGAAAATCTGGTGTTGGTTTTTGTCAACTCCTTTTTTTTTAAAGTTGATATTGCAAAAATAAGTATAAAAAATATCGTGCTATAAAAATAAATGTATTATATGTTCTGATATATATATATATATATATATATATATAACGCATGAAGTTTTTAAATTTATCATTTTATTCAATCCTTCTTAAATGAAGCTAAATTAAGCAAGTTTATTTCTTAACTACAAAATCATTAAAAAATGTTACTATTTTGGGAACTAAAATTGATCAAATGGCTACTAAACTGGTGACATTTTTTAAGTCGGTGAGGTTACTAATGATACTTATTTTAGTGTATAAAAGTACTTTCCTCCATAAAATTTGAATCATGTAGTATACAACAGGTATAGATACAGAAAATTTCTTTTCAGAATAGCTAACATTTAAAAAATAATTTTATCTAAACAAAATATACAATAAAGCAAAATGTAACCCTAAAGTTATGTGTTACAATAGTGCAATTTTATTTATTATTACTTCCTGTAAGATTTTGTCAAGTACATACACACATATATATATCAACCATAAAGTATTATAAACTCATTTATAAAATCTCTAACTCTGAAATATTGAAATTAAACTGTTTATAGGTGATTTTATGTTGGTTCTGAAATGTGTTACCGCCTCTCTCATAAAAAAATTTTTTCGACTACAAATTTGTAAGAAAATTGCAGTTTATGAAAACTGCTCACAATTTACTAATGATAGGCGCACATAATTTGCAAACGATTGACCAACGGATTATGCTGTTTTTTATCTTTAAAAATGTTACCCTTAAGGAATGTTTTTATTTTCGGGAATGTATTTATTTTTTATTTATTTTTTTTGCGGGGTGGGGGTGGGGGTTGATGAATAAGTCCCCTACCCCGAATCCGCACTGGCTCGTATTTTAATAATGGCAGCATTACTGTAAATAGGCACTAATTCGGTAACGTGACATTACATTGTACACGGTAAAAAAAAATTCGGAAACGTTACCCCAAAAAATGGGGCAGCTCTTGTAGTTCAAAATTGCGGAAACGTTTCCGAACCATGCGGGTAAAGTATTTAGAAACGTTTCCGCATATGTCGGAAACATATTTACCTATTTTCCTGCATTTTAGGTAAGGTTTCTGGAAAAGATGGGTAACGTTTCTGTATATTTTGGTTAAATATTGAGTAACCTCTCCGTGTATTTCGGAAAGGTTTCCGAATTAACGAGTAACCTTTCCGAGTTTTTCAGAAAAAAGTAACATGCACAAGATGAAGCGTTTCGAGTATCTTAATCTAGATGGCAGCACCAAACTCTGTCGGAAGGAGCGGTGAGGACGAGCGACCAGAGCCAGAATCGAACGCTGGACCTACGCAACCGGAAGAAAGCACGGTACCACGACGCTGTTGTTTTCTTGCCGAATTTTGCTTTAAAAGAAAACTGACTGCTGCAAAAGTTATTTGTGGTACGGCTTGTTTTGGAAACTTAAATTTTTTTTGAAGTATTTCGTAAATAGAGAGAAAATACCATAATTAATAAATCTATATAAATAAAATTAGACTTTTGTCTGTACATTTCTTGCAATTCAAGAATTTTGCGATTTCTATCCGTTTCAAGCACCCGGGATTCCGATGCGACCCTCAAAAAAAAGTTTGTCTGTCTGTCATTCTGTCGTTCTGTCCGTGACGCTTTTTTTGTTTAAGCATCACGTAAAAACGACTGAAGCGAATAATATGAAATTGGGTGTTATGATAGGTGGTCAGTCAACTTAAAACATAGGCGTCGAATTTTTAAAAAATATTGATTAGATTTTCCGATTTTGCGAAAATCGTTTCAAACTGCGTAAATTTGTGTTCAAGCATCACGTAAAAACGACTGAAGCGAATGATATGAAATTGGGTGTCATGATAGGTGGTCACTCAACTTAAAACATAGGCGTCGAATTTTTTAAAAATCTAGATTGGATTTTCCGATTTTGCGAAAATCGTTTCAAACTGCATAAATTTGTGTTCAAGCATCACGCAAAAACGACTGAAGCGAATGATATGAAATTGGGTGTCATGATAGGTGGTCACTCAACTTAAAACATAGGCGTCCAATTTTTAAAAAAATCTTGATTAGATTTTGAGATTTTGCGAAAATCTTTAAAAACTGCGTAAATTTGTGTTCAAGCATGACGTAAAAACGCCTGAAGCGAATGATATGAAATTGGGTGACATGATAGGTGGTCACTCAACTTAAAACATAGGCGTCGAATTTTAAAAAAATCTTGATTAGATTTTGGAATTTTGCGAAAATCATTTCAAACTGCGTAAATTTGTGTTCGCACATCACGTAAAACTGCAAAGGTGAAAAAATGATATTTGGTGAAATGATAGGTGGTAACTCACCTTAAACTATAAGCATCTAATTTTTAAAAAATCGATCAGATTTCGAGATTTTGTGAAAATCGTTTAAAACTGAGTGAATCTTTGTTCCCGCATTACGTAATAACGACTAAAGCGAATGATATGAAATTTGGTCACACGATAGATGGTTGCTCAACATAAACTATAGGAGTCCAATTTTTTAAACATTTTTATTAGATTTTGAGATTTTGTGAAAATTATCTCGAAATACGTTTATATTTCTTCAAACATTACGTAATAACGACTAATACGAATGATACGAAATTTAATGATATGATAGGTAGTTGCTAATCTTAATTTATAGGCGTTGAATTTTTAAAATATTTTGATTACATTTTGAGATTTTGCGAAAATCGTTTTAAAATGCTGAAAATTTGTTCCAGCATCACGAAATAAAGACTGCAGGGAATGAAACGAATTTGGGTGACATGATAGGTTGTCACACAACTTAAATTCTAGGCTTCCATTTTTTCAAAATTGTTGATTAAATTTTTAGATTTTGCGAAAATTATTTCAATATGCGTAAATATTCGTTCGCGCATCACATAATTACGACTAATGCGAATGAAATGATATTACTTAGTGACTCTCTAACCTGTAATATTTTAACAATACATAAAAATTATAACTTCGCTTTCTTTACTTTGGCAACATACTACATCCATTCTGTGTACTCATACAATGCTGACGAAAGTTCTTGCTTTTTAGGAAATTTGCATTCACTAACCCGTAGAGGACGGGTACTTCAGCTAGTATAAATTAAAAATCTTAAATCTTTTTTCTTCCACATAAATTATTTTCAGGAGATAATGTGCTGTTTTATTTAAGTATTCACCCGTTTTATTTAAGTATTCATCCGGCGACGTCACCTGGTGACTGGTCACAAATAAACTTCACAGTGACCACACAGTGATTTTACATCACTCAAGTTACCAGACCCTTATTATCGCATGGGCAAATCGGGACTTTGCACAGGTCCCCCAGTTTCAAATGTTTTTCTGAAATATTCTTTTATATGTCAAAATATTATGAAAAAGAAAACAAATTTTATAGATGGGGACCCCCAAATTCATCAATGCCCGGGGCACCTGTTGGTCATAATCGGGCTGTGCAAGAAGTTACAATGTGACAGTCCTGTGACAATTGTGACGTCACAGCAACTCTTTTGTGTGCTATTAGGGAAAACGCGTTCACTCTTATCCGTCTCTTGGCACTTGGCGCATGCGCGCGAAGTCCCAAATAAAGATTTCCTCTCTCCCGTAAATACTTTACCCCGAAATATGGGTTATGTTTCCGAAATCGTGAGTTCGAGTAGAGCATCGCTAGGTTACGCTATACTTTCGGAAACCTTTCCGCTATAAGTATGTAACGTTTCCGAATTTTTTTACTGTGTAGTCACTGTTAAGATACCAGGCCAGTGCCTTTATTTTTAATAATAGCCGGCACCCGGCCGTTTCATTTTGGGCATTATAAACTTAATGGGCCAGTGCCTTTATTGTGAGTAACGGCCGGCACATACAGTATACCAGCAGAGTGCCGTTGCCTTCCCGGGCTTCTGGCAAGGTACTTCTCGGGCGACCACTTTTGGTACGATTCAGTTACCTTTTGCAGTGCCGGGCCGGTTCTGGACGCAATGGCAGAAAGGCGCTGCCAAGGTACTCCGCCAGCAGGTGTGTGTTTGCTGGGATCCTTCTTAGTGTGTACGATGCTTTTAGCTACAATTTGTATCGGAATGGTATGCTATGCAATGCAGCTCAGAACATTAAGATTTTTTGCGGTTTGTAAAGTGTTAAAGTAGCATTTTTCTTTCGTACCTGCAGGTAAATGTTTAATGAAAATGAAGAAGCCTATTATTCAAGAACGTATATTCACATATATTCTGTTTTGACGTTATTATCTTCCTTGGGAATGGTCCGAAATGTTCACTCTTGCGCTTAATTCCTTTAAAAATGTCAACATTTCTAAAAGAATAAAAGAGAAAGGGTTTATAGTAGAGAAACATGAAATACGGAGTTTTCGGCTCTGTAAGGTGCTTTTGTCACGTGGAAATTCCATGAAAAAAAATGAACTACGCAAAATAGA
Organism: Cheiracanthium punctorium; assembly: GCA_038373885.1. NCBI lineage: Eukaryota > Metazoa > Arthropoda > Arachnida > Araneae > Cheiracanthiidae > Cheiracanthium > Cheiracanthium punctorium. The sequence continues at coordinate 72,485 of JAWZYV010012365.1, forward strand.
TTCTAATGTTCTGTGAATTGAGAGTTGTCCGCTTATTGTTGTCATCCTATTTGCTACAGAACAAGGTATGTTTTGTGATTTTCAAGAGTTTTTGCCGATAAGCTTTCAAGTATTTTAACCTATAGTACACACGTAACTTGAACATTGATATTACGCATAATGTACACTAAAAAAAACTGTAGTTTGTTGCACTGTGGTTATTTTTTAGCTGACAGTATTTTGCCTTTCAGTTTAAGGGTTCATTTTCCTAGATGGCGTGTCGGGTATTATGGAATACTAGGAAATGTTATGTATTTCATGCCCTCTACTAAAGAAACGGAAAACGAAGAGGCTGAGTTTACCATCTGTAACGGGAAATTCTCTTCTTCTACCTAAATTTTGTTTTGGTAATATTGAACGAGATAACAGGATATGAACACAGAGAAACATTTTGGTAATATGATGAACGAGACAAATTTTGAATCCACTCTCCAGCTGTTCTCTGTGAGCTCACCTTGGCTGTACTGAACAGAGAAATTAGATTAAGTCTGATACTTTTGTAAATAGACTGGAAGCAGGGATGAGTTGAACATAATCTTAAAAATATGGTTTTATAGTTAAAAATAACTATGGTTTGTGAAGTATAATTAGTTTGTCAACGTTCAAGCCAGATATTCTGTATTGTCCGACTATTTCATATTAGCCTACATTTGTAACTTTTTTTGAAATAACTTTTTTCTACAACAACGAGATAAATATTTATTTCCAAGTGACATTTTATATCAATTAGTTATAATATGTGCTCATGTGCCGATTTTGAGGATTTTATTCAAAAATCTATAAAGTTACACAAAAAACTCGTTTGTTGAAAGAAATTTCAGATTCAAATATTTATCTGTTTTGCACTATGGTGCAGTTCTTCCATCTCTTTCACCTCCATCTAGGACAAATATTTGCACGCGTTACACCTACAAAGAATCTATGAGTATTCTGGCGAGCTACAAATCACTTCGCGGCTGCAGAGCAATGTAGTTTGGGAATACCATCCATCAGTTTCTGATGAATCGCTGCGTTAAATTTGGTAGGAAAACAGAGATTCCAGCCATGTTGGGGAGATGAAAGCTCACACTATTTCCAGTGATATTCTTCATTCAGAAATTAAAAAGTACAAAATAAAGACATATATAGCACGTGAATTCATCTGACATTGTGAAGAAATAGTAATCCTCTCTTTAATTTCTTGGCTCGCAACAATTTCTTCAAGGAAATGAAATGTTCTACCTAGCTCATACAGACTACCTAGCTCACATCATCTAGCCAACCTTGAGATTTGGAACAATTATCATTTCACCTTTTGGCCTGTAAGACCATTTCAAGATATCGTATTGTTTTATCACTTCGTCAACAAATTCGTTCAGAGTTGGTTTGGCTGAAATAAATCTATGTTTTACGATTCTATCACGAATATGATACTGTCAGCCAATGTACTGCGGTTGATCAAATCCTCTTTGGCCATTTCAGTTTTTAATTTTTAACAATTCCATTAACTTGTCCTGTATTTACAGTGTCGGAAATTGCCTTTCACACCTTAGCAAGATTCAAACATTTATACTTCAGTGTTGGGATTGTCGCCACATCCGTCAGATTTAAAAGTAATTAACCCTTTAAGACGCAGTGATCCCGCTCTGGGAACACCCAACTCTGACGTTTTGACTGTTGCCAGTCACGAAGAATAGATTGGATTTCTATTAAAATAGTTGCGGGTGACATAGCTCCACGAGAATCCTTTAAATTTTAGCACGTCATTTACCGTAAAAAAAATGGTCACGATTATTTTTAACAGCACTGACATCTGCTGAAAAATTGAAGAATGCGAGAACAGCTGGATAGATTGCCCAATGCTGAAAAAAGGGCAGCCGTTGCCATCGCTCGACTTAACTACCAGCAAGATGGCGGACGATCGAAACGTTCATCGCGTGCCACAGAGTTGGCTTGTTTGACGCAGTTGGCTGTGCCGGGCACAGCCAGCTGTCGTCAAAAAAGGGTCTCTAGATCTGTGGCACGCGATGAACGTTTCGATCGTCCGCCATCTTGCTGGTAGTCGAGCGATGGCAACGGCTGCCCTTTTTCAGCATTGGGAAAGGGTTGCGCCTCAAAGGGTTAAGAAAACAACAACGGGTACTCTTTTAAATTGATCACCCTGTATTTAAAAATGTAAATGGTATTCCATAATGCCCTCTTCTCGATAACTATTTTGGTAGAGTAACGAATGCAAACATTTGTTTTCAGAAAACTCCAAATATGAGATTTAATTACAAGCCTAGAATTAAGCATTTAAATATTTATCATCGATAAACATACTACAACAAGAATTTTACATAACGCACTTCAAATTAAAGACGCTGTCTTGAAATAAAAATGCTATTCCATTATTCTGCAAAACTTCGAACATTAAGTGATAATTTCATTCCGTAACGAAAAAAGAAATAGTGAAGGAAGTTTTAAAGAATCTGAACATTAAAATATTAACAGAAGATTATTTTCGAGAATTCTTTTTTAATGCAATCAATGTATTCGTAATTATGATAAAACTGTCATTAGCAGTCCCTTTTAAAACATATTTCAGTCCTTGATTACTTATATCTTTTTCGAATAGCACGTTTGCACAGAATATGCATAATTACAAAGCTTTCAGTATCTTTGTGAACGTGATTAATATTTTTTTCTGGCAACTCATAAAAAAATAATAACGAAAGTATTTTTGTTCAGACTGAAATTCCTGATACAGTAACGATGTAATTTGGAAAAGAAATGAGGCATTAAGCTGTACTAACCTAAAATAATCGGATTATTGATTGTTTTTATGAGACGTGTATAGAAAATGTTCTTGTAAATCGGTTTTGTAAAAATCATTAATATATATTTCATGTTTTGTGAGAGAAAAGGTAAATTACATATTTGTTTTTACGATTGGCTGTTTATTGAACGCTTTTAGTAATGAAATTCAGTGAACTGAGCGGAATATTTTTATTCGTGTACGCTAAATTTCTTGATCATTCTTTACTACTTGCTTATGGGATGTTTCTAAAACATCCCATATGCAAGTATTAGTAAATATTTCACAAGAATTAAAAAGCAGACGGAGGTTACTAAAATATACAGAATTTGTTATGGAATATACCTACGGAAATGACGCCATAAAGGGAATAAATGCATTGATAAATCCCCAGCAAGAAAGACGTTAAAAATAATTTCAATCAGCGTGATATTCACTAAACACCCGAAACAAGCGTTTCACTAAACACACGTAGAGTTCCGATTACACATTCCCAATAGAATTCCTAATAGAATTCCCATTAGAACTCTGCGACTTTACGAAATTTGGTATATTTAACACACGAAAAATCGTGGAAATGTTGGAGTAATGACCTGTTGTACCTAATTCAAAATGTGTTACCGCCTCAAATCGTGTTCAAAGTAACATGATATTACGCACACATTGTATTTTAAAATCTATTGATTTCGGTCACTTTTACCTGCCTTTTATATCTGCCAGACATTTTAGAGGCAGGGTGCATTTGTCTTATGAAGCTGGATCTCATTTGGAAAAAAAAAACCTCTCAAGATCAATTGTGTTTGGTAATATTATTTTGCAGGATATGTTTCACATGAAACACTACTTATTAACTATCATAGCAGGAAATCACTGAGTGGTAGTTACTTTTCATTGAAAAAATAAGATGACTGTGTATCTGACTGTGCTCGTCTTTTCACCATTCAAGGGACATGCAGTCACAAGGTTATGACATATGAGCCGTGAACATTTACATTTTATTGGGAAAAAAACAGTGTTTACATGCTGTATTGTGCAAATAAGAAACCAGTAAAATGTTCCAGTGATACAAAAATTAAAACTAAAATAATCTCTCTCTCTCTTAGTTGATTTTTTTTTTCAAAGCTGAGGTTTCCTTCATATTCACCAAAAACATTCTTCAGTCATTCTTTCTGTAGTTCCATGTCTTGATTATCTTCCTCGCCTACTCAATTTTCTAAAACATAAATAATTTAAATTAATTAAGAAAGTATTTTAAATATTCTGTATATCATCCAATTAATTTTTATAGGGCACAATTTACAAACTGTGAAACTTATTGTAAGCGGACAGCATAAAATTCAAAATTTGTATTTATTCAGATTTAATATCCTGAAAATTTTTATAAATACCATACAATTCAGCAGCTTTTTAAAAGCAACTTTGTAACTCATTGTATAATGTCTGTGGCTATTAATTGTGCACGTTGATGTGTGCAAGGTATCTTTTCTTACAAAATCGATGATACTTAACAACTTTGTAACTAATTTTCTTTCCATATCTGGTACTTTTTTTTGGAATTAGAATGCTAACTCCAAATTTAGCCGCCAGGTGATGCTGTATCACATGGCAACTGCTGCGGTTTTCTCTCGTATCACATGGCAACTTTACCACACCTTGACTCCACTTTTATGACTAAAGCTTTGCTGTCAGAAATTATTGGTGTGACACCGGACTTTAGCGGCAGACTGCACATATACACATATTTGCATTCATACGTAGCTGCCAACCACTAAGGAATATAATCAACCACATTGTTCAAAAAAGAATTTCCGGCTTAAAATACAGCAAACTTTTTGCGCTACACGCGTGAGCGAGTTACTATTTTGAAAAAAATACTTAAACGATTTACTGTTTACAAAAAGTGGTTAGTTATATTATGTAGTAGTTGTCAGCTATAATTCATATTACTATTTATGACTGAAAATTTAACCCATTAAAAATTCATTAATTAAACTAAAAACATATGTCAACTGTCAAAATTCCAATCATTCTCTGACTCTGTATACCCAATTCCAACACAATTTTCATAATCTCCAGCTTTGCTTGAAGCTAGACATACATAATATCGACACTCCCAAAGAAAACTGTCTCGAAAAATGTTTCACATGTCATCAATTTTCAAACAGATCCTTTTTCGGAAATATGAATCATGATTGTGGGCCTAACTGTAAGTATAATATATAGCTGCAAGAATTCATTCTATAACCTTCGTGTAAATAAATTCCTGTTTGTGTTTCCTCGAACATTCTTGGGTCTTAGGCTCAAATTCTCGCGTTAGTGCTCTGCGAGCGGTAAATCAGCTTACAGTATGCAATAAATTTCTGATCTTTTTATCTCTGTTCAAAATTTATTTCTGAAACTCAAAGCAAAAAGGGAAAAAAAATCTTCCTAACTTATTTTTTCTTTAAGTAGGTTATTCTCCGGTCTAGGATCTTAGAGAAAAGTGTAATAGTACTAAGTAGAAATCTAAAGCAGCCAGGATATCATGATCCATGGCACGTTAACTCATGTAAAATGTAAATATGATATAACACAATTCTAACAAGGATTAACGGGTTTTCTAACAAAATCTTCAAATAATTTGAGATTGTAATTATACTAGAATTAAGTTAAATTTCCTGTTTAGTATGTTGAATGCCACTCAAGGTATATAGCCAAGAAAATCTCTCAAAAATTGGGGATTGGAGGAATACGAAGTATGTCGTGAGTAAGTAAAAGGAATTTCGAAGAAACATAAATCTTATGTTAAGTAAACCAATATTTTATTTTTTTCGGGGGGGGGGGGGTATAGGGTTTATATATCTGTATTCCCTCCTCCCGTAGCTACGCCACTACATAATCTACATGTATTCTGTGCTAAAATTTACTTTTCAGCTAATAATAGATGCATTACTAGATTAAAAAAAATATTCGGAAAATTTCAGCCTGCGCAAAAAACTCTTATTTCTAAATAAAACGTAAAAGCTTTCCGTTTGCAAAACCTAAAGAAAGTTCATTTTGGTAAACTGAATGTTTTGAACTTTCAAAAGTTTGAATATGCAATATAAATTTAGCTAAAAATTAGAATAAACTGAATTTTGGGAGAAGAACTGAAAGTTTCATGGAAAAAATAATAGATAGTAAACGACGGCATATTTTGTGTATCATATAAATTCTCCTTTTTTGTGTGTGAGATAATCCACCGGAAATCATGGTATTATAATATAAGAAAGACATAGCTTATAAACATTATTATCAATCTCAATAGTAAAACTTTGATGTGAAGCAACTTTACATCGAATTCGAATTCAAATTAGCACAAAAATTTACTACCGATCATGTCTCATTACCAAGAAAATCGTTACAATCAAAGAGCAATACCTGGGGAATTTACGGGGAGATTACAAAGAAATCAAAGCGGCTGAGCACATTTGGCCTTCCTGATTCGCTCCCTCTTTCTTTTCTTTGTCTTTTATTATACGACAACATTTGTAGCCTTGGGAATCGAGTGGAAAGAATTCAAAGAAATATTCCAAGGTGGAAATAAATAACATCTTTGCTCCCGAAAGGGAGATGAAATTTCATATATTCAGATTTGTGAAAAATTTAAATTTAGGGACTGGGATTTCTAGTATTGTGTTGTGATGGTGTGGGGAATGTACGAAGTGTTTCCGCATCTTGCTGTTTACAGAAAATAAAAATTGTTTATTTGCAATGCAATGAAAATAAATGGGAGTGTGATATGAGATACTTGAAATATTTAATTATATTAAAATAATTTTGAACAGAGGGTTTTTTTCGATTATTTATAGGTTCGACAGCAATTGTAGTAAGAGGATAATTGATTACAGTTGTAATGGCGGCCTTGGATATAAGACGATCACTGACGTATTCTAAAAGAGCTAAACGAAATTTGCCTATAAGATGATGCCGTGAATCGTAATAAAAAAAAACATTATGTAGTGTGCATGCGTGAGTCAGTAGTTAAGTTTCATTGTGATTCGTCGCTATGCGTCGCTAGATGGTGCTTATGTAGCTACTCATTAAAAGGGTGTCGAGTATTTCCATTTGATAGGTTGACGCTATTTCGCCCGTCTGCTGCTTGTCGATAGTCGCCCTGTATCCAAGTCCGTGGTTGTGATTCATGAGAGAGTTTATTGAAATCTTTTTGACGCTTTTTAGGCCTTCACCTCAGTTGTTCCTAAGTATAAGATCATCTTTATTTGAAGAAAACAATTTTACATTACAATGTTTGGACAGGCAAATACATCCGTGGACTAGTGGGATTCAAATCCGAGATCACACTTCTCGCATCGGCAGCTGCGCATCCGTCAGGTTTCTTGATCACCGTTGAAGACATCAGATGATCATCTTAGTGCTCGACCCTTTGGTAGATTTGGAAAGGGTAAAAATATCAACTCACTATACTTGCATAAGAAATCAACCAACCTTATGTAAAAGAGAAGGGGGGGGGTTATTGAATTTAAGCGTCTGTTTAATCTGGGTTTATTCTCTTCGTTTCGATCGGTCATATCTGCCAACGACTATGGAATATAAATGACCACTTTTAAACAATGATCTTCGGCTTAAAATATAGCAGACTTTTTAGTCGACGTGCATGAGCTGGTTATCATTTTGAAAAATTACTTAAAATAATTACTGTTTACGAAAAGTGGTTAATTATATTCCGTAGTAGTTGGCAGCCATGGATCGGTATGCACTTCTCTAACGATTGCCAACGTTATCATAACTATCCTTTCCTATGCAACGATTTCATCCTCTGCAATACGGTTAAAGAAAAATTGATGTTACAAGGTTTTTTTTTTTTAGCATACAAAACTTCTGTTTAGTTAGGAATAACTTACAGCTTGCAATTTTCAACAATCAATTATGCAAACCGAAACGTAAATGCCTATACTTATTAAAAAATTCATCTATTCTATTATTTTCCCCTTATTTAAATCATTCTAGATCTCCCTTCTTTCCTAATAATTAAATCGAAAAACATCGAAGAAACAAAAGGGACAATATGAGTAGGGCGAATATGATTAGTAAGGGAAAGTTACAAACTCGAAAGAAGCACTGGAAAAAGAAAATTGCAACGTGCACTCACTCAAAAAAAAACTTTTCATGGACAAACCGAATTTCCTATTTCAGTGTTGTAATAAAAAACTGATTCACAAAATCCACAGGCATAGATTTCACGTGGGAGGGATCCCGCTGAGGGGGGGGGGGGGATGTTCCATTCGTACAAAAAAAATTGATTCACAGCAATTTAACTATAAATGTTTTAATTACTTTACAAATCTTATTCTTCTCTTTAGTAAATTTGTCTTATCGCTCATTACATTATAGTGACTAAAAAATTAATATAATATTTTTAATTAACTACCCGATTCACTTTTTATGGAAAACAACTATATACAATGTGGCTAGAATTAAACTTCAGTTATAAAGAACATTCTGCAGCTGAAACGGAGCAGACTGCCACCAACTGTTGCATATGCACTATACACGAGACGCGCGGAAGAAATATTTTTAAAAAGTTAAATTCCAAAAATATCCCCTAGGTGGCGCTTTACAGTTCAAGAAATGAAACGAATGCGTTAACATATGTCCGAAAACTGTTGAATAAATGTTCAAATTCTTTGTGTACTTCAAGTTTGTAATTTCCATTGTAAAATTTGCTGTTTTTTCATGCAAAATGCCACCTAGTAGAGATTTTTTAACTTTTTTTTTTCGAAATATTTTTTTTAAAGAATGAAAGCCAATCCTTCGGTGATTAACGGTAACGGCGTCAGTGTAAGGAGAAAGACTACGAGTTAAGATACTTTTTCTATTGAGAAACGTACACCCTCCAAAAAAGCATTTGACTAAGAGATAAATTTCCTACATTGGTTTCGCATATTAAAAATTTATTTATCATAGAATATAAATTAGACTATGCATAAATATGACTTTCTATATTACTGTCAAGTTGTGCGTTTTTCAAAAAACTACATTATTATTCGCAAATCTAAAATAGGAAATTTATCTCTTACTCCAATACTTTTTTTTGGGGGGTGTACTGGCGTATCAGGATCATGATATACCATACGGTGGACTTGCGCTGCAATGCGATCTGACTAGACGCAAATTGATTTTTACGCGAGTTTTTCACGAATACGTATCTTAAGGCTAACACGAACTCCTCGACCGATACACGAACATTTTTGGCGACAATAAGATGCGCCAAAATGCATTTATTCATTACTTTATGTGGGAAATGGTAATTTATAGTTAGGGAATGGTTTAACCCTATAACGCGCGGTGTCCTCGCCGTGAGCACACAAAACTCTGACGTTTTAGCTGTTGTCAGTCACGAAGAAAAAATTTGATTTCTATAAAAGTACTTGAGGGTGGCATGGTTACACGAGAATCCCTTACTTTTTAGCAAATCATTTCCCGTAAAAATTGTCGATTGTTTGTTAAACAATCAGGATTATTTTTAACAGCACTGCTGAGAACTGGAAGAATACGGTGGAAATACATTGCTACAGAATAACAACTGGATAGACTGTCCGATGCTGAAAAAAGGGCAGGCGTTGCCATCGCTCGATTTAACTACCAGTCGATCAAATCGCTCACCGCGTGCCACCGTCTAGAGACCATTTTCTGACACAGACCGGCAATGCCTGCGCGTACAGAGATTCAAAGAGTGTTGTTTGAGATTCAAAGGGTGTGGTGCATGAAGTTAAGTTGTAAACTGCTGTCTGTGTTATTCAGCATTAACCTAATTGCATCATAATAGTTTATTCCTTTTAATGTCACATATAGTAATAACTTCTGATATTTCGTTCTAATTTTATGTTTTTCAAAACACTAGTCAGACACTGACACAACTAAACTAGGAAATCTGGCTTATTACTCAAATATTTTTTGTGTGGGTATAAGCAAACAACTTTATCCAAAGAATAACCAGAATTGCAGTTACATCTCAGCCTACCTAGATTATAGATTCTTCTAGTTTCTTAAAAACCCATTTATAAACTTAGCACTTTTGGAATGCAAAGCTTGATTTATCATTCTTTTACATTTCTTATTCTTTAAATAAATAGACTGCAGTTACTTTATTTAATTTCGAATGTCTATTGCTGATATTGTTACGAATTTCCGGTTTGTTCTGCATTCCAGGTGTTAAAATTAGTCTAAAATTCGAATTCTCCGCGTCAAATGATTAAATTTTGCATTTTGTTGCAACAAAATCGGTTAACTAAAACGCGAGATATTAAGTTTTGCGTTACCCTATGTTAACCAATGGAGACCCATTGGTTAACATAGGGTTTTCTCAAATTCTCGTGAAATTGTGGCTTTAGAGCTTCGCTGACATCACTTTTGGGGACTTGGAGCCAAATTTGGCGATATTTAACCAAAACGTCGTCAAGCTTGATGACATTTTGGACATTTGGCGTATTTTACCAATGAGGCCTATAATGTTTGCTTCCCTACATTAGTATTACGCAATAGCGTAGTAGTATTACTCATTTACATTTCTATGACGTAATTTACATTTATTTCTATGTCATCAAAATTCGCAATTTAGAGATTATTCTGGAAATGGATTTGTCTGGAAATTTTGCTCATCAGCCATACCAATATAAAGGAGGCAGGACAGGCCGAGCGAGTTAGCTGCCATCGAACGCTCGTTCAGTTCACTGCATTGCGCTATTGAACTATTGTAAGCGATATTTTGCTTGTTTTGAGAAGCTTGTTTCTGAATGCAGTGTGCGAATTATTCATTGAGAAATTGTTTATAATTTTCCTCGAGAATTTCCCTGAATTTTAGTGTGTGGAATTATTTTGTTACGTATGAAATACAGCACCTGTGAAAGCTTCTGTACTAAGCTAAGAGTTATAAGTGAGTTACTGCTTATTAATCCCTGTGAATTTTATATAGCAGATTTTTCAACTAAGTTTTAGAAGCAATTAAATTTGTGCTTTATCTTGACAAGTGGACTGTTTACCAGAACTTTCCACGTACACTGGACTTTTGAATGTAGAAACCGGAAACTAAATAGAGTTTTCTGCAAAAATATTGTGGAACGAATTCTTTCAATCTCGACGTTAGTTATCATTATAAGAGCGAAGCTTTTCCCGCCAGAGCTCTATAAAAGCACCAAAAAAAATCACTTATACGCGACCAGTGCCTCAGCTTGGGATACCGTCACCCGGGGAAAACTTTAATTTTGGCACTCTTTTCATGGCAGCGCCCGGAGCATGTGCTCCATTTATCCCCTCCAGTTGTGCCGTGCCGGCATTTAATGAGTTAATTTACATTCGCATTATAAAACCGATTAATAAAATCGCATAATTTTAAAATAAGTGTTTATCAATATCATTTAGCAAGTCACGCCAAATGTCGAGGAGCTTGGTGACTTTCGACGAAATCTCCCTGAATTTGGCGCTAAAAATAAGTTCTCAAAACTGAAGTCAGCTAAGCGATATATATCTCCAATATTTGGTGAGAAACCGCCAAATCCTATGTTTGTTTTTTTGGTGTGTGTGTCGGGGGGGGGGCATCACAAAGTTCCCTATTTCGCGTTCTAGTTAATCGATTTTCATAACAAAAAATGCAAAATTTATTTTTTCGAAGCTTAGAATACAAATTTTAGTTTAAATTTAACTCTCGGAAAGAAGATAACCCCAAAAATTCGTAATAGCAATCAGTGTAGATAGTTAGAATAGGGCTTTTTTGTCGAACATTTTTTTTCAAGCGCCAGTTGTAATTACCTCTATAACGAGTTTTATCTACTAGTGCAAATAATTAGAGAGATAATATGCCTTGCTCTCTCTAATCTCATTTGTCATAGGATTGTTGAAGAACGGTAAGTAAAGTCCCGTCTACTTTTCAAATAGAAACTATTAAAACAAAGCTTTGAAAAAAGAAAGAAAAAGCCAGTTTTGGGAGATTGATTCACTAGTGCGAAATCGCTAGTTGTATTCAAAAACAAACTCTAACACAGAATTACATGTTCCGTATCTTTTCACATGAGCATGTAATTCGAGCCCATGATACAGAGTCACATTTCTCCCAGATCAATCGTTTTGATTCCTAGTTCCATCATAAATGACATGTCCCGTAATTATCAGAAAAATAATCATATTTAAACAAAAGAAACATCACAAGACAGACACGTATAAATCCATGTTAGTTTTAAAAAATTATGATAAAAAATGGGGGGGGGGGGAAATAAAATGGAAAACAGACTCAATTTTTTTAAAAATCATTATTATTATAGTTATAAAAATGAAAAATTTAAAGACTAATATCATTTACCAAACATTTCAGAATAACTCGTTGAAATAACCAACTCTTGACTTTTTCCTTGAATTCTGTCTACGATTACTCATGAAACATCATAGAAAGTCAGCAACGAGAAAAGGCATCCAGCACACCCAAGCAAACAAGGATGTCCTGAAAACTTTTGGATTCCCTGTTTCTCTCTATTCTAAAAAAAAGTAAAGGCCGCTTTCGCTGTCAAAGCTTGTTGGCCTATCTCCTCCTAAACCGTGGAGATTTGAATTTCGATTAAGGTGCCCACAAATTCGAAAAATTCCGAGGAACCTGCTAAGCTGACTTAAATTTCGAAAATCGGATTATTTTAGAAGATATTAATAAAAAACTGAAAAAATAAATATAATGGTTGCCAGATTTGGCATAAAATCATCCATTCCTTTGCAACAAAGCGTTTCCAAGTATCTAGAATCGCGTGAAATTTACAAACATGAGTTAGAATTACGCCCATTTTACGCCAAATTAAAAAGTATATGAAATAAATAACTCAAAGTGTGTTACACAAAGTTCACAATTTTCAAATAGTAAGTTCGCTTAGACAACAGGAGTTTAGAATTAGCGATTATTCGTTTTTTCAAAACAGAATAACTCATTGTAACTGATTTTAAAAGCGCCATCTTGGCATTAGGTACGATTTGGCAAAATGGTATCTTTCGCAGCAGGGTGAATCTTAACTTCGAATTCCAGAATGTTAGAATCCAGTGTCTTGAAAATGAAAAATAATTAAAATGCAGATAATTTTAAAGCCGGTTCGGTTCAGCTGAATTATTGGCTAACAGTAGACATATTTGGTGGCATTAACTATGCCATTATAGCAATTATAGTACACTTTGGTTATTTTTCAGCACGGCGAGATGGTATAATTTGTGGTGCTGAGTACGCCAATCTGCATACGATTATGTAAATGAAAATATGGATAACGGTTTGCCGGTAACCTTAAATGAGCAGTAATTATAGGTTGTGAGCATGTGTAAATCGCCAAATAATGAAAAGTCGCCAGTGGTGGCGAGCTATCGTATCTGTTCTGTAGCTTTTATTAACTTTACATGCACGCGAGTCGCCAAATAATGAAAAATCGCCATGGGTGGCAAATTCGCAACCTGTCCAATTGGTTTTACATTATTAAAAATACAGCTGAAACAGATGTTCTGATTTTATTACGCTTTAGCTCCTAATTAATATATTTTTTGAATGGCAACATTAAATATCATTGCGTTTCTGACGAGTGCAAATAATTTTAACAGCGAATATAAGCGGAGTCCGCACTCCAGGTGGAGTATAGCTCAGGACCCGTACAACACGGATTCCCATAACAAAATATCTTCCGTGTTATGAGGGGTAGGGGTCTACTGTAGTGTGAAGTTTACATTTTTATGTACCAATGAAGATGCAAGAACCAAGCAATGTGTAGCTCAGTAACATTCTATCTGATCCTATCTTCGGGTTTTGTCTGTTGAAATTATGTCTTTTTTACGAATAAGCCTTATTAGGGGCCGAATGCCTCATACGAAAAGCGAGCGTAGCGAGTCTGGAGGCCTTGGCCCCTAGTACATTAAAAAAATAACCTGACGTGACAGTCGGATTCTTTTTAACTGGTTACTAGTTCAAGGTAAGAATGGATAACGACGTTCAGCTTACAAAAATGTAAAAATAAAGAACATTCTTTTTAATTTTTGGTTGTTTAAAATATTTTAATAAAAATTATATTTGCTTCTGTTTAGTGCTGCTCAAAGAGTTAATATTTCTATTAAAATCATAAACGAACTCGAACGAATCTATAACGTTTGTTATGGGGCTATTTTTTTAAGAAAAATACGAGTATGCATTTAAAATATTCAGATTACTGGAAAGTTTTTTTTCTTTTATTTTAAATACATACAAGTAAATTTTTAATGTCAAAGTAACCGTATCTGTAACCTAAGCATTGGATTCACATTTGTTGCATTTCAGAAGCAGGAGTTTCATAGATATGAATTTTTTTTCTTTCGTGAAAAATATATGTAAAAAATAAATATGAAAGTCTACCTTCCTTGGAGATCAAATTTCAAAATGTTCCGAAATTCCTTTTTAGTTATTGGGTTTTTTGGTTTTTACAGGGAAAAGTTTATGGATCTTTCCTTTTTTTTCCCTTTGGTGTTAAAAGAGGCAAAGAACGTTTTGACACCCTGTCCGTGTCCACTATAGATTACGAATTTTGGAAAAATCATCTTACCAATCACCTATATAACAAATCTTATATAAGCTGAATTTCTTATTTCAAGCTTCAGTTGTTTTCGGTTAAGGGAAATATTAGCGTATAAAAAAGACTTTCTTTCTCGTCCACCTGCTATTTTATTATGCCGTCACACACTAATTCTGTTTATCAAACAATAAGTATTTAACAAACACCTACTTTCTGATACAAAATTTAACTGAACCAAAGCTATTATTATAGCTAATTAACTCGCATTTGAAACTTCAGGTTTGTGATCCATAGCTACCAACAATTCCAGAATATAAACAACCATTTTTTGTAAACGGTATATTTTTCAGTAATTTTTCAAAAGTGGTCATAGCTTCTGGAGAATTTAGAAATTTTGCAATATTTTAACACAACAGTTTCTGTTAACAAAAAGTGATTAATTATGTTCCGAAATTGTTGGTAGCTGTGGTGACCACATTTCTCTAATAAAAGAAATAAAAGTGTTAACTCAAACAGAGTTTATGCAAGGAGCAATAGTATTTTCCTGTAGCTTTAGCCTTTTTTAATTAAAAAAAAATGTGTTATTATGTTTGGCTGTTCTTTACATTTATTAAGAATGTACTTATGAAGTTAACTATCTTTAATTGAGTAATTAAATTAAGTCAATAGTTGTATGTAATGTGGTAGCTTTCCCACGTTGTATATCAATAGCATGCTATAAAATGAAAAGCAAATTTAAAATTATTGAATGTTTATTCTATCTTGAAATCCATAAAAGCATTAAAGCTGCGAAAGAAAGATCTTTTCCTGAAACTTTTTGATTAATAGAATGAAGAAATGTTCAATGCAAATTAAAGCTGCAAGCTGTAGTTTAATTACTTATTCAAAGAGGCGTCTTGAATTCAACAGATAATGCGTTTGCTAAGACTTTCTTTTCGTAATTGCATAGTTAACAGATGTTCGATGGCCTGCCTTTGAAGTAAAACTCCTGTTAAACAAATGTACTCAAAATCTGCAGTTAAATATATGTGCGTAATTTGAGTGTAAATTAGATAACGGAGAATTTTCATTAAAAGATCCTGCAAAAGGCAGAGTTAACGAGAATATGAGATGTTAATAGAACATTTTGAACTAAAGTTTGAATTGATGAATATGTAAGCTTAAAGTTGTCAAAGTTTTCCAGAAATTGTTAAGCTGCAAGTTTTTAAGCCAAACAAAAACAACTGCCATCTGTTATTGAGGCATGCATTATTGAATTGGCACAAAATTGTTAGGAAAACTATAACCCTTTAGTCTTATATCACTCCCCAGTGGCGTAGCCAGAAATTTTTAATGGGGGGGGGGTTACGACTACTGCAACTCATATATATGTATACGTGTGTGTGATAATGGAGTGAAGAATATACATTTTGTATGACAAAAAAATTCCCCATGGTGTGGGGGGGTGTTATGACCCCCTAACCCTTCCCCTTGGCTACGCCACTGTCACTCCCCCTTTTTTTTCTTTTTTTTTTTAGCAAACCCGGGAATTTACAAATTATTTTCATTTTTAAAGTGAATTTTAGATGAATATATAAGCACTTCTTAAACTGTTTGAATTCTTGGAAGACAATCATTACGATAATCGTTTATATTCGTTCAGTACTCTTACAACTTAATGATATTTTCATAGTTCTTCATAAATGTAGAAGAATGAATAAAAGAAAACTATCTTAATGCATTCTGTAATGAGAGAAAACGAATTTAAAGGACGTTTTTCCTGCAAATAAATTATTATTTTACTTACTTTTCAACAACAAGGGAATGTTGCTTCAGTAATATACCAATTCAATTTCACTATTCCAGGGGTTCACATTATTTTCAACAAAAGTATCTTAAAAGTGTACAGTTTTTCGCCTAAAAATGTACGTTTTAGTATTTATATAATTTAAAATAAACCATCGATATTTAGTTTAAATGTAGTCTCTTGCTGCCATCTAGCACAAAAAAAAAAAAAAATCATACTGCATTGTGATCGTGTTCAATTATTTCAGTGAATCACTTTTGAGCACTCTCGCCTGGAAATACAACATGCAAGTAAAAAAGGAAACGATATCTCACCTTTTACTCGTTTGAAACTTTGATATTTTAGCCTTGAACATACACTGTAATACTAGGATAATAACCTAATTTTTACAAACAGAAATTCACAATGCAAAACAAATATGCTTTAAAGAATGGTATCTAAATTCCACAGAACATAATTCCACAGAAATAAATACTTTTGAAATAAAAGTCGAAAAAGTGCGAAAACTTTCTTAAAATTTTCGAAAATGAGCATTGATTTTTGTAACTGTAAATAACTTTAATAAGTGTAAAAACGTATTTAAAAGGTTCTGCTCAAACTTTGGAGAATACGAAGACGAATCTAAAACATATACCCACCCACCCCCTTTTTCTTCATCGGGCGGGCACTTTCCGATTAGGTATTGTCCACTACAACTGCCCGAATGTACTGTGGCCATTTTATTATAGGGGAACCCAGTGGATGGTCAGCGTTGGCCCCTTATACCAAAATAAGATCTCAAATTCACCCATTAGTAGCTTTAAAAAGTATCGAGAAAGAATTAATAAGATCCCCGAATACTTTTTTGATTACTATAAATTTTATTTTTAATTTAAAAATACCCTTAAAAAAAGAAAAAACTGATTGTCAAAAAATAATATTTCGTTTTGAATTATTCTGTTTTGGGGGAACAAAACTTTCAGGAGAAAATTTATTATAAAAATTATAATAATTTAAATAGCTGTACAGAGACATTCATTCATTTCAAGCGTAATACAGTAAGCATATAAAAGTTTATAACAGCTTTATTTAAAGCTTGAAAATAATATTTAATGTTATTTTACAGGGTCTCTTAAAATTACATAAATAGTGATATACAGCTTTCTTTAAGTTATCTAAAACTTTACTAGGTTCTACTACAATGCATTGTCAAATTTGACGTGAAAAAATTGTCTTGTTGGTAAGAGTTTTATTACTGTTGCGTTTGGCATGATCTATCTTTCTTGTTAATTCCGAAAACAATTAATTCACAAACTCAGTCTGAGTATATGAGAAGGCTACTTTTAATCTATCCTCCGCTTTAAATAGTTATTATACAATTCTCTCCTCTAATGCGAGGATGACGTTTCCTTTACGAATTAAATGAGGCATAATGCACCAGTTTAATTACAAATTCAAGGAACCTTCTAGTATTCAGCATCTGAATAAATTTGCGGAGAAACTCTTCATAAATTGCAGTAGTTAGCGGACTTCGGAAAGTCTCTTAAACCTTAAAACTGCTGTTGAGCATTTGTACTTTTAATCTACAGTTAAATAATTGTTTAGGGGTAGAGTTTAAGAGCTCGAACAATAGTAATTCAGTAGATTATCTTCCATACTATAGAAGGAAGAGGAAGATGAATGATCAGTTTAGCATTTCTATCAAATTGAAGTCAAAGATTATTTTACAACGAAAGCATAAGCTCATATTTGTTCTGAAACAATGATAAAAGAAAAATGTGTAACTATTTTCTAAGCTTCTCAGAAGTTTTATAAGATTTAAATAGCTGTCTTTAATTTAAAAAGATTTCTAAAGCAGTATTGTAGTTCTTGTAGCAGTTGGCTGAACATTTTAACATGTATGTAAAGTAAGGGGTTATGTGTGCTAAATGATAATATCATACTTTATAACATCATAATTACACTTTCTCTGTCGCAATTTTCGAAATCACGTTTACTAATGCACAATGTCAACATTCTATGACTAATAGTTTTTGAGATACACGAGTTACATATGTAGAAACGTACAGAAGTCAGAGAAAAACTGGTCAAAATGAACTAGGGGCCGGTCAAAATGGATTGTACGTGCATTTATATGAACATACATACATGCGTGCGATGCAAAAACTCTTTAAATGTAAATTTAAAGATAATCAAAATCTGGATACCGAAATTTTTCGCGATCACGTTACTTAATAACACTCGCTTCCGCAAGAGTGTTAAGTCAACTAGTAATAAATAATGACAATAACATAAGACAGTATTTCATTTTTGACCACTTCTTGGTCGGAATATTCGTCCAACGCACATGTCAGTCATCCTGAGTTATACGATTTGGCCTATCAGAAATTCTGTGCGTTATCCGATTTCGTGCGACATGATAGTCAAAAGTTAGCTTATCAATGAATATGGGAAATTTAAAAACTCAAATAAAGCTGAAAAACAAAAATAAATTTATGGCATCTTCTTATAGCGGCTAAAAATTATTTTGCTCTTTTCAAACAATACACTTAATGACTTACAAGAGCAGTACAGCAATGACAACGCATTAACGCGACTTGTTATCGTATAATTTATTGCCTCTACCATACCGATGACATGTTTTCCATCGTCTTTTCTCCCTTTACAACAAATTAACGTAAATAAAAAGATCTTTTACTCTAGAAGATTAGGATTGACTTTGTTCAGCGAATATCTTCTTTCCCCCCCCCCCCCGAATCTTTCCAACTTTCTAAGTAAGTGATTCAGGATAATTTATTAAACAGGTTCATGTATATAGTACTTAAATCTTATTGGACAAAGCAAAAGATTTCTGTAATCTCGCGAGATCTGGCAGACTTTTCTTTTTTTCCTGAGAGTATTTAATAGATTAAAGTGGTTCTTGAAATGCGACCCGGAAATCTTTTCCTTACTTCGATTTCGCGATCACTTAGTTAAGTTTCTTCCCAGCAAAACAGCTAGAATTTAAATTCCTGTTTTACTCGCAGTTTCTCTGCACTAAGATAAATGCTTCATGCATTGATTGGAAATTCATGATGGCTAGAGTCTTATTCATGGTACAGCAAATTTGATCAATCCCCCGGGAATTTGTGAATAATAAATGCATCAATGAAAAGTCATGATTTCGGATGATTACGTTATAATACAAAGTGTGATTATAATTAAACTTCGCCTACAAACAAGGTTCTACAGTTGGAACAGGGGAATGGATATTAACAGGTTTGGTATAGAGACTATAAATGGAATACGCTCAAGGAATTTCAGTATAAATATGTTAAAGAAAGGTCTACTATGTGGATCTTTCCATTGAAAAACATTCAATTTAGCAAAAAGAAATATGATTAACACGGAATCACACATGCCAAGTATTACGAGTTTATTGGAAGGTTATCCACTGCTAGCTTTTATTTAATGATTGAAACTTCCGATAAATCCAATTTTTTTAATGATGTGACATCATATCAGAACCAACGTATCAGAGATACAGCGAATTAGCTTAAGGGCTCCAGATATCCCAGTCCTCAGTCAGTCAATCTATTATATAAATTTGAAAGTTTGTTTGTTTGTTTGTCCGGGATTTCCTTCCAAGCCGTGCCACAGATCTGCTTGAAATTTTGCACATACTCGTAAAACGACATAGAATTGTCCGTAATCAACTTTAAAATTCTAAAAACTCAACCTTTCCACGATTTTTTTTTTTTTTTTTTGATAATTTTCACCTTTAGAAAGCTTTCCCAATTTCCGATTGTCTAAAATAGTGATCATGTGATATTATCCATAATATATATACCATCTATATGCTGAAGATAGACAAAACTGTAAACAAAATGGTATATCATCAATGAAATGACGTCATTTTGATGTCACGAGTTTAAAAATGCATTAGAAATTTCAAGATTGTGTAAAAAATATTCATGTGACATACCATCTATATGCTAGCGATTGACATAACTGTCACAAAGTGGTATATCATAAATGAAATGACGTCATAAATAAAAATTGCGGGAAATCATTAAACTCTTCAGCACAGTTTAACCAACACCTCCTAGATAAAGAAAGCCTAACAACTCCTACGTCACCAAGCTTTGACGTCATCATTCGGCCCACATTTAAATGTTTTATTTTCACAAAATAAAACTATAGAAAGTTTCTGGTGAATTTACTCATAAATAACAATATTTTAATAATTTGAGATAAAAAATATAATTTTATAACAAATGGCAGTTTTTAACCATGGCTAATTAGATAATATGATAAGGAAATAGATTGGAATGAATAATTTTGTATGAGAAAGGTATTTTAATTTTTAATTTTTAATTAAGATATTTTCTAATATTTGTAGCATTCACCAGAAATTTTAAATAGTTTTACTTTGTGAAAGTAAATCTGTGATGACGTCAAATTTTCAGTTGTGATGCTTTCTATATCTAGGAGGTGTTGGTTTAACCACCACCTCCTAGATATAGAAGGCCTGAGAACAGAAGCTCTTACGTCATCACTAGGTCTTCTAAGATGACGTCACCACAGTTTTTCGTTCATAAAGTAAAACTATTTAGAATTTCTGGTGGTTGATACAAATTTTAGAAAATATTTTAAGTTGAAGATAAAAATTAAAATACCTTTCTGATAAAAAATTATTTATTATGATCTATTTCTATATCATATTATATAATTAGCGATAGTTAAAATTTCCTGTTTGTCGTAAAATTAAATTTTCTATTTTAAATCATTAAAAAGCTTTATGCGGTAGTAAATTCACCACAAACTTTGAATAGTTTTACTTTGTGAAAATAAATGTGTGATGACGTCATTTTAGTGGACCTACTGATGACGTAAAAGCTTCTGTTCTCAGGCCTTCTATATATCGGAAGTGGTGGTTTAACCCGCCCTATTCGGAATGTGAACGATTCTCAATAGCTCCTCGACTGTGTAATCCTCGAGATTACACAGTTTGATTTTTTCACGAGACTAAACTATGAAGGATTTTAATATTTAGACTGGAACCAGCTTGGATATTTTCCACCACGGCGAGATGAATGTTTTGCAGTGTGCTACGCTAATTTGACAAGAATTATGCTTGAAAATATGTCGAGAGATGTTTTAATAATAACCATTATAAAAATATTTATCATTTATGCTAATGCATAAATTGCAAAGAATCACCAAAGAGTAGAAAAGCAACCACTGGTTTCAAATATTTAAGTTGTTTCTTCAAATTGAGTATTAAAGAGAGAGAGAAACGAATAGATAATATTAATATAAGTAAAAGATGTATAGGTAGTATTAGTAAATTTGTTAGGTTAATATGGATTAAAGCACAGTATACCACGTTAATAAATATTTAGTGAAATTAAAAGTATTCTATTCATCATTTTTCAACGGTCGTCTTACAACTAACTAAACTATAATCCTACATTGCGTTAATATATCCCGCGATAGTTTCAACAGAAGGGACTACCTGAACTTCTTTTTTGAGATTTTGTTACGATCATATTTTCGACAATATTCCTTTCTTACCGTGCGAAGAACGGGCACGCAGCTAGTATAAGATAAAACTGTTTAAGATTGTGGTAGATAATCTTCCCCAAAAACGTAAAAGTTGGCAGCTATGTGGGTACATACACAAATAATTTAAACATTTATTGTTCTCGATCATCGAATCACATTAAACAAATGATAGGAAATAAATAGCACTAGGCTTCAGCTGATTGAAAAGAAAAAAAAATGGTGTGAAGATAGATTATAGATTATGACCAAATGTCACAAGAGGAGCAATTGTTAATCGTGTTTAGGACGATGTAATGGGAGGAGCTCAATGTGACTACCTTCATTCACTGGTAAATTTTCAAGCGATGGGCCTGGTGTTCAACAGCGTAACGTAAATGATCAGGTGTAATGTTTCATATGAAGCACAGTGGGAATTTATTAAGTCATCCAACGTCGTAACGCTTTCTAACGATACGTGTCTATATATATATATATATATATATATAAGTATCAGATAACTTAGGTACGTATTCACGTACAAACGCGTAAAGTATCAGATCCTTTAAATGGTTCCTTAACCAGAAATTACACAGAGTAAGATCCGTCGAACGTAGTGGCTATGGCTTGGCAAAATTAGCGACTAATAATAGGTTCATACGTGAAATATTGAAGGAAAATTGCTTTTGCAAGCCTATGGGCATGTAGGACCGTAACGTTATGCATAAATATGGGTATGTAAGGCATTGTCAGTATATTAGTTGTGCACAGGAAACTTTTGCAGCATGTCAGGGTACCGACGGTTCGCAACTTAAACATGTAAGAATATCATGTGCACTAATTTCTTCAAAAAACAATGACCAAGATGGATGAATGTCATCTTGGATCCGCGCCAGAGTGCAACTTTGGAGAATGTAGGGAATTTCACTGTGATGATTCGTGGATTTTTCTGAGTCCGAATGCGACAATACTGAGTGCTGACTGTTTCATTCAGTAAAAAATGAACCTCATCATTCCACAAAATAATATACGATTTCTGATCAACAACCATTCTAAGAAGAAAATGAACTGCAAATGCAAGTCGTGGTGACTTGTCCCCAACAAGCATCTTTAGGTGTAGCGAATTTTGACCGTCGAGAAATGCATCATGTTTCGAGGAACTTTCGGGACGGTACTAGCCCCATAATGGCTGAATGGAGAAGACACTGAACATGGTAGATGACTCAAGTGAGAAGGCCGTCTATGTTATGAATGCCACATATTAATTTGTTCAGGATTCGAGCCTATCGCGCGGCTGTCGATGTAACGGTTTGAAGTGTTGGTGAGTTTTCGCCAGATGTATTGTGATTACGCATTAGAGCCCCTTGAAAAGTCGTCTGACCAGAGCAGCTGCTCCTGTTGACAGATACCTTTCGAGTGGACTTGCTATAGCACAGAACCCAAACTCAAACCCGGACAGTGGTATAAGGAAATCATGTGTCCCAAGAAACAGGACAGTATATAAAAACTATCTCTAGAAAGCTCTTTTGAGCAACAATCTATTTTAATTTACTCTGCTCTAAACTGATTAGCTTTTTTCCAAAGTACACTATCAGAAACCACTGCCAATTCATAGACGGAATTGCATACTTCCGTACTGCAATGGAAAGCACTATGGAATTATTGAGTTTCGTTTTATTTTATTGGATGAGCCCATTCTGAAATAGTAATTTGTCGAGTGATCAAATGGTACTGACCATTTTGTACTTGTCATAAAGTACCTATGCCTTCCATGTAAGACTTGAGTCAATTATGACACCCAGGTGTGAGCATGTTCTTCTCCAGTCAGTTCAAGTGTTATATATATTGTTTTTTGTGAAAAGGAGGGCATTTCATCTAGAGGGGTTAATTTTAATTTTCCATTCCTGAAATCAGATTTCTAAAGTATCTATGTGTAGTTGTATTTGTTTCATCAAATATTGGGTGGTAGGTACTCTGGAGAGCATGGCAGTGCCGCCTGCATTAGTCCCAGTGGGTTGTGCATAGTTGCCAACTCTCCCGGATTTTTTGGAAGATTTTCCACCACTAATTTTCATTAAGCAATTCATGCTTAAAATAAGTCCGATATTTGAATCCAAAACAAAACTGTTTAAAAATTGTGGTGGGAAATCTTCCGAAAAATCCGGGAGAGTTGGCAGCTATGGTTGTGTTTCCTGCGAGACGTGTCATTGGTATAGGTGTGCAAAAGTGACAAGGAGCGATCCTTGTCCTTTTTTAAAAGGAGTGTGTTGTGATAGAGAGTTGTTTCTGCCTTGAGATGAACAAACGTTCACTAAGTTAGGACTGAATGTGAATTAATTTGTAAGAAACTTTTATATGCATTAATTTGTAACAGCAGAGGTACAGACTTTACTGAACACCTTATTACCACCTAATAAAAAGTGTACTCACTAATTTTGTGCACTATCATCACCCAAGAGCGCAGAATCTTTGTTCTTAGACTGTCGTCACGAACTCGACCAGTCTGAGCAGTTAGCAAGTAGTATGGTATTTGAGCGAAAATTATTTTTATTGGGTATAATACAGTTGGCTCCCGTTAATGCGTCTCCGTTTAAAACGGATCTCTGGTTACTGGGGATAATTTTTCTTTCCTTGTAAGTTTTGTTTCCCAATAAATGTTATGAATATCGGATAATGCGTATTACGCTTTTATTTCCCATATTTTTTTCCCTTTTATTCCCATATTCCGCATATTTTTTCCCCTCAAATTTACTTTGTAGCATCGAAGAAACTGCTTTCGTACTTTATTTTTCTTGTATATCAATTCACCGTTTCAAGATTCCACGACCAATAACGAAAACGGTTAACTAATGCTGTCGGCTGTTTGCCTGTTTCTCAATTCAAATCAAAAGCAACCGGTCAATTTTCGACTGCATAGAAAAATTAAAAAGGGATTCAATTAAAAAAAAATCATTTAGTCAAGTGTCACAAAAAAAGTCCCAGATTACTGACTAACTGAACTATAGCCTTCTTTTCCTTCTTTGTAATGCGCTAACGCATACTTCTATTTTCTTAATCAAATATACCATTAAAATTTTTGTTTTCCAATAGAAATTACACTCCTTAAACCAGAAAAATCTTAATTTGTGTGTCAAAATTTAACACCATACTATATGGGATAGTTATAATTAAACATCCCTAAAAAATGGGGCTCGAGCTAAAACAACACCTCCTAGATATACAATGACTGAGAACAGAAACTTTTACGTCATCACTAAGTCCACTAAAACACAAGTCATCACACATTTATTTTCACAAAGTAAAACTATTCAAAGTTTGTGCTGAATTTACTTCCACATAAAACGTTTTAATGATTTAATTGTACGACAATTTTTTTACTATTACTATTTACGGAAATTTTAACTATCACTAATTATATAATATGATATAGAAATAGATCATAATGAATAATTTTTTTATCAGAAAGGTATTTTAATTTGGAAAATATCTTTAACTTAAGATATTTTCCAAAATTTGCATCATCCACCAGAAATTTTAAATAGTTTTACTTTGTGAAAGTAAAACTGTGATGACGTCATACTAGTAGACCTAGTGATGATGTAAGAACTTCTGTTCTTAGGCCTTCTATTTTTAGGAGGTGTTGGCTAAAACGAGTAAAAGGATTGTAACCAAATTTGGTACATAGACCATAAATGAGATACGATGAAGGAATTTTTTTTTAAATTAGTTTTGTAAGACGACACGAACTCCCAAAATGACAGAAGAGACTCGCATCTCACTTACACAAAAACATTTTATTAAAAAAAACAAACACTGCACGGATTACACATAAAAAGAACAACAGCCATAGCTCACTCCATCTTAGCCTCGCTACTCATCTACGAACTACCAACGATTCCCTGGCGGAAGCGTCACTGCTTTTTATTTTGCCGCTGCAGTCCTGGAGTTTGGCTGCTCAGGTGGGGAACACCTGTTACAGACTCCCCCCCTGGCCACGATGACGTCCCGGCGAGTGGCCAGAAGAGCTGGATGGTAACTGAGTCTCTCTTTTGGCACTTCGACGAACAGTCTTTGGAGGGCTACTCTTGGGAGGTCGTCCCCTCTTCCTTAGGGGGGCGACAGGCACAACATCAGAAAGAGGAGTTTCATTGAAAGGGGTGAGAGCAGAAGTGTGGTATGTGCCAAGCAGGATATCCGGCGCTTCCGGGTTAGCAACTTCATAGGTTGTAGGGGAGCGTTGGGTAATCACAATATAGGGGCCATCCCTACAGGGTTGAAACTTAGCTGTTTTCTTTTTCGCTTTATTGCTTAAACGATGTAAATTTACCCATACTTTATCACCTGGCTCATACCTATGTGCCCTTCTTCTACTCTCATCGGCATACTTTTTGTGCTGGTCTTGCTTCTTTTCTACAAGATCTTTGATCTCGGTTGAGATCCGGGCGAATTTCTTCAGATAAGGTGTAATTTCAGCGATGAAATTATCGTTGTCAATCACCGCTCTTACATCATGTTGCACGTCATCAATTGTTCGTAATTCTCTTCCGAATTGGAGAAA
Source organism: Cheiracanthium punctorium (assembly GCA_038373885.1). NCBI lineage: Eukaryota > Metazoa > Arthropoda > Arachnida > Araneae > Cheiracanthiidae > Cheiracanthium > Cheiracanthium punctorium. Next base: position 98,680 of record JAWZYV010012365.1, read on the forward strand.
TGCAGCTGTGTGATTTGTTGTATCACACTTCGACGTATTCATTGCAAAACGGATGGTCGCAAGTTTATCTGACCATGACGTATGATCCTCACCAACAAGTATTGCTAGTTTTGGTTTTAGATCCCGATTCTTTCTTTCAACTGGATTGGCCTGGGGCCAATATACGGGTGTAAAGACTTGGGACACTTCGAGTAGGTAACACAGTTGCTGTAGGACAGCACTTGTGAATTGTGGGCCATTATCACTTATGACACGTCTGGCTAATCCATACCTCAGGAAAATCTCTTCAAACAAAGTTATGGCACATTCTTTCGCCGTCGCCTCTTTCAGAGCAAAAAGTTCTACCCATTTTGTCGACGTATCTTCTACGATGAAAATCCACTTCTTTCCATCTGCAGTCTCTGGTAAGGGACCAAAGAGATCTATGGCGAGTGTTTCGAAGCGTTGGGCATAAGCGGGAGTTCTCAATAAACCTGCAGGTTTCTGATTGCTTGGCTTAAATCTGCTACACTCGGCACAATTTTTGACGTAATCGGTAATAAACTTCCGCATTCCAGGGAAGTAATATCGCAAGGCCACTTTGTAGAAGGTGCCCTCGGCTCCGTAGTGGCCGGCAGTTGGGGAATCGTGGTACTCCTTTAGCACTCTCGTTCGTTCATGGATAGGGACGACTAGTTGAGCCTCCTCGGCTTCCGAGTCTGGAGCATACCTGTAAAGGATTCCCTGGGACATCAAATATCCCCGCTGTGTCCAGTTGGCATAATTTTCATCTGTGGTGTTACTCTCGAAACAGTCTATTATCTTTTTCAGATCTGGATCCTTGAGTTGCTGCTCCCGGATGTCACTTGGCTTCCGGACTGGGAGGTCAATGGCAACCGCACAAATCTCACCCGATGGCTCCTTGTGTTCACATGCAGGACGCGATAGCAAGTCTGCAATAACGTTGGCTTTTCCTGGCAAGTAGTCGACTTTCAAGTTGTACGACTGAATCTGTAGGGCCCATCTTGCTAATCGGCCGGTTGGCGATTTTAGACTTAATAACCATTTCAAGGGCTGGTGGTCAGTAATCACCGTGATCTCTGCTCCTTCCACGTATCCCCTGAATTTCTCTAATGCCCAAACAACTGCTAGGGCCTCTCTTTCCGTTGTGGAATAGTTCTTTTCAGCTGGTAGTAGAAGTCGGCTGGCATATTCGAGCGGGTGTTCCTCTGGACCTTGTCCTTGGGTAAGGACAGCTCCCAGAGCGTAGCCAGATGCATCCGCCCTTATGACAAAAGGCTTTGATTCGTCCACTTGACTCAACACTGGCGGTGAGATCAACTTCCTTTTCAGGGTTTCAAAGGCCTGTTGTTCATCCTCCCCCCACTTCCACGTGGCTCGCTTCCTGGTCAATTGACTCAAAGGTCTCGAGAGGTCTGCGAACTGGGGAATGAATCTGCGGTACCAACTACAGGTCTGTAGGAAACTTTGAACCTGCTTTACGGACTTCGGGGGAGGAATTCGGGCAATTGCCTCCACTTTAGCCGGGTCCACTTCTATTCCTTTGCTTGTAATGAAATGTCCTAAATACTTAACTTTATGGCAAGCAAAGTGGCACTTAGCACGGTTTGCATGTAACTTAAACTTTTGGAGTCTCTCAAAAACATGCCGTAAGTCCTCTATGTGTTCCTCGAAGGTCGAAGACAACACGATGATGTCATCCAGGTATACAAGCGTATTGACCTTCAGACCATTTCTGAAAAGATCCATTAACCGCTGGAAGGTCGCTGGCGCTGTCTTCAAGCCAAAAGGCATCCTGGTGAACCGGTAGACCCCATACTGGCAGACAAAAGCCGTTTTATCCTTGTCCGGAGGATACATTTGTACTTGATGGTACCCCGATTTCAAATCTATAGTTGACATATAGGCAGTCTGTTTGGCTTTATGCAACAAATCATCCATGCGTGGCAATGGATATGGGTCAGGCTTCGTGATAGAGTTTAACTTGCGATAGTCTACACATAATCTAAACTCTCCATTTGGTTTCGGGATCAAGACTACAGGTGCTGCGTACGGAGAATCACACTCTTCTATGGTTCCTGCCGCAAGCAAGGCATCGATTTCCTTCTTAAGAACTTCTCTCCTGGCAGGAGATAGTCGGTAAGGAATAGTAGCCACGGGAGGGGCATTTCCTGTCTCGATCCTATGTTCTATAAAGGGAGTCGGCTCTCCCCCCGGCCGGAACGTATCTTCATGTTCTATCAATAGAGCATCAAGTTGTTTCTTTTGACCCTCTGTCAGTTGTTCACCTTCATCTGCACGGAGTTTGAAGTCACACTTTGGGGTATGGGTGACGTCTTCTTCTGCAACCGCAATGACCTCTTGTTTTGGGGCCATATTGACGTTTTCTTTGAGACCAGTGTCGTCTCGTTCCTCTGCCAAAGGAGGTATTTTGTAGCCTTCGACGAAGGGAAACCGCTTTCTTGGGTTGTCCCTGTAATACCAATTTTGGTCTCCTAAGTTTAACACCACTTTAGCTTTCTTCAAGAAGTCTGTCCCGAGTAGGGTACGATTTCCTTTAGCCTCTGGGAGAGCAATAAGATTCATCTTGAAAGTACGTCCTTCGAGTTGTATTGTCACTCTTGTAGTGTATACGTCTTTGTCAGTCTGGCTACCATCAGCAAGAGTCATCCGTAGATTGGACTTTTGAAACTGGACCCCTTGATTCCTCAGGATCTTGTATAGTCCTTCACTAGCTACTGTGTGGCTTGCTCCACTGTCTGGGCAGGCGGTGCCTACTACTCCATTTATGGTAACCAGCAGGCATGCGGTGGGTTCCGAGGTGGACAGGCTCTGGAGGTTGAAGTGTCCAAAGTTGGCGGAGGCAAGGTTTGGCGTTGGAGTGCAAACTGGACACTTAGCTCTGACAACTCCAGGCTTACCGCAACCATAACAAGTCAGAGCTGGACGCTCCTGTTTTTCACCAGCGTTGAGTTTTTCGGATTTAGGCAGTTGATTGCCTGGTTTCTTGTTTAGAGCATTTCTTGAAGTTTCCTCTTTGGCGGGGTAAGGTTTCTTTTGCATTGGTGGGGCGTTGTATTTTTTGTGGCTCAGTCTGATGTTATCGTAAGCATCAAGCTTTTCCACAAGTTCTAAGGGAGTGTTCAGATCGGGCCAAGAGTCGAGAAAATGTTCTTTCACTTCAGGGGGAACTCGTCGTTTTATTTGGTCTGTGAGGACAAGGTCTCTAAGTTTGTCGAAGGTGGTGATGTCTAATTCTGTTAACCAACCATCTAAGTAGCCATCTAATTCGAAGTAGAAGTCTCGCCAGGTGCAGGTGGGATTCTTGCGGTGAGATGAGAATAGCTGTCGAAACCTTTCAGCAGAGAGTTTGAAACGCTTAAGAAGTAGGCCCTTGACCTTCTGGTAGTCTTTGCATTCTTCCTCAGGTTCCCGAACGACCATTCTGCCGACTTCCGGCGGGAGGGAACCAATCAGGTAGGGGACCCAGGTAGTCTCCGGAACCTTCAAAAATGTTAACTGCCGTTCAAATAAACTTAGGTATAGCGCCATGTCATCTTCTTTTGGATCAAACTTGGGTAAGATCCCCTTCAGATCCACCTTGGGCTGTTCCGGCTCAAGAGCTGAAGAAGTGGTAGATGCAAGGTTTGACTGGGAGGATTTTTGAATCTCAAGTTCCAGTCTCAGCTTTTCTAGCTCAAAAGTTTGTTCTCTGGCTTTTTTCTCTTCCTCTCTCCTTTCCACCAACTCCGTATCAGCTAACTTTTCTCTTCTTACGCGCTCCTCAATGATGGATGTCAACATGTTTTTTGTTAATTCTTCATCATATTCTTTTGAATCGGTTATCAGTTTCTTTAATTGGGGCACTTTAAGGTTTTCCACCTCCTCCAAACCCAGTTCTAGGGCGAGGAGTCGTAGGTCATCTTTTCGGCCTTTTCCGAGGCAAGCCATTGTATCACAGGAGCACAAATAAAATTTCTTGAGTTACGGTTTTTTATATTTACTGACAGAAAGGCTTAGATAATTTAATTTTCAGGCTTTCTCAGGAGTGAGCAGAAACAAAACCTAACCTGAGCGACATTCACACCGATGCCATTAGACCTGAACTTCGCTTAAACAAGAATTATCCATAACTTTCAAAATAGTAACTAAAATGCAACAATTTAATTGATTAGGGCCACCAATACAACTACTTACTACTAAGCAACAACAAACCAAAAATACAATTCTGCCAATTTCAAATTTTCATCAAATTAGAATTAAACCAAAATTAATCATAAGCAAATTCAAAACAATACCATTTTTCTGAACAAAATGAAACAAAACTATTTTTACAAAATCAAAACTAATCTTACTCATCAAACCAAATTAATGCTATTCATCACTACTAAAACAAAACATCAAACTGCAAAATCCGATATATACATATACAAGAACATAACTAGCTATCACAATCAATAGAACATATATTTCAGTTTAACTAGCATAAATTTCCACTTTTATGGGCATTCCAACAATTTTAGTGCACACAACTCTACACAGAGTTTTGTTTCAGAAATCAATATTCTATCAAAAGTCTGGGTGACTTTTCTCTATTCACAGTCAGTTAGGACCATTTTTGTTTGTTTTAAAACTTTTCAAGCAAGCAGATTTGCCAACTATATCCGCCAGGCAACGGTTTTGCCAAAATATGATTTAGAATATTATTTTCGCTTTATGCACCAAATTATACCCAAAATACTAGTTAAACATTCTTTTATACGCTATTTACCTCTACAGCCAGTTTGGGCGGGAAACCGCCAACAAATTTCTATGCACATACAAAACACAAAATCCAAACGAAATTGTTCTTAAAAACATAATCAGGCAAAAGGATTGCCAAAACATATTAAAATATACAAATAGATACTATTTACAAAATAACTTTAGAGTACTTAACTCATTTAACAGCAGACGAAAACGAAAACAACGTTCTACCTCATCCAGCTAAATCCAAACGTTATATCCATTCCACGGCCTTTTACGTTGGGCGCCAAATTGTAAGACGACACGAACTCCCAAAATGACAGAAGAGACTCGCATCTCACTTACACAAAAAACATTTTATTAAAAAAAACAAACACTGCACGGATTACACATAAAAAGAACAACAGCCATAGCTCACTCCATCTTAGCCTCGCTACTCATCTACGAACTACCAACGATTCCCTGGCGGAAGCGTCACTGCTTTTTATTTTGCCGCTGCAGTCCTGGAGTTTGGCTGCTCAGGTGGGGAACACCTGTTACAGTTTCTTAATTCTTTGCACCGAGAAACAGAAAATTCAACCATGGAAATAGCTAATTGCAAATGTACAAACAATGTCAACATTTATTCAATAGTTTTCAAACATTTATTGATTACTTTCGGTGATTTTATGAACTGATTTAATCATACAAAGCGCCGCCTAGTGGACACCTTTTGAACTAAACTTTAAAATAAAAAACTTGAACACATGTAGTGAATCCCACGTTGCAGTCCATGTACCAAATTTGGTGGTAATATCATCAACCGTGCCATCTGCAGAATGCTGTTTATAGGGGATATTTAACTACGGACATCCTGTATATTTCAAATTGTTCAATAATGTTTCATGTCAACCAATAAGTCAGGTTATCCTAAGTATTTTTATTGTGTTTAGCGTAAATGATTTATTCCATAGCACCGAACTTTACGGAGCTATGAATTTGTAATTTCGCGTTTACAGAAATTTACTTATTCAATTTCACAAAACTATTCAAATATGGACAAAATATAGTGAAAATTTTAAAACATTAGAATAAGCTAAATAACTGAAAATAATTAGTTTTCAATACCACAAAAATAATTGACATTCGTAACTACTAAGCTATACTTACAGGAAATCTAAATAACAATTAAATACTATGAATTCTGCGAATTCCACGGCTTTGTACAAATTGCTAATGACAGTTTTGTGTAACATGGTACAAATAGTAATTATTTTGCTGAAATGCTACAACATTACTTATACTTTGCCATACAGTAATTGTCCTTTTCTTTTGATTAAACACTACGTAAGTGCATCAAGTATATTTGTGGAATACGATTAAGGAAGTCTTTATTTGGACAGGACTTCGGGATTACGTTGAGCTTGTGTTAATGTGAATTTTCTTTGGGAATAAAATTACAAGAACATAGGGGATGATTGTTTCACTTAAAAATTATCATAATAACACCCCGTATTAAGTTACGTTTAGATTCTATAGAAATTAACTTCTTATGAAACATACATGTAAATTATTCCCTCTATAGCTATATGGAATTCGGAATTTTTTACGACACTTTAATCGTCAAAAATTTTCAAAGACTCTCACTCTTTATCAAGATACAATAGATTCTTCTTTGACAAATAAACCAAATAACTTAAGCGACCATTTTATATAAAATGTGTACTTTTTATTCTTTCGAAAATTTACGTCAGGTTTACGTGCAATAAATAATCGAAAATTTATCTTTTTCTTAATTTTAGTTCTGAAATCTATTCCTAACTCCTATTATGTCATGCTGATTAATAATTCAACTTTTATAAAATTTAATATTTTAATTGAATTGCAAATTTCAAAAAGGATTCATGTCTGAAAATAAAAATTGTACAGGACACACAAAAAACTGATTTTCTGTTGAACCATTTGACTAATTGAAACAGTTTTTTTTTTTTGCATTATTGAAAACTGTGCACGTTATAAAAAGGCAAAATAATATCCTTCAAGGAAAATTTCGGAGAGAATATGATTATTACAGTTTTTGAGATGTGTCCTTCTCGAAATTCTTCCTACGATTTGGGTGGTTTTAGAAGTAAAACAGCATTAGTTTAAACGGATGTTTTTAAAGAAAACAAAAATACAAAAGTTTTCTTCTGCATTTCACCATATTGTTATGCCTTGTGATTACATTGCCATACAAAATTACAAAAATATTCCCTCCTCCCCATAAGGTTCAAAAAAGTCTTTTGAGCGCCCTTTGAACGCCTTCAGAACTAATTGTGTTATGAGAGGTGTTTTTCCCCCAGTATGGAAACTAGATATCAGTCGTGTTCGCTCAAAAGATATAGACCCATAAGTGTGCATGAAAAAAAAAAAAAAAAGCGAAAAAGTCAATTATGAAAAAACCCCGAGATAGGCCATTTTTGAAATTTGCTGTTCAATTACTTTTTAATTTCATATTTATTGATTATGCCTTACTCAAAAGCATGCCTCAAAACTTATGTAAGTGCATTTAAAGAAACCTTTAACAAAACAGACAAACCAACACCTTCTAGATAAAGAAAATCAAACAACTGAAGGTTTCACATCATCACTAGGCCTACAAACCTGAAATACTTTAAGTAAAAAATTAAAATTAAAATACCTTTCTCATACAAAATAATTCATTATGAATCTATTTCCACATCATATAACAGAATTATTTATGTTTAAAAATTGACATTTGCGGTAAAATTGGATTTTCTATTTCCGATCATTAAAAGTGTTGTTGAGCATAAGCGAATCCACCAAGTAATTTCGACTACTTATTATTTGCGAGAACACATCCGATGCGCTTCGCAACACTTTCCTTATGATTTATAAACTTTAATTCGAGAAATAATAACTAGTAATATCAGAAACATGATATCTGTTATTAAAAAATTGAATTAAAACATATAATATGATTTCTTTATATTTTTATATTTTTAAATGCAGAAAAACTCACATAGAAGTGTAAAAAAGCATGGTAGAATGGTTTCTTGACTTACGCGAGGGATACGTTCCAAGATCCCCCGCATTCGTGAAAATTTCGCGCTGGTAGATAGGGTATATACACGACATTTTGAAACGCACACACAGTTACATGAAACACTTATAAAAATCCCTCAAACCGCTTTAAACCATTCACTAACTATATATTATTATTTACTTCGTAAAGTAATAAATAAGGCCAAGGTTTAGACTGGGACAGTTTGAGTTCTTCTACCTTAAATGATTCTACGATGGATGAAATAGCGTTCTCTGATTGGCTCTCTTCTTCAGTAAGACATCGCGAAGATGATATCTAACACTTCTCACCCCACACTTCTGTTTGCGCATGGCGAAAAGAGTTGGTGGAAATCTGCGTTTGGCGAACTTTCGTTGTCGAAAATTTTCATGTTGCTCGTGAGGAACTCGCGTTAGCTCTGAGATACGCTATCCGAGAAAAAAACTCGCGTAAGATCGATCGCGTTGTTGAACGAGTCCACTGCATTGAATAAAATGCATAACAGAATTGTATAGATTACATTTTATGGATTAGGAAGAGGGGGGGGGGGGATTGTGGGATAAAATTGTTAGAAAACTCCTGGTTTGACTATGTGGAATCATATCTCTACTGAGACTGATCGCAATCCAAAGGCTCAGGGAGGATTTGTTCACAGGGTCATCGATCTAATCTCTTAAATTGATATCGATTTTAGGATACAAAAATTTTGTTACCCCGCTGCCCTGTCGAAGCTAAAACATTTTCTATCTGCTTTGAGTCAATACAACGCCTCCTAGATACAGAATGCCTTGCAACTCCTACGTCACCAAGCTTTGACGTCATCACTAGACCTACGAAAATGATATCATCACAGGTTTAATTTCACAAAGTAAAACTATTTAAAATTTCTGGTGAATACTACCAATATTAGAAAATATCTTAACCCATTTGTGCCTGGATATTTTTGCGACTTTCTTCGATTTTTACTGATAACAGAAATAATAGATAAATTTCTGATGTCAAATTCTTGAACTAGGGATGATTTCTTTTAAAATCATTATGCATAAAAACCGAAATATCAACATCCTACTTGGTCATGTTAAAATATTTTGTAGAGTTGAGGCTCAATACTCTTGAATAAAGGCTAGGAAAAATAAATAACGTTTTCGACTAATAGCGAAAATGCCGTCCCAAAAAAGGGACACTAGGCATAAATGGGTTAAATTAAACATTAAAAGTAAAATACCTTTCTCATACAAAACTATTCATAATGATCTATTTCCTTATCATATTGTCTAATTAGTCATGGTTAAAAACTACCATTTGTCGTAAAATTATATTTTCTACCTCAAATTATTAAAATAGTGCTAGTCATGGGTAAATTCACCAGAAATTTTCAATAGTTTTATTTTATGAAATTAAAACGTTTAACGATAGGCCTGGTGGTGACGTTTGATGACGTAGGAGTTGTAAGGCTTAGTATATCTAGGATGCGTTGGTCAAAATGTGTTAAAAACAGAAGATTGTGATAAAGCACTGCCTGAAGTCCTATAAGATCTGTGACTTCTTACTTCGTCACCCTGTTTCGAATTGGCAGAGGGTCTTTACCGATGGTTCCAGGATGTAAGATTGTGCCAACGCGGGAACCGGTGTTTTTTTGCGAGCTGTTTTCATATTACTCTCCTGTTGGAGTTCAGATGTCAACTTTTGAGAGCTTCTGAGCTTTCAACTTTTGAGAACATCTGAAAAGAGACAACTTTTCAGATGTCAACTTTTGCTATCCGATTGGTCCTTCTTCATCTACGAAATCGATTGGCATGTTTTTCTAAAGCGGGAATTTTCTCTGATTCAAGAGCTGCTCTGCAGGCCATAGACTCAGCTTGTCCAAACCGTACGATAGGCATCGATGACTGCATCAGTCTTTTGTCATATTTATCTGATTGTGAGAAATCAGTTGTCTTGCAGTGGAACCGGCCCACTGCGGAATCGAGGGGAACGATACTGCTGATTTTCTAACAAAAAAGGGGCATCTGTTTTACAGTTAAACAGCCAGAAACTGCCCTACCAATCTATTAAGACAATCATTAAAAGGACACGAATGAGTTCCTTCTTTCGGGACGTTGCTGCTAGAAGTTATCAAAAACCCTGGTACAATCATACGCAAGATATTCGTGAGTGGCCTCGTGCTAAATCGGCGACATTGTTACGGCTATTTTCAGGCCACGATAGTCTCCCAAAACACCTACACAAAATTAACTTGGCTCCGTTAACTTGTCACTTGTGCAACTCTGAGGAAAATTTTGGCACTCTCACCTTATGCTTCTCCTGCCTTCTCCTGTCTTGCTCTACCTCCTGTGTCCTTATGAGAGCGATATTGGATTGCCAGACTTAAGTTGGTGGACTAACAGATGCCTTTCCATCTTATGCTCTATTTTTTCGTTGTTCCTTTCCTTTTTTGTATAGACATCTTTTGTCCTATGTACTTGTCATTAGAAATTAAAAAAAAACATTTTACGGAAGTTGATTAATTGAAATACTTTCAAAATACTTAGTTGAAACGAAACCGCTTTAAACATAGTAATGGTAAAATTGATTGCAAATACGAATCTCTGCAATGAGCTTTTTAACCCTTTAAGACGCAGTGATCCCGCTCTGGGAACACCAAAGTCTGACGTTTTGACTGTTGCCAGTCACGAAGAATAGATGTGATTCCCATAAAATTAGTTGCGGGTGACATAGCTCCACGAGAATCCTTTACATTTTAGCACGTCATTTCCCGGAGAAAAAATTGTCACGATTATTTTTAACAGCACTGACACCTGCTGAAAAATGGAAGAATGCGAGAACAGCTGGATAGATTGCCCAATGCTGAAAAAAGGGCAGCCGTTGCCATCGCTCGACTTAACTACCAGCAAGATGGCGGACGATCGAAACGTTCATCGCGTGCCACAGATCTAGAGACCCTTTTTTGACGCAGCTGGCTGTACAGCCAGCTGCGTGTGGCACGCGATGAACGTTTCGATAATCCGCCATCTTGCTGGTAGTTAAGTCGAGCGATGGCAACGGCTGCCCTTTTTTCAGCATTGGGCAATCTATCCAGCTGTTCTCGCATTCTTCCATTTTTCAGCAGATGTCAGTGCTGTTAAAAATAATCGTGACAATTTTTTGACGGGAAATGACGTGCTAAAGGATTCTCGTGGAGCTGTGTCACCCGCAACTATTTTTATAGAAATCAAATTTATTTTTCGTGACTGGCAACAGTCAAAACGTCAGAGTTTGGTGTTCCCAGAGAGCGAACACTGCGCGTTAAAGGGTTAAACAGCATTTAGCATGACTGCCTCCAATGATTGCAAAACGAAAACTCCTTTGCTGCCTGTATGAAATGGTTTAGTGCAGTATCGTAAAGACATGACGTGACATGACAAAATTTTATTACATAGAACACCTAGGCCATTGGAGGCTACATTTTCAGTTTCTTAGTTACAATCATTTTTTGTTCAAAGATTAAATAAATGTGGCCTCCATGTGAGGCGTGGTCACGTCAAAGATAAACAATTAGCAATATGTGCAGTTTCATAAAGCCAGTTGATAATATGCATTTATTAATTCAGTTTTTTTGTGGTAAACATATTTCACATTTAGTGAATATAAAGTAATTACACAAGCTGGCTTTTTTAAGTTTAAAAGGGATTAAATAAATCCTTTCGTTAATTGAAAAAGATCGCTTATTGATTTTTATATCCCATTATTTAATTTAATATCATACATTTTTGGATAAATATGTAATAATTATTGATGCTATTATTTTTTTTTAAAAAAAGCATGTGCCTGATAATTATGCAGCTCATAAATAAACTTGAAGAAATTCAAGGTATTTCAGTATCCTTAGTGTAAACCACAATCTAAATTTAATTACTCCAGACCTCCATGTGCACGAAAAATATTTTCTTATATCTCTCAAAAGGAGATAAAATATAAATTAATGTTTTGTTTTTCCCAGCTGGATGCTGAACAATTAATCATATTCCTGAAGAGCGATTTATATAACTAAGCTTATGTAAATATAACTGCATTATAATTAAGCCGACGTATTTCCGATTTGTTTTTTGCTGAAGTATACCAATTTTTCAGCAGCGATTATAAAAGTACTAAAGTATTTGGTATTAAGCATTACTAAGGAATTTTTCAGCTTTAGGAATATAATGTAATTACATCAATGTTTTACTTGCACTACTATTGCTGTTGGAGAAATATATCACTTTATCTACAATACATAAACAGTGACGCTCGATTACACATTCTTTTAACTCTTTAGGGGCATAGTGGTGTGAAAAACATGCAAGCTGTCAAGCTATAAGTCATTATACGCTGGTACATTTTTGCTAACAATTGTTCTTTAAGTTCATATACTTCTATTTTTAGAGTCAAGACAGCAACACTTCTTCATTACTAAGATAATTTTTAGATTTCCCTGGAGACTGCCCTGTCGTCATCCACTTACCATGATGTTGTCTACCATAAATACATATCGTCTATGTCAATGCTCGGAAACGAATAGTTTAACAAATATTTTGTGTACTTTTTCGCTCTGCAGTGTTTTTTAGTTCTTACGTATACTACCCGCTAAAAAGTGTTTTGTTATATTTAAAAGAACTTGTTTGGTTAAGCAGTTTGGTAGCTTTGTTTTATGTATTTAACAAAAGTTTGTTTGATTCAACCAAATTGATTTAACAAAATGACTTTTAATTGAACAAAACGTGTTTGTTGAAACCCAAAACGAATGAAATTTGAAATCTCTCGACTGTCAATTTACGCATGCGTCAAAGACATGCGCAGGACAGTGAAAGACTCAGCCAGATTCGCCCAGGGGAGAAATTCTTATTTTATGGAAGAGTCGAATTACTGTCTGTATTAATGTCGTCTGCCAATGCATTAAAAAATAATATTACCAAATACAAAAATAAATTGGGTTTTTACTCAGTTTGTTAAAAATTTCCAGAAGTAAGCCTAATTAGTTTATATATCTATTAAAATGTACACTTTTATTTTAGTGTTTTTATAAGATTCTGCAGATGTAAAAACCTACTCAGTGTCAGTTAGACAAACTTGGTTAAAACAATCAGAATCACTTTTCAACAATCTAACGGGCCGCAATATATCTAAAGATGTTAAAAATTTTGGTCCGTAAAAATGTTAATTTATGCGTAGGCTCGATGAAGATATTTTAGGGAAACAATATATTAAACATAGACTTAACTGGATAATACCGGCACTATGTATTCATTACACTTATATATTTCGATTTTTTTTTTTTTTTTTAATGGGCGGACACTTGCTTTTTCCAGCATTCGCCACTATTACGACCCGAAACACTGGCCATTCTATTATGGGGGCACCCAATGGGCGGCCAGTCCCCCTATGAAGGGACGGACAAGTTAACATCCATGCCCAAGCCGGGATTCGAACCCGGACCCAAGGCGTGATAGAATGGTTCTTTAGCCACTACACCACCTGGGCAGCTTGTTTCGAAAATGTAATGTTATAGTTTAAGTTTTAAAGCGAAGCATACATTTTTTAAATCCATACTGGTTTTATGTATAGCAAACGTAGCTTTGGTCGCATGACTTTTCGGGTGTAAAGGGATTAGACTAAAATGTCAGCACTGTAGACTAAATATCTCGCCCGTAGCACTGTAAAAATGTTTCCGCTATAAATCGGAAATGCTTTAAATTAATGGAAAGTATTATTTAGAATTATAAAATAGACTCTTTTCAAATTAAACCATAATGCATTGCGTAAACTCTAAAAAGCTTCAGCGCATGCACTTTAGAGAAATACATTGAGGTAATACTATTTCTAAAGCAATTTATAATAATAAAGTGCGTGATTAATCTTAATTACCGCTAGCTTTTAAATTATATCCTGAAACTACATAATATTGAGTCGAAATAAATATCTGCTGTCCAATTCATAACTTTGACTTCATCTAGCATTTTATTTGACCTTTCCTCTCAGTTCCATGGGAATCTAGACATTTGTTTCTGAGAAACGATGACATTAGGAAAACTTTCTCTTGTCAGGGCAATTAGTTTTAGGAAAATAGGATTCTTCTCTAGGCATTAACCATTTACAGATGTTCCATCGATTTAAAAATTCAGTAGGAATTAGTTCCCCTTTTTCTTTTTCTTCCGCAGTAATTCTTTTTATAAAATTTCTTTCACGAAATTGTTCATTTGAAGTGATTACAAGGAATAAAAAAAAGGAATAATAAATTTCAAAAGTAATTTTTTTAATGTGATTATACATGAACGATTATTTAAAAACTGCGTCATCTTTAAATAATTTTCAAATAATAGTTTTGTCCGAGTTTATAAACTTTTATAATTATCTGCAATCAATATCATCTAAGAAAGAGAAATTAAGGGTTTTGCGCAAGATAAAAGTATGTATATCAAATATTCTTGATAAAATAAGCAAAAGGATATTGGTGACTTGCATGCATACGTTAAATTACAAATAGTTTTTGCTTATACATAATTAGTAAACTCATATTTCAATAACTGTGTGAAAAACAACGGGAGTTTTTTATTCGTTCTCAGAATCTGCATTAGCTATACCTTATGCAAGGGCAAATTGACGTAAATATAAAAGTAGAAAATAAATGAAAAATCCTTTTAACATTGTAAATTTATTGTTTCCCAGGATTTCGAGATTAAGTTTATTCTATTAATTATTACTATTTTAGTATATCAATTTACAGTTTACAACATAACAATTTAATTATTTTTTCTGTAAAACAGAATTAATTATAATAATTTATTCATAATATTGTATAACTTTTAATATTCGAAAAATGATATTTATAGTAAAATTTTACTTAATAGTATTATTAATACTATTCGGTAAAGAAAATATGAATCTTTATTCTAACCGTCTTAATAGCACAATCAGGGACGTAGAGAGAAAAAAATTTCGATATCAATCATATTAGTATCACTTAGAATTAGCAGGAGCAGAATATATCAGACTATGGAATAAGTTAGGCAGTTTGAAATATTACTTTGAAAATTAACACTTTGGCATTATCTAGTAAATGTTATCAGATATTATTATCATTTTTTAACGTTCAGGGCAAAAGTTACTTCTTTAAAACAAAATTAATAAATACTAAAAAACTATACTATATACTATACTTATAATACTAAAAACACTTTTAATACTGGAAAAAATGATATTTATAGTAAAATTTGACGTTTGCCTATTGTTTAAAATCAACTAACCAGAAAGTTTACAGAGATTTATTTTAAATGTATTAAATAGAAGTCAGACCTTTAGTTTATTGTGCCCCTTCTACCACCTCTTCCCATTTGAAAACGCTATTGTTTCGTTAGTTAGATCCGGCAATTTATGAGGGACGTTCGGAAAGTTAGTTTCAGCTTCTCACGGAAGCTTTACTGGAGATTAATACAACATTCTATCATGAATTACGTACATTGCACTGTTTTGCGACACAATCGCCACCGATATTGAGATTTTTTCGGGCAGTGTAATCTGTTCGAAGAAATCACTGTGGTAAAGCTCCGTGCTCTATGAGGCAACGAATTGCTGCACAATCTTCTTCATCTCATCAATATTTTCGGTGGATGACGATACAGGCTACTCTGCTAACATTATAGCATAGCTGTCAACGACTACGGAATACAATTAACCCCTTTTTGTAAACAGTAAATATTTTACCTATTCTTTCAAAATAGTAACCCCAGAGCCTGATTATGACCAATGAGGGCCCCGGGCATTGATGAATTTGGGAGCCCCCATCTATGAAATTTGTTTTACTTTTCATAAAATATTTTGACATAAAAAATATATTTCAGAACAATATTTGAAATTGGGGGCCCTGGGAAAAGTTCCGATTTGCTTATGCTATAATAAGGCTCTGTATGACCGACTCAAGCAGCGGGACATATTTGCTATATTTTAAGCCGAAAATTCTTCTTTAAAAAAAGTGGTTAATTATATTCCGTTGTCATTGGCAGCTATGCATTATAGCCACATGCCTTTGCACCCGAAGAATTATATGACCAAGGGGGCGTGATCATCTTAGTCTGAGATAAATATAGTAACACACCCCCTAGGTCACATGACTCTTAGTATACAAAAGTGTGTGACCAAAATGTCAGCACCACATCCTGTACATACTCGTCAGCCACGATGTTTTCGAAGTGACATCCCAAGAGTCTTTGGGACGATGAGAGCGAACTATTTAACTATTCGTTAAGCAGTAGTAAATATGCAAATAAGGTGGTGTTAGAAAGCATTTCTTGAACGAGGCTTTCGGCATGGTTTGCATTTTATGTTTTTACTTCTAGAGGTATGAACATTTAAGCATTAATTACTTCTGAAATATTTTTCACGACTTCATTATTCTTTCCCATGTCTTAAAATCATCACCGAGTAGTCGAGTTTGCGTGCAGTAAAGAAATTGTATGAACAGCTTAAAATGATCCAAGGGCCAGATTTCACATTTCTCACGGGAAGATTTATGAAAGGTCAAGCAATGACTCATAACATCTAGTGAATTTAAGAAGTGTACAATTTTTTTCTATCTGCCATAACTTCGACAGAAAACGTTCTTTAACAAATTTTAATTAACTTTCGCTTATGATAGAGTAATTTTAGCCGAAATAATTTTTCTTACTTTTTATTTTAGTTTAAATATGTAGAAAGGAAACTTAAATTAATCTTTTTTGTTTTGTTTTTATATAGACTACGACTTAAATATAGAAAAATTATACGATTTTTCACTATATTTAAAAACCTCTGGATATTAGTTTGTTATGATAAAATCAAACCTTAAATGATCCACACTTAGGCTCCATTATTTTTACCATTTAAGAAAAACGGAAAGAGATAGAAATGTACGGTTTGCTGCATTCTGCTTAGAAACGAGGGAATTTATTATTACTAATTTTTAGAATTGTTTACAAAGTTCATCAACAGATGGCGCTGTTGACTAGGAAAATCTTTAAAACAATGTTTTCTAAATAGTCTCCGTTTGCAGCAACAGCGTGAAGCAGTCTGAGGATAAATTAGCAAATGCCCTCCCTTGCAAACACTTCAGTTGGAATGTTCTAACAAGCAGCAGAAATGTATTTTTACAGTTTTTGGATTGTGACGATATACCTGGTCATTCAAGTACCCCCCCCCTTTCACCCAAAAAACATATCGAAAAATCTGGCGAATAGGGAGGCCAATTCATGCCACTATTCGTATGCTTTTCTTAGTCAAGGGCAATGCACTGTTTGCTGACCGTTTCTGACATTGAATTTCCATTGAAACTGCGCGTCGTTGAAAAAAAAACTTCGTCCAGGTTCAAAACAATAAAAATAGGCAGTCCCAGCGGATAAAGCATTTTCAAAGCATATGCTACAGGATGTAGAAATATTATCGATCTGAAAGGAAGGAATGCATGCATCTATTGACGAACTTTGTAACTAATTTTGAAAATTCATGAGAATAAATTCCCTGGTTCACTAAACAAAATGCAACAAACCGCACATTTCTATATTGCCTTCAATTTTTACTTTCCGAACATGTACCATGTAAGGAAAGTATTGTAATCATGAAAAAATTCGAATTCGAGATTTTGGTGTATTGACACGTTTTGAGGTCTTCTGAATTGATTTATGCTATTTTTACGAGATGTATGTATGTATGTGTGTATGTGTGTGTGTGTGTGTGTGTGTATGTGTGTTTGTGTGTATGTGAGTGAACACGATAGCTCCTGAACGGGGCATTCGATTGTGCTCAAATTGGGTATATATGTTATAAACTACCGTCGCAAGACCGGTATTGATTTTGGTGTGTATAGGACTTATAGTTTTTCTACAGGGCTACGACAAAGATTTCTTTTACATTATGGTCTATGGGGGAAAATTCTTGAAAGTACGCTAGCGTTTAAACGGTACATTCGATTGAGCTCAAATTGGGTATACATGTTATAAACCACCATCATAAGACCGATATTGAATTTGGTGTGTGTAGGACTTATAGTTTTTCTACAGGGCTACGACAAAGATTTCTTTTACATTATGTCCTATGGGGAGAAATTCTTGAAAGTACGCTAGCATTTAAACGGTACATTCGATTGAGCTCAAATTGGGTATACATGTTATAAACCACCATCATAAGACCGATATTGATTTTGGTGTGTAGGACTTATAGTTTTTCTACAGGGCTACGACAAAGATTTCTTTTACATTATGGCCTATGGGGAGACATTCTTGAAAGTGCGCTAGCGTTTAAACAGTGCATTCGATTGAGCTTCAATTTGGTATATATGTTTGAATTATTCATCGATTAAAATTTATTTAAATTCTTGGTAATGATCTTAATCGTAAGTGTTCGGAAAGTCGAGTGGAGTCACTCCAGATTTTTTTAATTGATTTTTCAAATCGTCGATCATTTTCGGGACACCCGGTATTATTATATGGAAGACAGGCGCTCTTAAAACTTTGTACTCAATTCTTCGAATAATTTTCAAAGAACTCCAATTTTATCAAAAGATTTCGAAAAATAATATTTTCAAATTGCTGTATTTCTATATAGATTTTGTGCGATTTTTAAACTAATGCAAAATTTTGAGCTCTTACGTGAGAAAATATTAACATGATTTTTCTGATTGCGTTGTTTTAGCAATAATGGCAAATTATTACATCGCGAATCATATAATTTCGCTTTCTTCTTTTTTTTTTTAATGCATTATCCTTGGAATCCGTAGGAATACGTTTTTTCAGCATTCAAGGACGAACACTTGCCTCCTAAGCATTCGCCGATACAAAGCCCCGAAAGGATGGTCAATTTATTATTTATTTATTTGCCAGGAGAGGACAGCTCACATCACTGAATGTTTCGTTTAGAGCCACGAACGTCCTTCCCGAAATTTCCCGCCACAATTTTGATCCTCATCAGAAGGTGAAAGGACTTATGAATATTGGCACCCTTCGGAAACTGCTAGCAACCGTAGAGCGGACTTTCGGAATCATAGATTAGGTGCACCGCATGTCCACGGTGGTCTTTAGTGGCACGACGGTATCGAACCCGAAAAATTCCGGTTACGAGTCCAACCACCACCTCCTAGATACAGAAGGCCTGAGAACTAAAGTTTTTACGTCATCACTAGGTCTTCTAAGATGACGTCATCATAGTTTTCATTTTACAAAGTAAAACTATTTAAAATTTCTGGTGGATGATACAAATTTTAGCGAATATCTTAAGTTAACGATAAAATTTAAAATATCTTTCTGATAAAAAATTATTTATTATGATGTATTTCTATATCATATTATATAATTAGTGATAGTTAAAATTTCATATTTGTCGTAAAAATAAATTTTCTATCTTAAATCATTAAAATGTTTTATGCGGGAGTAAATTCACCACAAACTTTGACTAGTTTTATTTTGTGAAAATAAATGTGTGATGACGTCAATTTAGTGGACCTAGTGATGACGTAATAGCTTCTGTTTTCAGGCCTTGTCTATCTAGGAGGTGGTGGTCCAACCCCATAACCGCTGGGCTATCATGACCCTTTCATTTTATTATTAGAGTTGCCAACTACTCTGTAATATAACTAACCACTTTTTTGCGTACAGTAATAAGAAAAAAAAAAATTCAAAATGCTAGTCAGCCCACACACTTCGAGTTTTTGCGAAAATGTAAAATCAAACTGTTTAAAAAAAAGTGGTTAATGATATTCCGGAGACGTTGGCAGCTCTATATTATGATTAAATACTGTAAACATCCAACATTACCCCCTATGAAGGTGCGGAAAAGTTAACAAGCAAAAGTTATCCGGGAATGAATCCCAAGCCTACAATCGTAGGGAGCACCATGCTATCTAGGGTGGCCCAATAAAGACTGTTAGAAAAAATTTAGCTTCCTTCAGTGTGAAGAATGTTCACGCAGCTCGTAAAAAATAAAGCACCTTTCTCTTAGCCCTTTAACGCGCAATGTTCCCGCTCTGGGAACACCGAACTCTGACGTACTGGCTGTTGCCAGTCACGAAGAATAGATTTAATTCTATAAAAATAGTTGCGGGTGACATAGCTCCACGAGAATCCTGTACTTTTTAGCACGTCATTTCCCGTAAAAAATGGTTACGCTTATTTTTAACAGCACTGCCATCTGCTGAATGCGAGATAGCTGGCAGATTGCCCAATGCTGAAAAAAGGGCAGCCGTTGCCATCGCTCGCTTTAACTACCAGCAAGATGGCGGACGATCGAAACGTTCGTCGCTGGAAATAATGGGCACAGGATGGGATTAAAGAAAAGGACACAGCCAGCTGCATCAAAAAAGGGTCTCTAGATCTGTGGCACGCGATGAACGTTTCGATCGTCCGCCATCTTGCTGGTAGTTAGTCGAGCAATTACAACGGCTGTCCTTTTTTCAGCATTGGAAAAGGGTTGAGCCTCAAAGGATTAAAAGCATTTACCTCGGTACCCCATACCCAGGATTTAAAAAACACTTGAATTGGAAAATGATGATCTGAAAATTAATAGTATTTTGCCGATTTGGAAGCTCCACAGAATTTTTAACTGTTATTCTGTGTTATAAATACATAATTTTCTTTTTTAGGGATCTGACTTTCAAAATCTTTTGAATTCGACCTGCAAGATTTCCAAACATGTAAAATAACTAGATACTTAATTATGCAAACTTCTGAAGACAATCGCAGTTCATCTATACAGCAATTTTCGTCTCTTAAAGAATTTCCTTATCAAACAAGAAACCATAAACGAGTTTTAAAAAACAATTTTTAAAAAATAAAAATTTTATAGATAAACGATAGACAGTTACTTTCAAACGAAAGACATTAAAATTTTAACTGCACGCCATGAAAAATATTTATTAATTTATTTTGACAATTCGTTTCAAATATTTAAATAAAGGATTGGCAATTCGGCAAAATCGCTCAGCATCTAAAGATATTCTAACAAACATGATTGAAAAAAAAATACCAAAAGGTATTTTGCTATGTTATTTAACGTCTTAGTGGATACTTTACCAAACAGAAAACTATTTGAGAAAATCGCTTAATTAAGTCTTCTCTCGTAAACCGTGCCGAGAATCGAATAAGTAAACAGTTATTTCGCTTCCAAAAACGATATTAATGAGTGGGTGCTCGTGTATAAATCGATGTAATCTTCTGTACAGATTCATCAGATGAAAAAGAAATATCGTTTTCTGAGATTAACACATTTATTGATAGAGCATCACTAACAGATATTGCATCGATTCCAAAGTAATATAAAATTCTTTAAACATAATCTTCTCATTTCTTTTCGCTGTTATTTTAAGTAGGTATGAGTGTTGTTGTATGAGATCCGTCCTTAAGCAATGCGTATATGGTATGCTGTAAAAAGCATCTTAACTACATGAAATTAAATAAAAGGAAATGGAGAAATAAAGGATGTCAGAAAACCATAGTAAATAGAACAGGAGTAGGAAAGAATAACAAGGAACTACGAAATAAAAAAAATTAACTGGTAGACATATTCAATCGCATTAGAAAGTAATTACTTAAAAGTAAAGTAAACACAGAAAAAAGTAAATTAAGAAGTAAACACAGATTACATTTTTTATTAAAAATATTGCATCACGAAATCATGAGCCAAGACACTGGGATGCCAGGCCACGGATATCGATGTACAAAAACAACTGGATGGACTGTCCAACTCTGAAAATCTGCGGATCACTCAATTTAACTACCAGCAAGTTGATGGCGAATCTTATCGCCAAGCAAGTGCAATAGAGGCATAGAGCTTCCCCAGTTGACTGTGTGTGGCATCTGGCTAACGATTGGATCGACCACCAAGTTTCTGATAGGTAATGGCAACGGCTTCATTTAAGAGTGAGGCGATTTAGGTAGCCCAATTCAGTTATTACTTCCTTGTACGTAGTATAAGGAAGTAATGTGATCCCGAAAAATTTTGGGGGCCAAATTTCGACATAAAAACCGAATTTGACTACCTCTAAATTTAATTAAAAAAAAATTTTCGATGCATCTCATCGTAGGCTAGCATGCACGATCATATTAACGCGTCTGCAACTCATTTTGACCAGTGGCGAGTCTACTGTGGCCAGTTTTTCCATGCCGTCTGTACGTACGTACGTATGTACGTACGTATGTACGTACGTACGTACGTACGTATGTATGTAACTCGCATATCTCAAAAACTATTGGTCGTAGAATGTTGAGATTTGATATTTAGGATTGTTCTATGATCTAGTTGTGCACCTCCCCTTTTGGTGGCAATCGAATGGATAGTTTATGTACAGGACCGCCCAAAAGATTCGAAATACATTACGCTCTATGGGCCGAAATTCATTAAACTCGCCTAACTCAAAAGCTATTAGGCGTAGAATGTCGAAACTTCATATTTTGGATAGTTGTAACATCTAGTTGTGCACCTCCCCTTTTGGTTCCATTCGACTGGATAGTTTATCTACAGGACTGCCCAAAACATTCGAAATACATTACACTGAATGGGCCGAAATTCATTAAACTCGCATATCTCAAAAATTGTTAGGCGTTGAATGTTGAAACTTTATATTTAGGATTGTTTTAACATCTAGTTGTGCACCTCCCCTTTCGGATCCATTCGACTGAATAGTTTATCTACAGGACCGCCCAAAAGATTCGAAATACATAACGCTCTATGGGCCGAAATTCATCAAAGCGTTTTTTAGAGGTATTGGGATATTTCAAACGACTCAGAAGTGATATATGCTGTAAAGAGTTAGAAAATGAATTTCTCCATTAATAAAAGTGTCTTTTTCATTTATAGTTCTGCTACAGGAACACTCAAAAGATTTCCAATACATTACGGTCAATAGCAATTTTAGGGGCATTCATCCATTTCAAGCACAATACCGTCCTACCACATAAGTTAGGTAATGGTCCGACCACGGTCACGTGCCTCCCTCAAGAACTATGCCAAAAGTCGCCAAGCTTGGCGACTTTTGGCGTATGTGTGTGCATATTTAACTCTCAAATCTCAAAAACTATTATGAAATTTCATATATAAGAATGTTGTAACATCTAGTTGTGCATCCCGATTTTTGGTTCCAATCTACTGGAGAGTTTATTTACAGGACCACCGAAAAGAATTTCAGTACCTTAATGTCTATGGACATCTTCAATATAATACAACTGTAGACAGTCATTGTTTGGTACATGCCCAAAATCTCGCCGTCTGTCCTCGACCTTGGCGAGTTTTGGCGAAATATCGCCAAATTTGGCGATAGTCAGTCATTTGGTCCATGCCCAAAGTATCGCCATTTGTCATCGTTCTTGGCGAGTTTTGGCGAAATATCGCCAAATTTGGCGATAATCTGTCATTGTTTGGTTCATGCTTAAAATCTCGCCAAATGTCGTCGACATTGACGAGTTTCGCCGAAATATCGCCAAATTTGGCGCCAAAAATTATTTCCTATTTTGTATAACTCTAAAACTTTAACCCGTAGATTTTTTAACTTTATATTTAGAACTATTGTAATACCTAACTGTTTTCAATATCTTTTTTGACAGCAATCGACTGAGAATTTATTTACATGGTGAGCCAAATGACTTTGAATACATTGAGGTGTATAGATGCATTCAATTCATTGAAAGTCTGTGGTCAATGACTACTTTGGCTATCCCCAAAATCTCGCTGACTATCTCAAGTTTGTCGGCTTTTGGTAAAATATCGCCAAATTAAGTGTCAGAAGGAAATCTTTCGAATTGAACTCAGCTTGGCGATATCGAAATATTTGGCTAGAAATCGCTAAACCTTACTATTATTGATATTTTATCTCTTTCAAACAAATAAATTTAGAGGAAGTCCGTCGAAAATATTTTTGATCTAATGGACGTGCAAGGAAGTCATGTGTTGGACACATCAGATTTTTTTTGTATATAGATACGTGCATGTAAGTAAAAATATACAAACAACCCCAATGCAAAAATATTGCATAATCGGGAATTTTATTTAAGGGCAGTTACGTCATGCACAGAATTTTCTAGCAGCAGAAACTCACAAACATTTCGGGAAATGAACCCTAGACTGTGGCTTGCACGTGAGGTAGCTCCTGGCTTGCTTTACAAACCAAAATTTAAATTTTATTATTGAAGAAAAAAAATTCGTGTTTTACACTTATTATATATTCCATAGTATATCCAGTCATATTCCATAGCCACTCCTCTTTTCTTTCTGCAAGTTCTTAAAGAAGGATATCGCTGAAAGAAAAATTAATTTAGTGAATGTCACTCTATAAAGGACAAATGTATGCCTGTGCAGTCTTTTTATAGAAACAAATCAAAACTTTCTATACCTAACTGAAACATGTTTTTAATCTCTTGAAAAGTGTGTTCATAACTATGTTTTCGCTTACAGAGCGGTGTACAGCAAAATTACTGTTGAGAATTTTACAAAAATTTTTCATGTTATTTTAATGGGACCACGGGAGAAATATTTGCCCTGAAGAAACTTTCTTCAAAAGGCATTAGATGGCGTTCCACAACGCTTCATTGGGAATTAAGCAAACAAATAACCAAAGTCATGAAAACTAAAAAAAATCAAAGACATGACATGACATGACAACATTTTTATTTCATGGAACACCTAGGCCATTGAAGGCTACATTTTCAGTTTCTTAGTTACAATCCTTTTTTATTCAAACATTAAATAAATTGGGCCTCCATGTGATTCGTGGTCACATCAAGAAAAACAGTTTTTTTTACGATGTAAATAATAAAACAGCAATATATGCTCAAAAATGACAAAAATGAGAAAAATGACACAACACTCTCGATTAACGGTGAACAAATTTTAAACACAAAAACGCAAAACAGTAAGTAGAATAGTGGTTGCAAAGTTCCTAGTCAGTATCTAAGAGTAAGACCACCTTGGGTTTTTTATACTTCTCGGAAATCGTAATCTGGCAGCTCAGCCAATAGTTCGTTCGGAAAATTACCGAGATTGGTGAAGAAATTTTCACCAATCTAATGGACAATTTTTCTAAAGAAAGGTATGCCGAGATCGCTCCGAATAACAGTATTAGTCAGGTACCTGTGTCCACAGTAGCGGATCCAGGGGAGGGGCTAGGGGGCTTCAGCCCCCCCAAAAGAGATTGCTCAAGGGTAACATTCTGCTTTATTATACACATTAAATAGCTAAAATGGTCATATTTTATTACTTAGCCCCCCCCTCCAAAAGCCTAATTCATTGGTTTATACTAAAATTTTGATTTATAGTACATTTTAATTGGGTGAAATAAGCTTTTTAAAAAATTTAGCCCCTCCCAAAAAAAATTTCTGGATCCGCCACTGTGTGTCCATGCCGTATTCTGTGGACAATTGCGTTGTGTTTTCGTGATATCTAGATTGGTTTTGGCGGTATATCCCCAGATTTGGCTGGCGTAAGTCGACGCAGGAACCACTTTGCATTTATATAATTTATCTTTATTTTGACGGCTGAGCTTATTTTAGAAAAGTAACTGCTCTAGTTTTTTTTGTTTCTCCAACCGTTTTGTTTCGGGCATAAAGCACCTAAGAGCAAAGAAGTTGTAAAGCAGATGTTCTATACCACTGCGTGATGAAAGTATTTGCATATCAGCAACTATTGCATAGTAAAATGCCACCTGGTGGTGAAGTTTTGAAATAATTTTTTTCCACATAACTCTCCCTACCATGTTCTCATTAAGATTTCTTGCAAAGATGTGGTAGATTTCTGACCAGCAGTTTTCGCTGTGCACTGCACTCAATAGAGATATTTCAACTGTGACCACCCAAAAGTTTCTTGGGAAACACTTTCCCTACAGAGTAAAACAATACAGAAATTATCTTCAGTTTTTTCTTTAAAACAGCTTCGATACTCTTTAACACTAGAACATTGTTTCGCTTGTTTTCTTTCCAAACGGCAATGCAGAGAGAGTTCCTTGATAAAAACTTCAGTTGGTCATTATGACTCCCTTCTTTTCTCTCAGCTGAAAATGGAAAGCAAAGAATAATTGAAGAAAAAACGAGAAAAAAGCTAAACCTTGCTCATTTACTGAAGTTAATCTCGGACCGAGATTTAATCTTTAGATTTCGCATCGTTGCAACGGAAAACAAACGGTTCTTTTACTCCTGGCTGTGATTCTAAATTGTTCCAACTTAGATAAGATTTTTTTTTCTCGATTTCTTGAAAGCAACAACTACATTTAAATGCGGAAATAGATTTTGTGTGTGTGTGCTAGCGATAACGTAGGTAATGGGAACCACTTCACTACGTAAACAATTCGAAGTAAGCTGTGATCAGTTATCATATCCGATTTTTGTGCTCTTTTTTTTAATCAAAGTGGTATTAAAGGGATTGAATTTAATGCAGACGCTACAGAGGAAGTGACGAATAAAATGAAAATATGGTACCAAGTTCTCTAGAGGGTCTCAGAAAGTATTTAACACAATATTCTTTCATGAATAGAAAAAGTTTCAGATACAGAAGGAAAACATATGTCTGTTGGTCATTAGCCAACCTGTTTTCGACTTATTATAACATTTACTATTATTATTATTATTACTATTAATTTTAAATACGGATATTTTTTCTATCAGAATAATAGTAAAAGTAAAATGCAAATCACTATGGATAATATTTTATAAACAATTAGCATTATCTAAGCATAAATGAGCGCTTATAATGTTACA
This sequence comes from Cheiracanthium punctorium, assembly GCA_038373885.1. Classification (NCBI taxonomy): domain Eukaryota; kingdom Metazoa; phylum Arthropoda; class Arachnida; order Araneae; family Cheiracanthiidae; genus Cheiracanthium; species Cheiracanthium punctorium. Next base: position 125,182 of record JAWZYV010012365.1, read on the forward strand.
TGAGTTATCACACATAGTTTATAGTAGCATTTCCATTTTAAAACAAATTAAAACTTATTTAGTTCTTAAATAAGTGTCTGCATCACAAATTCATTATATCACTGACGTCCTTGGCAGTTTTAAATATAATTATATCCTTATTTAGAAAGCTTTCAAAATTCCGCTTACAATCCTATATCAAAAGCTAAGTTCATAGTAATAATAAAAATTAAATCAATTAGGAGCTAAAATTCATTTAGCTTTTTTTTAACCTAACGAACACACAGATGCTGACTGTTTTAGACATGAATTTAATAAACTCCCCAAAGCAAAATAATTAAATAAAAGATGATTGAAACAGTCTGAAGTGATCGGAAATATTTCAATAAACAAACTATTTTCTTCATTAAAATGCTTTTTTAATTAAAAAAATTGTTAAATATTATTCACATAAAATAAACACAAACCACACATAAAAAATATGTGGTTATTTAAAAAGTCTTTGTGTCTGTTTATTTAAAAAATACTCTTTATTTTAAAAAATATGTGTTTATTTAAAAAAATATTTTTTGTTAAATAATATTCCACATAAGTTTTCTTTCTTTGCACCTTATTTCGAAATTCCATTAACAATCCTGTATCTCTTGAACAGTTTATAGACACTGAGTAACGATTTAAAATTGGAGCATACTTTTTGTATTTAGGAAAACTGGGGTAAACAAAAGTTTTATGAAAGTAACGACCATTTATAAAATGAAAGGCCATTAACTAACTTGTAACTGAAACAATAAAAATGTCACTTAACATCATTGCCACTCATTAAAACCATTACTTTACAGACCTGAGATACTTCGAAGTTGTACAACTGTATTAAACATGATAACGCAGTCAACATTCGGTGAACATATGTTAATGATCGATTGCTCGAATACAGCCCTCCCATTAGAACATCCTAATTTGTGCCACCATACTGGGGAATGATTGGTTGCTTCAACTGAATTTGTGTGTTTTCGACCATGAATTATGTAGTACTTCATTAAATGCTAATGTGAAAGTATGAAAAATCTCCACTGTTAGCATAATTTACGAATACTCTTTCGAATAATATCTATCTTTTTTTTCCGTTGAAAATTATCAAGTTCAGTCTGAATATATATCTTTAAAGATTAAATAAACCTGCACAGATAGTATGGATGTTGTTGTTGTTTCACAAAGGCAAAGTACGTTAAGGCTGTCTGACAAAGAGAAGAATGTTTTGGGTGGTGGACATTTTAAGGTGTTCTGACACGTAATCACGTTTCATTTGGAGAAAAACGACCAAAACTTCAAACCGTTAGATCGACACCCCAGCTATGTAAATGGCACGTACACTAAAGTATGCTGATTCGAAGGAACTATTTTATTTTACGATTAACGTCATTCAAGAGTCCAAAAGCAAATAACGTTATATACGGGAAAACGCTAAACGGGGCTCTAACATATAAAATGTCCTCTGTTAATTAAAGTGTAATTCAAGTTACACACCTATTGTTTATTCCTTTAGAAATATTTAAACTCCGGTTTATAATTCTTATTGAAAGAAATTAATCATTTTAGACCTTGTTTTTAGTGTTTAGTTTTTCCATCCCAAATTCTGTTTTCCATATACATTGAGTTTTATTTACAGTGGGACTTCAAGGGAGCGACCACCATCCGTTCCGGTAGTATACAATAGGTCGTAAAGAGAGGTGGTCGCTCAAAGAAGTATTAACATTTGGTAGCCAAGGGAAAAAATGCTAAATAATAATGTTTGTTTTAACGTTTATGAAGTTGCATACCAATACATAAGTAGTTACACAAACATATTTTTAAAATTTAAACTTTCATAAAATATTAAGAAATTCCAGATTGTTTCGTACTATTTTCTCTCACCGAGTGCGGACAATAGAGCATTTATCCTGATAGTCTTCATGCATTCTGAATTTTCCATAATAAAATCTATTTCCTTTTTGGGTTTTCCCACAACCAAAAGTAACCGCCAATTTCCTTTTCGAATTTCCTTTTTCATGTAACATCACATCAATGCGCTGCTCCACAAGTAAAATCGCTCTTTTCTTAGGCATGTCTGTTCTCTAACGTACAAGATTTGTACGTGAAGTGTACGCGTAAAACCGCGGTTTGCAATGCAGTTTGTGTTTATTTATTAACCCTTTGAGGCGCAACCCTTTCCCAATGCTGAAAAAAAGGGCAGCCGTTTCCATCGCTCGACTTAACTACCAGCAAGATGGCGGACGTTCATCGCGTGCCACAGATTTCGAGACCCTTTTTTTTTTACGACAGCTGGCTGTGCCGGCACATCTATCCAGCTGTTCTCGCATTCTTTTCAGTAGATGTCAGTGCTGTTAAAAATAATCGTGACATTTTTTTACGGGAAATGGCGTGCTAAAATGTAAAGGATTCTCGTGGAGCTATGCCACCCGCAACTATTTTTATAGAAATGAAATCTATTCTTCGTGACTGGCAACAGTCAAATCGTCAGAGTTGACGGGGGTTTTGAACTGTACGACTATAGAAAAATGTTTGAAACTAACAGAAAATGGCATTACACAGGCGGGAAAACGTTAAACGCGGGTAACGTTAAATCTGCGTTTCACTGTATACAGGGTGTCTCAAAAAGTGGGTAGCACTTAATGGATAAAGAGTTAAACTCTTTATCCATTAGAGATCAATGTGAATTGAAAAAAAATGTTCAAAATAAGATACAGAAAAAGGCTATATTAGGAACAAATTCCTCAAGCTAATTTTCAAAAAGCTGCACTTCTTAAATATATACACGACCCCCGCACAGAAAAAATCCCAATGAGTAAAATGGGACTGAAAATTTTGAATTACATTTATTAGCAGATGTATAAATTTTCAGCCTTTCATCATAAACGTACGAGGTGATGCACAAAATCTGAAAACTATGGCTTAAACATTGTCGGAAACAAAGAAAAATATATGCTGACTTAAACCACTTTTCAATGGTTTTCGAAAGGAAAAAATTGTGACGGATGATAGCATTTTAAGGGTCATACTGAAATTACGAAACGAAATATTTTTTTGCTATCTAGCATTGAATTTTTACATTCAGATTCATCTCTGTTATAAGGTACCTCTGAGCCTTTTTATGATGAAAGGCTGAAAATTTGCGCATCACCTAACAAGTATGTAGCGCATTTTATTAATTGCGAATCTTTCTGTGAGGAGGCCGTATACAAATTTCAAAAGTGTAGTTATTACCTATTTAGGACACCCTGTATCTATTCTATGTATATATAAATAAGCTAAGGAAAACCCTTGGGCCCCTTTTTCAGTACATTGGATGAGCTCGAAATTCGGCACAGCTAAATTTCGCATGGAGGTGGTTGTGCGAATGTTAAAATTCTTGTGAAATATGCTAATGCACCGTAAAAAAATACAGAAGGCACTCAGTATTTCGCGCCAAGTCAGGCGACGGTTTCATTATTGTGTCAATTTTGAAATAACAACACTAAATTTCAGCAGTATTATAGGGTTATAGTATAACAACAAAATCTGCAAAAACTGGAATTATTCCTCAGTTTGGTGAAACGGCAATGACTAAAATGTACTTTAGCCCTGTGCTTGGCGACTTTTTTTAGACAGGCGATAAGTGCGCGAATTGTTGTAAATTCCATGTTTTAAAACTGTGGAAAAACGAACCGAGAAGGGCAGGCTACAATCCAAGAGACGCTCCACAGAAACGCGCCAATAAGACAATCTCTTCAGAATCTCCCGCCCCGCAGTATACTAATGCAAATTTTTTCCGAAAACATTATTGAATTAGCAATTCATAGGGAATGAAAATAATATTATTAATGAAGTGTATGGAAATATTTCCGTAAACATATTCCCAGATAAAATATTGAAGTTAGTTATAATAGAACCTAAAAATGATGATTGACCTTTTATTAATGCTGACTTAATATCTGAAGAACAGAGAAATTATCACCATAGCTACGATAAAATAATTTGCTATGATGACAATGAAATCAAGAAGAGTATTTGAATTATTTGACTATCAGTGGTTTAGAGTTGTTTTCGATAAGCCGGGAGCAAGTGAAAAATTGCCAAATAATTGTGATCTGCGCCAAATGCTTACAAACTTACATCGATTTCCAGTACATAGTTGTTTATCCCTTTCCATATTTTGGAAGTTTAATTTAATTTCGTATTTTAACTTAATTCCACACGTTTTCCTCAATTTCACGTTATGTAACCAATAAGCATACAAATTTCTTTTTAGTATATTGATATTTTTGTATACATGCAATTCCTGTACATAAATACTATTTTGTATGCGGATTAAAATCTCTCGCCTTGCTTTGGGGAACGACAGTGCTTGAGAAGTAGTCTTTAAACGTTTCCCAGAAAAAACAGTTGGCGGGATTTTGCGCCTGGCTAACCGAAAAATACCTTAGTTTACCACCCGCATAAGTTAGTATTGAAAGTTAATTGCATCCTTATACCAATCTGAAACTTTAAATACAAAGAAAGCATTAATAAATAGAACAAGAATGCTCATGAAGTTTATATATCGTAATGATTGATTGCGAAGTTTGAACAGGAATCGCAGGCATAAAAGAATTTTATTTACACTTATGAAATATCATCAATATCTGGTACTATTTTACCATATCCTTTCAAAAAACTCATTTCCAAATATACCAACATTTGCGATGACAGTAAATAAATCTCAAGGACAATCATTCGAAAAAAAATGTAAATTTATTGAGGCAGCAAGTTTTTATACATGGTCAGCTAGTAGAGTTCAATCATTCGACAGTTTAAAATTTTAAACTCCGAACATAATGGGCCTTTAGTCGAGGACGGCTCCAGGCTGAATTTTCGGAGGTGACTACTAGACTTTTTAGATTAGCCTAAATTGTTCAAAACGCAAACTGAATGCGTGAAATCACACGGGAACTTGTGAAATCCAAGGTCGGTAAAGGGATTTGATCCCTATGACCCACTCGCTGGAGCTGCCTTTGCATTTAGCAAAATATGATAGCGTTTTTACAAAAACACCGTCTTCACAGAAAAGTGTGGTGGTAGTAAAGTGAAATTGTATAAAAGTGGTTCCTATAGACAGATGGTCTCTTAGCCAAGGTGGTCACATTAGTAGGTTCTACTGTATATGGTACTCTTTGAGAGAACTCTTTGGCATACTCTTTGACGGAAGAACTTCACGCTCAAATTAAAAAAATTAATGCTTTATGGTTGAATTTCGACCGCTGGCAGACAACTAGAATATATATCTTCATAAATTTTATAACTTTGGTGCGTTTTGCAGTATTGAAATACTAATACCGTTTCCATTGAAATACTAATACCGTTTTCTTATAATGCAGTTTTCGACCATCTTTTAAAAATATTTCAGCTAAACCTGACGAAATAAGAGAGATAACATGTTTCTCAGGTCATTTATTTGACTTACTGTCTTTGCCAAACACCGTACTGTATTTATTAAATCGAATTATTTATTAAGAGGCTAGATCTTTATAACTTCACAAAAGATAAAATAAAAAGAAGGATTGCATCATTTTTATTCAGTACTCAATGCAACTGAAGAATCCAGAACGCTAAGAAATTTTTTTTGTTCCTTCCTTTAATATATAAGTTATCCGAAGAAAATAAAAAATGAAAAGAAAAAAATTAATCTTTTATCTTCTAGACTACACAAGAATTGTTTAATGTTTCCTAACATGTTATGCTGAAAATTAAATCGAGCACTTCCAATTATTTCCCGAGCTTATTTTTAACATGTTCTTTATCTAATTAAAGCTTTATTGGGAATGATATTTAGCATAATAATTTTAAAGATATAATTCAATTACTTATTGAAAAACGCCTGTTTCATTTTCCATAACTATTCGCTATAGTTTGAAAAATAATTACGTTAGGTGTTTCATTGAATGCATCATGTGATTTTTAATGTTTCATTTGGAATCGGTAAAAAACTGCCAATTTAATATTTATACCATTATAGCACTTCTAGGGTAAAATTATTTCTCTTTCTTGATTATTTATGATGAAATAATCAAGATTTCATGAAATAGTCATCATTTCTACTCAGGACCATGTTTTCTGTGGAAGGAGGAGGGGGGAGCGTCACTGAATTTTAACCCTTTAACGCGCAGTGTTCCCGCTCTGGGAACACCAAACTCTCACGTTTTCACTGTTGCCAGTCACGAAGAATAGATTTGATTTCTATAAAAATAGTTGCGAGTGGCATAGCTCCCTGAGAATCCTTTACTTTTTAGCACGTCATTTCCCGTAAAAAAGATTGTCACGATTATTTTTAACAGCACTGACATCTGCTAAAAAATGAAAGAATGCGAGAACAGCTGGGTAGATTGCCCAATGCTGAAAAAAGGGCAGCCGTTGCCATCGCTCGACTTAACTACCAGCAAGTTGGCGGACGATCGAAACGTTCATCGCGTGCCACAGATCTAGAGACCCTTTTTTGACGCAGCTGTCGTCAAAAAAGGGTTTCTAAAAAAAGGGTAATCAGAGAAAGATATCAAATTTTTAAAAGTAGCGCTGATGGTTTTTTTCAGCACTCGGGTGCTATTTCTTTCAAGCACGGTATTTTTGTCTACGATTGGAGAAGCTTATGGGAAACAACGGACAAGGGACGTCACACGTTCAGACTTCTCCCTAAACCTGGCTCCTATGGCTTTAAGCTGGAATCGTCAGCAACAGCTTTCCTCACTGGCCATGGTCCATTTCCGTCGTACCTACACAAGTTCCACCGACACCCAACGGGCAACTGTCCCTGTGGTGTAACAGGCATCAGCGACCATTACCTGTTCTCCTGCGAACTAACTAAAGAATATCACCTCACTCAACCAGCGGAAGAGTGTATGGCGGAATGGACCAAAAGCGTGCTGAGAAGCAGATCTGCAAGAAGAAAGCTCTGTGCAATTTTCAGCCAACTAATGGACATATCCAATTTGACTTAATCTCCCACGCAACCATGAACTCTACCCTCTGTGTGAGCCATGGCCTACGTGCTCACGCCACGAACTATTCTGCATTTGTGTTTTTTTGTGTGTGTGTTTTTTTGTGTGATTTTTTTTTCTTTTTTTTTTTTCCCCTTCCAGCGAACCTCCACGCTTTCTGGAGTGTCCCCCGTAGAGGCTACCTGTAGCTTTAAAGCTGCTCAGCAGCTAAGCTGGCCTCACACGGTTATAAATAAATAAATGGTTTTCAAATATCAGGATTCACTTTGGTTGAACAGATAGACAGTGGTTTCCAAAACAGAAAACCATCTGGAGTTATGATTTTTATAAAGGAAAACTTAAAGAAACGCTTTACCCGTGCCTACACGAACCAGATCAATGGCGTTCAAATGATCGTTGCGTATATTCAAGATGAAGGGAGATTTGCAGTTACATACGCTAGTCTTCGAATTTCTTATGAAGATAACTTAGACGTTATATTCGAAACGTTACTGAAAGAGGATGATTGTAAGACTGTTTTAGTAGGAGATTTTAACATAGAAGTGAATTCCGATCAAGGATCCGATTTCATAACTGAAATGGATACATTAGATTTTCCAATAAGCACTCATCCAAAACATTTCACCACTAGGAAACCACTTCAACAATTGATGCAATTTTCAGCAACAAAATTATGCGAACAGGAGTCTGTATGAGCACTTACAGTTATCATTTTCCTCTATATGGCAGAATTGATTGAATAGATTTAAAAAAAAACTGAAATTCTTCCATCCGAGTGCGTAAATAAAATATGGAAGACTTTCAGATTTATTCATTTATTTTCTTTTTTACGAAACTATGAAAATTTTCAAGCTGATCGCACCAACCGCGTGACTTTTATTACTTTCTTTGAGTAAGCCATTTTCATCGTTTTTGAGTAATGCGTAAAAGTTTTGTTTTGGATTGGTACAACCCTGAATAGTTACACCTAAGTCTTAATTTATAAAGTAATTGATTTTAATGAGTATTTAAATGTATTGTTCAGCATTTAGGACTACGCTGCCTTTGATGTGAAGCAGTCGCTTCTCCAATCTACGTCCTCGATGTTTGTTTGTTTGTTTTGTTTGAGGCAAGCTACACGAGTGCTATCTGTCTAGCGGGAAGATATCTTGGGCGGAGGACTTTTAGGGGATTCCAACGCATACTCGCGTTAGATCTGGGGAAAACAGTCTAGAATTCCAGACCGTTAATTCAACAGCCGCACTATAGTCCAGAATTCGGCATCTGTGCTGTTCAGCCGTCTCCTTGCTTTCAGTTTCTTATCCACTCGGCCACAGGCCAATTTGAAAATGCATAACTACTGGTATAAATTGTAAGGGGAGATAGAGCACATAATAGGGAATCATAATCCCAAGTGTCAAAAATGTTCATCTAATTTCTTAATGAAGTTTAAAAAATGGCATGTCTCCAAACATTTCATCCACGAAATGAAATAGAATGTTTAAACTATCAATCTTAATCCCGTGTTTTCTGTGAAATATGCATTAGTTTTGACGAAGAGTAGTCGGAAAGTTCGCTATTGTTCTTTCTTCCAAAGTGTTGCATGAAGACGATGTTTCCGATCGCCCATTGCAATGTGATTCTTATTCCTTGTTTACTTCTCTTTAACTCTTTAGGGACCGTATCGGCTCGCCCATATATGTCCCCGAAACGGCCCAGCTGTATTGGAACCAGTGCTTTCCCTCCCGACTCGGGAGTTATTGATTAGGTTACACCCCTTGAGGTTTAGGAACTTAAGGAAGAGGGGAAACGGGTAATCCGCGTATCCGACCTCTAATCAATCATCATGGCACCTTTGTACAGGTACACACTGCACACTGAAAGTAACTATTCAGTGTGCAAATACCTTGTCGAAAGCACTTACAATAGATCACTACGGATTAGCACAATAGGAGGTCTTTCGCCCTAACTGCTGGTCAAGAAAGGGAGGTTCTGAACTGTCAAAACTCAGTGATAAAGGAACCGCTTTCCTGAGATGGGGGAAGACATTTTTCGGCCGTTTCCTTGGGAAAGAAAGGCTAAGAGATTTTCACGGGGTTGGGATCTAAAGAGTTGAATTTTGCACCAATAATTATGAGACACCCTGTATATTTGTTGAATCTTTCTTTGGACAGCTACTGTTCGTTTAAAAGGGCACTTTCTTTACTTTCTACTAGGTTTTTTTCCTTGCACTGTACATTATTCATAGAACTGTAGAATAAAAGTGTGTCGCTAAGGTAAAGATACGCGAGGAACTATCTACCATCTGCCTTGGGGGAGCTGGACTTTTAATAGTGTAGAAGAAACTTAGTTCAAAATACATTCTATCAGACGTGGAGCTTACTCCACATTAAAAAATTCTTAACAGAATTCCGCTTTTCTCCATAAAATCAAGGTTACCTCTTTAAAAAAAAAAAAAAAAAAAAAAAAACGCTATCGAAAATCTAAATCTAGCTCCAGATTGAAGGACAACCACCTCAGCTTGTGGGGTGTGCCAAAGGTATATCAGAAGTAGGCGGAGAATTTCAGGATGAAGGAAAATAGCTCTAAAAGACACTCAGTAACATGAGCGGGTTTCCATTACCAAGAAATCAAACATGTAATAATACACAAAATTCGTTGGGTTTAAAGCCGTATATCTCATTTTTCAGAATTTATTGTAGGCTACAAGTACTCTGAAGTTCATTTACCTTTTGATAAAGGTATAACTCATGAAGAAACCTCAATGATGGCTATAGTTGTTCCTACAAACCAAGTGCACTAAATAACTTCGTTAAAATTACATTTGCCTCCAAAAGTTAAGGAACTAATGTTTTTCGAAGCTCATCATAAAAAAATGGCACAAACAGTAAAATTTATAGTTCATATAAAAGATAAAAATGAACTTTCTGCAAATTTATGCAAAAACGATAGCTACTTTCTTTTTTCTTTTATTTATACAAAAAGACAGGTATAAATGAGTGAGAGATACACGTGCAAATGTCAGGCTTTCCTAATCACGCGTGTAACTTTAGTTGTGGTGCTGCTCTCGAAATTCGAAGGCAGGAGGTGCCACCTTAAGACCCCAGTCGCGCCTGTCGATCCAGCCGTTTGAAGTTTTCCGAGGTTTTCTCCGAAACACCGCGTAAATATGGGCTAGGATCATTTAGAAAGCCCCCTATGCCTAGGAAATCTAGCCTAAGGTTAGATTTCCTAGAATCTAGATTTCTAGAAGAGATTCCTAGATTTCAAGATTTCTAGAATGTGTTGGAAATCTTTTGAGTGTTCCTGTAGCAGCACTATAAATGATAAAGACACTTTCTTCGATGAAAAAATTAATTTTGTAACCCTTAACGTCTTTTATCACTTCTAAGTCGTTTGAACTAGCCTAATCAGCAGTCAATAAGTCTTAATCGTCAAACACAATACAGCTTTTTTTTAGCAGATTCGTTGACAATAGGCAGTAGATTCCTGCGATATCTAACAGAAGCCGTTTACCCGATTCGTTAAGGTGGCGGACTGTCCGATGGATAGAAATGGGGTTGTCACAGGCTGCTACTGTTAGACTTCTTAATGTGTCTCGCTGTGTGGTCACCCGTCCCTAGAATCAATATCAAACCGAAGCTTCTGTGTCCAGAAGGCATATTTCAGGCCAACCACGAGCTATAACACCTGCAGAAGACCGTTTTATAGCTCTTTCGGCCAGAAGGAGAAGAAGCATTTCTATGTTGCAACTTGTTGCAGACCACTCTGTAGCATCAGGGAGAAGAATATCCGCTAGTACGATGCGAAGGAGTCTTCACAATTTAGGTCTGTATGCAAGACGACTAGTTGTGTGTATTCCCCCTGAACGGACGACAGAGAAGCGCCTGCTTATCTTGAGCAAGAGAACACGTTTCCTGGACCAGACAGCGTTGGGCTTCTGTACTCTTTACAGACGAGTCCAGAATCACACTGGAGTGCGGTTCAGGACGTCTGCTGATCTGGAGGGAACAAAGCACCAGATACCATCAATCCAACGCTGTTGAAAGACACAGTTACCGAGGCGGTGGAATAATGGTTTGTGCAGGGATCTTAGTCGGTGGTCACACTGACCTGAATGTGTTCCAGGTAACAACTCTGACTGGTGTGAGGTATTGGGATGAGATCGTTGGTCCATATGTCCGCCCATATGCCGGTGCAATTGGCAGTGATTTCATTCTGATGGACGATAATGCACGACCTCACCGAGCTGCAGTTTTTGAGGAATATCTTCAGGATCTTTCTTTTGAACGAATGGAGTGGTCATCTCAATCTCCAGACCTGAATCCGATAGAGCATCTTTGGGACTATCTTGGAAGACAAGTTGCTGCTTTAAGTACACCTCGCATACCCCTTATTAAAGCACCTTTTTTATTATATTTCTATGACATTTTACAATTTAAAACTGTGATGCGTTATTTTTTCCAAGAATGGACATTTCCAGCAAGATTGCTTCTTTTTATTGTTATATATCAACATATCATGTAAGTTTTTCCTATGTAAACTTCTATGTTGCAGTCAACACATACATGTTTTATGCACATGTCATCCCAATTTGGTGTTTCTACATCGAGATATTTGCAAATTGGGTGCAAAAAACCGGTTGTTTCTTAACTTTTGGAGGTAGTTGTACTATAGCATTCTTAAAGTTACATTTAATTATTGTTCTGACAAGTTTAAAAATTACTTTAAAGAATTATAAACAATTTGTCAGGTAAAAATATCTCAATTGTCGTGATAATAATGATAATATTAAAAACAAAAAGTATATAGTTTCACTAAAATTCAAACACTCACATTTTTCTTAAAAATATAATTTTTGCTTGAGTGGAATACTTCGCAAATACTTCAAGCAATGTTTTTCCGGGCATACGTAAATATTTATAGATTAATTAGTGCGTTAATAATTTTTTTAATATTGTATGCAAAAGAATAAAATACTGAAGAATATATTTTTAAAAAATTTCATATTAGTAAAAAGTAAATAAAATAAAACAAAATATAACAAAATACAACAGCAAATTAAAATATAAATTAATAACGTTTCACATAAAAAAAAGCTTAATCTTTAAGCATTAACTAAATAGAAAAATACTTTTCATAAAAGATCGCAAGGTAATTATAAAAAAGAAAATCCTGGAATCTTTCAATGAAATTGAATATTTGCGACAGTTAATTTCATGCCTTAAAAAAAGAAAGACGCATTTGAATAGTTACCTGTTAATGTGATCCCAAACTAACGAACTAGAAAAAAAGTTCCTGCATGTAAATTTGTAAAACAGCGACAGACTATGTCATTAAAAGATCATTAATCGTAAAGAACAGCTGTAGGTGAAGAAGAGTAACAATAAAACTAGGCTTCTGCTGAAAGAAATGCTCTCTTTCTTAAAAGAATATTTTAAAGAATTAATTTATTGTTTAAATGTCTGAAGCCTTTAAAAATTATGATGATTTCTGTTAATGCCTTACATTAACGGTAGCGAATAAAATTAATGTCTTCTGATATAGGGAAGACTGGTGGTAATTGAGCCAAATTTTATTTGTTTATTTATTTCATACTATCGTATTGCAAAATAAAATATTGTATTAAAAAGTTTTTGAATTCTTTCTTTAGTATTAACTGTGAAAAGTTGAAAATTTCATTCATGTTTAGTGTTTAAAAAATTATACTTTTCCTTCTCACTGTAGCTCAAATATCCCCATACATAACGCGCGTTTTCTAATATGATTTTAATATGTAGTGACTGTTTAGGCTTTCTAATCAAGATGGTAATGATACGTTACGCACACTGCAACCGTCTTCACCCTTTAACGCGCAGTGTCCCCGCTCTGGGAACACCAAACTCTGACGTTTTGAATGTTGCCAGTCACGAAGAATAGATTTGATTTCTATAAAAATAGTTGCGGGTGACATAGCTCCGCGAGAATTCTTTACTTTTTATCACGTCATTTCCCGTAAAAAAAAATGGTCACGATTCTTTTTAACAGCACTGACATCTGCTGAAAAATGGAAGAATGCGAGAACAGCTGAATAGATTACCCAATGCTGGAAAAGGGCAGCCGTTGCCATCGCTCGACTAAACTACCAGCAAGATGGCGGGCGATCGAAACGTTCATCGCGTGCCACAGATCTAGAGACCCTTTTTTTGACGACAGCTGGCTGTGCCCTCGCACCTCTGCCCTTTTTCCAGCATTGGGAAAGGGTTGCGCCTCAAAAAGTTAAATAATATAAGTAAAAGCAAACCCTGTATTTTACTACCTAACACAGACTTTATTATTATATTTAATTCAAATTAAAAATAATAAAAATTTTAAAGAGCGCACATCGTACTTAAGAAACTTAATGTATCTAAAATACTTCCAGTTATTAATTTAAAATTCCTCGGTTTACTTTAGGAACTTGAGGGGAGATTTTAAAGATTCAGCTACAGCACATTAAACATTCAAACATTTAACTGACTCTGCTCTTAAGTAATCGCATAGATTTCTTCAGCGATAGCTCTCATGCAGTTTACATACGAGAAAGCTAAACTTTTTCGTTTTTTCAAGTTCAAAAATTTATTCACGTTCTGAATTGTACTTCGTGAAGGTTTAACTCAGTCGAGGATACTTAATTACTTTGAGTGCATGTTACGCAGCATTTATGTGTGAGTGTGAAAGTCTGCAACAAAATAATGTGTAAGGAATAAAATAACTTTTCTTTTGTAAGCATTGAATGAATTGCTAAACAACTAAGATGAAAATGTCTACCTTTACAACATTTCTAAAACACAGAAATGTGTAGTTAATGTGAATTGCATTAATTTTGTTGATGCGACTGAAACCGGGAGGGGGTCAAATAGAGTGCGTTTATACTTCTAAAGATGGGAACCAAGATAATGGAAAAATAAAAGTTAGAACATTTCTATAGAAAATTACCTTGACGAACCTAAGCCTCCTAGATATGGAAAGCCAAAGTACGGTGACGTCACCTAGCTTTGACGTCATCACTCGGCCTACATATTAGAGCTTTATTCACACAAGCTAAAACTATTTAAAATTTCTGGAGAGTACTATAAATATTAGAAAATATATAGAACGTTAAAATATATTTTGATATAAAATAATCCATTATGATCTATTTCCTTATCATATTATAATAATTAGTGATGGTTAAAAATCCCCATTTTTTGAAAAATTAAATTTTCTATCTCAAATTATTAAAATGTTTCTGTGCCTGAGTAAACCACCAGAAATTTAAAATAGTTTTACTTTTTGAAGATAAAAGTGTTAGCTCAAGGTTTACACTTTTAGGGATGGTGTCAAGTTTCAGGCCTTTCCCTCTGCGTTTGTAGGAGGCACTAGATGAGCTGGATTCAACATTAGAAATCCTCGCCTCCCTAAAGTCGAATGTACTTTGAAGCATTCCTCAGCAGTATCTCCTCACTGCTACCCTTTGACATGCTATCAAGGCTCACTAAAACTTGCGCCTGTATTTGTTGTTCGCTGTCAACGACGAAAAAAAAAAATCGAAAAATTGGTAGGGCAGCTTTTTTATTTCTAGAACTTCAAAAAGTTTTACCTCTGCCGGCGATAACAAACACGCGCGTACTTAGGCAGAAGCCTTAACTCTTCCTGTACGATGTTAATGAACAGCAATAAATGTACTTATGGGTGAGAGATAAAATGACATAGTCAATTAATATCGTTTTAATAAGGCAATAATGAAAATAAAAAATTAGGGGGTTCAGGGGTGGGGGAGGCTTCGCCAGACGAGGCTCGAACAGCCGAGTTATATATATATATATATATATGACCCGCTATTATATGGCAGTGGCAACTACCAAGGCCGGAATAACTGCTCCCTTCATTATGGAGGTATCTACTAATAGGTAGGCAAGAGTTGCCCTAATATGAAGGAACGGACGAAATCGTACCCGAACCCGTGGTGTGGTAGAATGGCTCTCTAGCCACTACACAACCCGGGCAGAAACATGCAAAACTTTGTAGATGATAAAATTGCTGTCAAAGTGCAAGTATGTTGAGGTCGGACAGGATTTAGTCTGCAAGGAAGGTTTCAGGACCACCTAATAAACAACTTTAATATTTTTTCTTTGAATTCATTTAAACGATGTAGAGTTAGTAGACTTTAAATTTAACGTGGGCCACATATGCAAAACCTTGTACGTGATAAAATTTCCATCATACTATAATAAAAAAATTCCATCCTGGGAAGTATTTTATCAGAAATTCTTTAAAGTTATGTACATATAATTCTGAAATTCTTTTGTAACGTATTACAATGACTCACTTGACACAATCAAAACTAAATATTTTTTGTCAAATTGTGAATACACAATATTTGAAAACTAAAGCATAGTTACGTTCTTTCTCGTGTATTTTATTTTATATGCATTACTTGAAATGCTATTATCCGCCAACAGTAAATGAATTCATCTACGGTATCGCATTGGTTGCAGAAGTGATGCATCCAGATAAATCAAGTGAATTCACAGTCACTTCCTTCTATTAGTATGCCAGAATATTCAAATGTTGCAATGCATCAGGAAACTCCTAATTACTTCGTGAATTAACGTCGTTACTGTATCTAGAATGGGGACACCAGAAGATGCTGGCTGCGAATTTTCTCAATCACGTTCTGTAAATAAAGCTTATTTGTTAAAAATAGCCACACAATACTCGTTACGACGGCAATCTAATATAAGAAGATGCAATTTTATTTTTTCCAATGCAACTTAAAAGCAATTTAATTTTAAAGTATTACTACACAATACATTTAGAATTGTTTAGAAAATGTTATCACACCGTCAGAATTTTTCTTACGTACAAGACGGACTATGAAACACGTCCGTCATTGCTCTAACTGCCGTAAGTATGCATAGATTTCTACGAAATTTATATATATTATTCCTGTGTACTGCACTATGTACCTAGTGAAAATTATGTATGTAGCATTTATAGTTCTTCTACAGGAACATCAAAAAATTTTCCAATATATTACATTCTATGGGTAATCCTTCTTTGCATATTTCATACATTTTCTCTATTTAAAACAAACCTAATTAATATATTTTATCGAGGATCACACATAATAATGCTCTCCACTGAAAATAGTATCTGTAGCATTTATAGCTCTTCTACAGGAGTACTCAAAAGAATTACAGTACATGGGGATCTGTTTCAGTTTGTAGACATTAATCCATTTCACGCTCAGTAGAGTAAATTTAAACGTTTATAACAGTTTACTCTTCAATTAAAAGATGGAAGTATCCTTTTTAAGTTCTTTTACGAGGGGTCGCAAAATTACATTAGTAAGGATACATAGGTTTTTTTTTTTTTAAAGAACCTCTCCAAAATCTCAATAGATTTAGAGACAAAACATGGCAAATTTCGGGCAAATACAAACATTATCGTGTTAGAAAGTGTTTTATAATCAATGCGTTTGGCATGATTTATTTTTCTTGTTTTTTACATTTGCGCATACTTGGCAAATTCAACGTTAATTCCTTTAATACAATCAGTAAAATTTAGAAAAAGTTGGCCTATTCCGATAGCTTTAGAGCAGGGGTTCCCAAAGTGTGTGCCACGGCACCCCAGGGTGCTGCACAGAGAAGCAAGGAGAACCACAAATCGACCATGATTTCATTAAAAATTTGAATTTCAATTTAGAATTGTATTAATTATGTTTATGTTCTTACTACTTCTCAAATTTGCTCTTCACAATCGTAGAAATGTAAAGTGAATATATGTACAAAAACAAGAGTATACGTCAGATATTGTATGGCAAGGGTGCCGTAAGAAAATTCTAATTATCTTAAGGGGGCCGCGACTTAGATAAGTTTGGAAACCCTGCTTAGAGGAAGATTACAGTGAACTATATCGGTTGCCTTGTTCAGAAGAAATTTAACGTTTTCTTCGCTACACATCACTAAATTTCTAGCTTTTAGCATTTTTTACATCCTTATTTTGAACATTTTTTCATTTATCTCTAATGTTACATTCCCCACTTATACCTAACAGATAAAGAATTAAAGCATGTTAACACCTTTTTGGGACACCCTGTATATATTTAAACGATATTTTAAAGTTATTTTAATCAGTCGACTTTTACTACATGGGATTTTTTTTTTTTTTTTTTTTTTTCATGCAGCTCTTAACATCCTCTACTAGAGCTGAAGTTAGTCTAAAAAGTCATATCCTGTCTAAAGGTTACAAGACAATGTTGCTTAGCACCCAGAGGGAAAAATGATTGCATAATATTAATCATTCAAAATATTTGGTTAAATTTTCGCTAAAATTTTATTGCATATGCAGTAAAGGAATACTATACTGCACGACACTATGGAGAAATAGAGCCACAGGAGCATATAAATTCCACTCAGTCTTGTGTAACTTCTGTTCCTTTGAACTGTACTGTTACATTATGATGTCACTTCACGTCTTTCCAAGGAGTGAAAATGGCGAAAATTAATTGCCGTTTCCGTCATCTGTAAATTATTTCAGGCTTGATGCCACCCTGCTGACAGAAGTAATGTATTCTCATAAATCAAATGATTTCCCCGTCACTTCGTTTGATTAAAATGCCAAGAAATTCGAATGCAACAATCTATCAAGAAACTCCTAATTACTCGGAGAATTAAACGCCGCCTACTATCGGAAGAGGGTGTGTTATCAGATATTTCGAACGGCTCACTCTTTCGCTCGTATCCAGTGAGCTGTAGCAATGTGTTGTTTCATGAAAATATCGAGTATATACAGGGTTTCCCAAAGAAGGTGGTAATGTGTTTTAATTCTTCATCTATTAGAGGAGTAATATGTATACTGAAAAAATGTTCAAAACAATGTCGGGAATGAGACTCCGTAAAAAAAATATTCCTCTCGTTAATAAAGTTACTTTTTTAAAATTTTTATACGACTCTGTACGAGAAAAAAAAACAAAAACCAATTTGATCTCAATCGAATGCCCCATTTAGGAGCTATCGTGTTCACTCGCATGCACACACACACACATACATCTCGTAAAAACAGCATAAATGAATTCAGAAGATCTCAAAACATGTAAATACACCAAAATCTCGAAGTCGAATTTTTTCATGATTGCAATACTTTCCTTACATGGCACATGTTCGGAAAGTAAAAATAGAAAGAAGGCAATGTTGGAGGACCGCAATTTTTGGGGTCGTACAGAAATTACGAAAGAAAATATTTCTTACCACTTTAACAATAAACGTTTATATTCAAATTCATCTACAGCTATTCAAATTCATCTATGAATATTCCTAGCGCTAAAAAATCAAAATTCACAATTTTGTTACTATAAATTGGAAGTTTATTCCTACTTACTAGTCAGTCTCATAAAATATCAAATATTTTCTGTGGAAGAAATGAATTACTCTTCTTTGAATCGTAAGTTTCATATCTCATAAACATTTTTTTTTTCATGCTAATAAACTTGCTACAAGTAATAGTAGTGAATTTACCAATTCGCATCCTACGAGGAATACTCATTGAAATTGGTTGCCGCCTACCTCGGGTGCGTATCTCCTGCTTTTCAATTAAACAGAAGTAGCATTTTTTTAATTAAAAAAGCATTATTTAGAATACAGTTTTTGAATGCACATTTTTTTTTTTTTTTTTTTTTTTTTTTGCCTGTGTAACTTTGTAACTTTTTTTTCATCTAAAATAAATTAGCTTACTTTATTTAAATTCGATTAATCAAAAAAGATTTATTTATGTTTTAAATTACGTGGGAGGAAACTTAAATTTAAATTATTTCGCAAATACTGGAAATAAAATAAAATGAACTTGAAGAGAAAGGGTTAAAGAGGGTGATCACTCACTTATGAAACAATATTGAAAAAAACGAATATTTTTTTTTAATTAAGTTAGATATTCGTCGCTGGATCTGTGTGTATCCGCTCTTATATTAAACGAGGAATGTTTGTGTGTGTGTGTGTGTGTGTGTGTGTATGTCCGAGCGATCTCGAAAACTGCTCTAAGGATTCTTTTTAAATTTCGTACCTGGGGGTTTTTTGGGCCCCTGAAACGATTGAGCTAGGTGAATTAATTGAAAAAACTCTAAAACGCTCAAAATTTAAAATTTAAAATTTTTGGTCGGTAGCGCCATCTATTGAGCGTTTGAAAAACACACTGGATGCAATCTTCCTAAAAGAGGATGCAATCTAAAGAGGATGCTCCTAAAAGAGATGCAATCTTCCTAAAATAAGATTAGGGCGGATTAAAAAATACACGCCATCGATATATAATAGTAAAAATTAATTTCGCAAAGAAACAAAATAAATGGAACACAGTACACAGACAAATAAATATTTTAGTAACTAGATATATTACACCATTCAGCTACATAAATTTGTTAAGAATTAAAAAGTTATTTTTATTTCAAAATATCGTCCTGGCAACCAGCGAAAGAAAAAGAGAAAAGAGTCTTCGTTGCCATCCCCGCAAGCACCTTGATGGAATATACGTAAATAATTTAATAATTCTTAATTCGTAGTTATTAATACAAAACTATTCGTAAATCTTATGTGAAAAATTGCCTGAATTTATTACAATTATCCTTTTGTAACTAACGTAAAGCTAAATGTATTTTCGCGTATATACTAAAACAATAAAGATTTTTCATGTGTTTTATTGATCCATATGATGCGAATTTCAAAAGTGCATAAAAGTTTCAGCTTAGCCGAATACTTTAAATGAAAATGACACCCTTTTCAGCCATTCACAGTAAAAAAAAAGATCCTGTGACGTAACATGAAAATTCCATTTTTTTTTTTAAATAACGGCACTAGGTTGAATTCTATTTTAACTGCCTTATTCCGCCAAGTTGACGATAAATATTTAAATGTAGTTACCCTGATGATTTTTTTTTTTTTTTTTTTTTGAATGGGTCAACTGTTTATAATGAAACGATGTTCGAAACTCCGATGAAAAAATGATACGATCGATTCCTAAATTGGGCTCGCAGCCGATATTCAAATTAATTTTGCAGATGATCAGCCATCAGTTTAGTTTTCATTCACTGCAGTTGATGATTTCAACTCATTTATTTTATCATCGTATGGACAACCTTTTAAAAGTTGAGGGCAGAACTTAACGATAGTGGCCTCCTGGGCCTGACTTCAGGATGTTAGCGAAATCGCGGGCCGTATAATTCGGATTTATATGGTAGTTCGAATGTTTTATATAGGTTTTATACAGGGTTTTGACTTGTCACGAGGGCTGGTCCAAAAGCCATGGCGGGCCCCATCCGGCCGCTGGCTGGGAGTTGTCCATATGTGGAAGCAGTAAATTGGGAGGCTGAAATCTGGTTACTAAGATTTTTTCTAATAAATTTTCAATTCTTATTTAGACGCGGATTAGACTGTGTTGTTTTGTGTTGTGTACTGTCATTAAACTAAAGGATAAAGCCCTTTGTGGAGACAATTACAGCGGGCGATAGAATGTCTACACTCAGAATATTTAATATTTACCCACTTAAAATCAAATAACTTCATATTCAATTTTTATTATACATCGAAATTCGAATTGTATAATCTGCAGAAACATTTCGTTTGGTATCAACATCCTCTCCTATATCCATGCTTAATGCATAGAAAACCGTTTTATTTTTGAAAAAAAAGTTAAACTGAGTAGTAATTTAGAAAAGCTATCTTAAGCGAATTGGAATCGTAATTTTTCCTCCAAAGCCTGATAACCGTGACTTCAATGTAACGTGAATGTCACTTGCAATAGATATTTCTGACACTCAAATGATTAGCTTTTTTTATTCTCTTAAATGAAATAGAGCTAAAAATACAAAAAAAAAACCGCTTAAAAATCAGGAAACGGGTAGATTATCAGATTTTTTCTTTCTTTTTTTTTTTTTTTTTTTTTCTTTTTTTTTTTTTTTTTACATAATTATGATAATTTTCAGGCTGATCGCACCAACGAACCGTGTAAATTTTATGTTATTAGACAATACATTTTTAATCTGTTTGGATGTTATTCCGGGTTTTATTAGGACCCAAGTTTTATTTTGAGTGGTTGAACTGGAATTGTGACAGAGTCAGGGATCAGCGTAACTACATAGGAGCGATGTATTTTTGATTTATTCGAGGTTAGAAGTCCATTTTCTTCAGTCTATCCGTTTGTTCTATTATTTTCAACGTTTAAGTAGTTGTTAGGGTTATTATAAAAGAATATTTTTGATCTATTCCGTTTTTGATTTCATGATTTCGAAGTGTCCTTTTGTACTAATAATTTAAATTGCGTTACACTTTTTATTTTCTTAAGCGTGAGTTTATAAAATAAAATTATGTTTAAAGCATATTTATGTAAGATTATACTTTTATGGCATCTATGTGGTAATCAAGAGGCGCAACCCTCCAGCAGATGGCATCGCAACCTCACGTCTACAGCAGACGCTGGTTATCAGAGCTTAGGAGCTCATGGCAGCAGATGCGAACGAGACCACGCTCGCGTAGGAGCGATGTCGGACGTAGCTCTCTGATCGCGCGTAGGCGATTCGACTCCAGAACGACCACGAGAAGGTGGCCAGTGGCTCCTGTGTGATAAGGAAACCTAACCCTGTGACCGACTCCGCTTATTCATGTTCTGCAAAATCTCTCCTTTCTTTTGTAAATATTTCTTCTGTTATATTTAGCCGAGCAATAAACGTGATTGAGAACCGTAGGAGTGCTTCCAGTCTTATTTCGACGTCGCCTCCTACAACCATGGGGGCTCAGGTACTGTAACTTTTTCGTTCTCACAATAGTACTACTTTTTGCTGTTCATATTTCACTACAATATGAGTTTCTTAAATAATTTAAATAAAAGTGATTTAAAGGACCTCGCTGAAAAAATAGCAGCGAAAGTTTCAGATAATGCTAAAAAATCTGATATAAGAAAAATTATTGAGAATTCAGATATTTTTAAAACCAATCCTGAACATGTTCGAGGCGTCTTAAAATCGATCACGGAGGATCGAACGCCTAAATCCACTAACGTGGAATGTTTATTAGAAATAGAGCGCCTTAAATTAGCGCAAATCGAGAAACAGATAGAGCTAGAAAAATTAAGAAGTGAATCAATGTCTGGCGAAAAACGAAATGCACAAAGTGACATAGAAAATTTAATTAAAAGCATAAAAACCCTCACAATCTCTGTCCCTGAAAGGCCAGAGGCATTTCATTTGTTTTTCGCTTCCTTGGAAAAAGCGTTTGCAACAAAAGATGTCCCACCAAATTTAAAAGCAGAAATACTCATTAATTTGTTAGGGGTCAAAGCTAATAATCTTTTAACGTATGCGAATCAAGAAGAATTGTCGGATTACGAAAAACTTAAAGCTTTATTTTTAGCTGAATTTCAGCCGACACCTCGAGAAATTCTGCACAATTTTAAACATGCTCAACGCTTAGCAGACGAATCTCATGTTCAGTTTGCATCAAGATTAACGGCAACATTCGAACATTATTGTCAGGTTCGAGAAATAGAGAAAGACTATAAAAAGTTATGTGATTTAATTGTTGCAGATAAATTATATGAAATGCTAGATTTCAAAACAAAAGAATACATAAGTGTTCGCGAAGGAAAAACATGGTTCAATCCGACGCAATTAGGACGAGAATGCGATTTATTTTTCTCATCTCGCGGGAAATCATTATCGGAAATAAATAATCCCAAATTTCATTCCCACGAAACGAAAGTACTTCATAAGGCGCAGCAAGCTGAAGCTTTAAAGAGTGAATCATCCATGACAGGTCTCAGCTGTCATGGCAGCAGATGCGAACGAGACCACGCTCGCGTAGGAGCGATGTCGGACGTAGCTCTCTGATCGCGCGTAGGCGATTCGACTCCAGAACGACCACGAGAAGGTGGCCAGTGGCTCCTGTGTGATAAGGAAACCTAACCCTGTGACCGACTCCGCTTATTCATGTTCTGCAAAATCTCTCCTTTCTTTTGTAAATATTTCTTCTGTTATATTTAGCCGAGCAATAAACGTGATTGAGAACCGTAGGAGTGCTTCCAGTCTTATTTCGACGTCGCCTCCTACATCTATATTTATGTATCTATAAGATTGAATTTACGCTTGTAGAATTTGCTTATGCATGATGAATGCTTTGAATGCATGCTTTGCATGCATGCTTATGCATGCTTTGAATTAGAAGAAAATAAGTATTTTATGTTTGAATTGAAGCACTATAGAGAAATTTACAATTTCAATCGTAAAGAATTATCATCATAGATGTATTATAAAGACGTAAATGCATGGAAGTGTAGCTCAAAAACGAGCTGTGGAAACATATGATCACCGACAGCAGCACTTAGCCCAAATGTGTGAACGTGCAGTTCAAACACAAGCAGATGAAACAGATGATTAGTATTTGGAAGGAGAACGACATGGAACAGATAGACGTCGACAAATACTTCGGGTAAACAGTCTAAGTATCTACAAAGCTGCCACAAATGTGGGTACTTATTATCATAGTTAGTTATCATGGATTGCATTCACCCTGGAGCTTTGCATTTTTCTGAAGAGTAAAAACAAAAATTAACCGAAACCATTTTGGGGACTGTTAGATTGATGTAGGACATTCCGAATTTCCTAATGAATTGGTGTGGTTGTTTCTTCGATGTCACCCCTATTTCAAAGAATTCGAAATTTGAAAGCATAATTTACAATGGCTTTGCTCACAGTATATGACGAGTGAAACTATTAACGATTTTGGTGTGTACTACTACGTTGCGAACAGTTTGTAACAGACTTGATGAATATTTTTTATAAACTCCTTCATCTGACAGTTCAACCAACTCAAATTCTTGATGCTGAATTTGAACGTCCTCAATATGGACAGATATATTTCTGAAGTAATGAAGACGCTGTTAGTGAATGCATCGCCCAAGATCTTCACTGATACCCTCGCTGATCTGCTACAGAAGGAAAGGAGGCACCTTACGTTAAACTACTTTTTGCTCAACTCTGATGGCACCGACCATCGAATATTTAGCATCCCTCTTCAAAACAAAGTATATGCCATTGTAACATTGAATGCCGACCAAAGCTTACCTGATAATGTATGGGTGATCCGACAGCGATGAAAATCTTTGGCAACCATGAAGATTATTGATACGTGCCCAGGCATTTACGTATTAATTATTTTACACTTAAGGAGCCTTTAGATTCCGAGCATGGCTCGGTAACCTGGTACTTATATTTAAACAAGGAAATAACGCTGATTGAATACATTCTGCGATTATATTCTTCACATTTTACAAAAATTTGCAGGTCTTTAGTTTTGCTACCCAAAAGAGACTTTGTATGGAGAAATTAATATAAAATTCCGCAATGAAAAATTATTTCTCTGTGGGCGTTAACTTCCGTTATGAGGGCGGAAATTTCACCACCCATCATTCTACAATTAGTTCCAGAAAAATGTACACATGACCGCCGAGTAATATGTTAATGAGATTTCTTCTAACAATCGAGTTGTTTGAAGAAATAAGAGCAGTTTTACTTTCCACGGTTGTCACAATTCTCAAACCATCATAGTGAATAAAAAATATAACTAAGACTAAATATATAATCTGGAGCAACACAACTTTTACTGCGTACATTGTAAGAGGTAAATGTAATTATCTTCACCACAATTACAAAGAAAGCGATAAGTTCCGTTAGTTATATGCCATATTATGATTTTTAATCCTTTGAGGCGCAACCCTTTCCCAATGATGAAAAAAGAGCAGCCGTTGCCATCGTTCGACTTAACTACCAGCAAGATGGCGGACGATCGAAACGTTCATCGCGTGCCACAGAGTTGGCTTGTTTGACGCAGTTGGCTGTGCCAGGCGCAGCCAACTGCGTCAAAAAAGGGTCTCTAGATCTGTGGCACGCGATGAACGTTTCGATCGTCCGCCATCTTGCTGGTAGTTAAGTCGAGCGATGGCAACGGCTGCCCTTTTTTCAGCATTGGGCAATCTATCCAGCTGTTCTCTCATTCTTCCATTTTTCAGCAGATGTCAGTGCTGTTAAAAATAATCGTGACTACTTTTTTTTTTTTTTTTTTTTTTTTTTTTACGGGGAAATGACGTGCTTAAAAAGTAAAGGTTTCTCGTGGAGCTCTGTCACCCGCAACTATTTTTATAGAAATCAAATTTATTCTTCTTGACTGGCAACAGTCAAAACGTCAGAGTTTGGTGTTGCAAGACGGCAACACTGCGCATTAAAGCGTTAAATACCAGATGCGTCAAGTAAGCAATCCCCCCACCCACACACACACACGCGCGCGCACAGATTCTTAAGAGTCAGTAAAGTTGCATGCATCGTAACACAATGTAACAAAGTACGTAGTATAAGTGGGAGTGAAATTTTCACCTCACAGATAATATTATCTCTGGTAGTTAGAGAAGTACAGTCAAAAAGAGCAGGGGAAAACATAAAACAAGTAAGGAGTGGAGAGAAAAAAAAAGGAAGAAGTAGTTTAGCAGGGGCGTGGCCAGTGTGTGCGCATACCCATGGATTATGATGCACATGTCAAATAGTTTTTAAAACGGTGAGGTACAGTTGGAGTAAGCTTGGCGAGGATTGTAAAAAAGTGCTCGTAGGCGATTTTAAGATAGATTTCGATTCCAAAGATGTGTTTTATGAAACAAGGGAGAAAAATACGACACACTCATGAATAATGATACACATTCCAACTTAATGGAATAAGGAAAGAAAATAGGGAAGACGCATGGATTATGATATGCTTATAATAGTAGCGTAGCCAGAAAATTTTCATGGGTGGGGTTACGACTCCTGCAACTCACATGTATGTATATACGTGTCTGTGATAAGGGAGTGAAGAATATGCATTTTGTATGGGAAAAAATTCTTCATGGGGAGTTATGCCCCCCCCCCTAATCCCACCTTGGCTACGCACTGGCTTATAATATATAGTACTTTAGTGCGTATTTAAAATCCGAAAGTGTTTCAGATTTTCTTCCTTTGTCTCAGCAACTTTTTTTCGGCATTCTAAACTTCAAGAAATTGCTATATTTGGGTAGTCGAAGGTTAAAGGTTTTCACAAATACAGCGTAATATTATTTTAAAACGTACTAATTTGCAATTTCTGCAATTTCAGTATGTTTGTAATAGTTTCTCGAAGTTATCCAGATTTTCGTTTGCAAGTTCCCTGAAATTAGAATTAATTTAAAAATTTAAATGGCTAAGTTACTTCCATAACTGCAGTATTAAAAATAGAATATGAAATTATTTAAGTGAGCAAAGATTAATGATATTGAGTGTAGGCTGTCAGAGTATGATTTTTTGCGAAATACTTTTCTCCAACCTCCCCCCCCCCCCTTTCTAATTACTACCATATATCGTGCTTCATCTACTATAATATCTCTAGAAAATTGAAAGCGCAGTTACACCTTCTCAAGAAAGTATTCGAATGTAAGTGAAATTTCTTATTTCAGCTTTGTCAATAATAATTAGCTTTTGAAAAGCACAAAACTCAACGGAAATATGAAAAATTATATAACCTAATTCATATTTTATGATAAATGATTTTTAATGTACAAAGCCGACGTAGGAAGTTTCATTTTTACTTGAATGCTTTTCCGAGAGAGTGTATACCACTAAAAAAAAGTACAAAGGAATTGATAACTTTCTTTTGAAAACCTAGTGGCATATTATCATAAAATCTTTATATCAGGTTGTAACGAAAGTTTTCCACCATATCTGCCTGAAAAAGTATCTTCTAACTCCTTAGATAACTGTTTTTGAACTTTCGGTACCAAACCTGCACAGTGTCACATGATACAACAATAGTACTTAAAGCTGTACTCATAATTCGTTGATATTATGTAGCTGACTTTTTGCAACACAACTGGAAGTAAAGGATGGTTCTAAACCTCTAGAGTAATAGTTCCATTTGAGACACCTTATACTTAATGATAATTATATTTTTTACAGATTTCACAACACAGTGTTATAAAGTAAGCCTCTTTCTTTCAAATGCCAAATATCGTTCTACAAAATATGAGCAAATACGCCAACGAGAACTGTGTGCTGACGATGTTTGCGGTGGCGGGAAACTTTCGTTACAACCTAATACTTTTGGTGTTTAACATAAACAACATGCCTTTTAACATAAAGATGACTCCTATAATCCGTCCCATTAAAGTCGTTTGTGTCGTTACTGTACCCTGGACTGCCGCTAATATCCATGGGGCCCGAGGCCGGTCTCCCAATTTTCTATTTCCACGCCACCGCCATCTTCTCTCTCTCTGTTCCAAAATGAACGTTTTTCAAATCACTTACGTATGTGATACAGCCTTTAGCAATTTAAAACTGAAAAAAAAAACATATTCTTGATTTTTTATATGCGTCTTTTAAATTTTTTGGTCAGCTACGTTTATGTTTATAAATAATTTTTATAGAGTAAAAACTTGAGAATTCTCGGAGAGTAGATGGGTTAGGAAATGAAATAAATTCTCAATAAATTGAAGACAAAGGGAGAAAGGTAAAAAATTCGAAATTCAATATAATAAGTTCTGTATTTGAAAAATAAAATAGAACTATAACATCGGCATTCGCATAGTATAAGTAGAAATATCTGCGTACTTGCAGTGTAGGATTTTTCTGGGAGAAGAAGCAGTAAACCTTTCATAAACAATTTGAGAGATGGAATAAAGTTATTTTTTTTTAATTTTTCTGAGAGATATAAATTTTCTGAGATTAAAATGTAATACAGTAAAACTTTATTTTAAATGATAATAAAAATTATTATAATTATTTTGAAAAAAAAATAGGTATAGAATTAACCCTCTCCCCCTCCCCCCCCCAAAAAAAAAGTATGGGTGCTTTCTAATTAAAAATTATAAAAACATAATACCTGCAGTTGGCATCTTAACCCTTTAACGCGCAGTGTTCCCGCTCTGGGAACACCAAACTCTGGCGTTTGGACTGTTGCCAGTCACGAAGAATACATTTGATTTCTATAAGAAATAGATGCGGGTGACATAGCTCCACGAGAGTCATTTACTTTTTAGCACGTCATTTCCCGTAAAAAAAAAAAAAAAAATTGTCACGATTACTTTTAACAGCACTGACATCTGCTGAAAAATGGAAGAATGCGAGAACAGCTGAATAGATTGCCCAATGCTGAAAAAAAGGCAGCCGTTTCCATCGCTCGACTTTACTACCAGCAAGATGGCGTACGATCGAAACGTTCATCGCGTGCCACAGATCTAGAGACCCTTTTTTGACGCATCTCTAGATCTGTGTCACGCGATTAACGTTTCGATCGTCCGCCCTCTTGCTGGTAGTTAAGTCGAGCGATGGCTACGGCTGCCCTTTTTTCACCATTGGGAAAGGGTTGCGCCTCAAAGGGTTAAAGGAATTAAATACCAAGCAGTAATGAATAGTAAATATTGGAATTATTTTAAATTATATAGTACATTTCCATTTTTATTTTAATGATTTATTCTATTTCCAATTCCTTTTATGTAACTGACTTTTTTTTTAGAACTTCCATAGACATACCGTTCTGCACTTACGTAAAACGCTAATGAATTTCGTATGCCTCCCCACCTCCCTCATTGCGACGCCCTTCTCAAATCGCACGTATACACGCACACAACCGCATACGATTTCAGCCGCATCTGAATGCATATAGTCTTCGTACTCAACACGCGATTACGCACAAGGGTTTGATGGGAAAACAAGACGTGATTTATCCTCTGAGCAGCATGCGTACATTACAAAATCACAGTAAATCACAAAATAAATAAAGCGTTCCACAATCTGAAGCAACTTTCTTCATCGCAGGGAATAAAAATTCTGGTTTCGTTTCCTCCCTCCTCGGTCACGTGATATTTCCCCCCCCCCCCCCACCTCATATCGAAGGTCATGCACAGCGCACGTTCGCTTCGGAGCTATGGCAACGGAAGTGACGTGCGTTGTGCATCACATGCGAAGCGGGAAGTGCGTCCGTTGAATTCATTCGCACGCTTCGTAGGTAGGTATCACATGCGAAAGAAAATGGCGTTGTTCTAGCGTCTTTTATAATGCGTTTTATAACGCTGTTCCGTTGTGAATTTTGCTTGCGATTTTTGCATCGGGTAACCGAACACATTTCACTCCACAACTCCAATATCAATAAATGATATCAATAGACAACGAAGTTGCTCAAATATATGTTATTCGGAATCTTGCTGGCATAACGTAGGCCAATAGCCGCTGTTTTAAGAAACTAAACATGGATGTTCCAAATGTAGTCTTCGTTCAAAAAGTCAATCGTCGCTCCGCGAAAATAAGCGCCAAACAGCTCGAACAACTAGTCACATATATGGAAGAAAATCCGGATGTTAGAGAAGGAAAACTCACCGCTCGATTTACAAAGGAGGACCGCAAAAATAAATGGGAGGAAATATCACAGATTCTAAATTCCTCATGCGCCCTCTCACAAGCGAAAACAGTCGATCAGTGGAGAAAAGTAAGTATCGCTTTTTTTTCAATATTTACCGTATTTACCCACGTTAAAAGTCGAGAAATTTCGGACAAATAAAAGGCTTCAAAGTGTGTGTGTGTGGGGGGGGGGGGGGACTTATACGAGGGCTCTTAATTTTTAATTTCTTTTTTTTTTTTTTTTTTTAATCAGAAGTCAAAAATGTCCTTTTAAAGGACAATTGTTCTCTTCCCGCATTCCATAACACAATGACGTCGTTAAAGGTAGATTTCCTTACCAGGAAGAATGTAGCGATACAAAGATTGAAAACAGGTATCATGTTGTCGTTGTTGTGGAATTACAACCAATCAGCTACATGTGGGCTCTAGGCCGGAGGGTAGGGTGCCCCCGTGGAGGTCTTTCTAAGGGATCCTAACCCTATCATGATGAGCCGATGACGACGAAAGAATTTTGTGAATTGTTTGATGAGTCCGATACTGAATCGGATCTTGAATCAGTTTCACTTTGTATATGATTACTTTCATAGGGGTAGAGTTATATGGGCTCGTGGGGCTCGAGCCCCCCCCCCCCCAATAAATTGTGAATAGGGGCTGAGCCCACCCAATAACTTACCACTCTGCAGAAAACTAATTTATACTAACATAAAAAAAATAGTATTTCACGCCATTTACAAAAGTTTAAAAAAAAACCTTTACTTGTACTTTTAAAAATTTTCTTCTTTTGATTTCAATCATGATTTAGTATTCATTGTGACGCCACGTAACACACAATGTTACTATAAGCTGCCCTCGCTAGGCTCTGGTTCATTGAAATCAGATTATGCTATGTAAAGTATGAAATGAAGAAAAGTTCAGAGGTGTCTAAAATGCACTATCTCATCGAAAAAGTTTTTTTTCCCCCTCCTTTGGAATTTTAACTTTGCTTCTTTTTTTAACTTATAACATGGTAGGAAGATACTAACATGGATACTTACCTTACATAGGTGTAGAATTCTATGGACCCATAGGGCTCGAATAATTTACACTTAAGTCATAGCTGCCAACTACTACGGAATATAATTAACCACCTTTTGTAAATAGTGTATTTTTTAATTTTTTTTTTTTTTTCAAAAGAGTAACCAGCTCGCGCGAGCAGCACAAACATTTTGCTATATGTTAAGCCGAAAAATAATGTAGAAAAAGGGGTTAATTATATTCCGTAGTAGTTGGCAGCTATGAGTAAGTTATATGTACGTAATCCGTGGCGTAACCAGAAATTTTTCATGGGGGGGGGGTACGACTTCTGCAACTTACATATATGTATACGGGTGTATGATAAGCGAGTGAAGAATATACATGGGGTTATACCGCCCTAACACCCCCCCCTTTGGCTACGCCAATGACGTGAATATATGTGGTTGTGGGGCCCAGCCCCCCCCCCCCAATAATTTTGAAAACTTTACGCTTATGATTACTATACCATATCATACTATCAGTAGTGTCATATTATTTTATTATTCATTATTACCAGTTTAATTTTATATACTACTTTTGTATAGTATTATCTTTATTATTGTATATTTAGTACTTTCTTTATTTTCAGATGATTATGAATCAGTGTATTTTAAAAAATTCAAATTTCTTTATCAGGAAAGTGGGGGGTCGACTTATACGCGGGATCGACGAATATGCGGGTAATACGGTAAATTTCATTACATTGTATAACTATCAGGGGCGTAGCCAAGGAGGGGGGTTAGGGGGTCATAATCCCCCATTAGGAATTTTTTGCCATACAAAATGTATATTCTTCACTACATTATCACACACACGTATACATATGAGTTGTAGTAGTCGTAACCCCCCCTCCCATGAAAAATTTCTGGCTACGCCCCTGATAACTGTGATTAATTTAATACGTTATGATTTCCTCGCTATGTATCGATTCTTTTAACCCTTTGAAGCGCAACCATTTCTCAATGTCGGAAAAGTGCAGCCGTTGCCATCGTACGATTTAATTACCAGCAAAATGGCGGTCGATCGAATCTTCCCGTGCGTGCCACAGAGCTAAAGGGAAAAAAGAAAATGACACAGCCGGCTGTGCGGTGCCGCACAGCCGGGATACACATATTTCTTAATGGCTTGCTACGCCCAAAGAGGACCGTTGTGAAGAAGCAACGCTGGTCACAGGAACGATAACATTTGGGCTTTAAGGCTTTACGTCTTTGTAAATGTGAATGAACATGCTAAACCGGGATTTAAGATTTTTTCAGCATTTGTTATAAAACTGAGTGAATGTAATCCTGTAATTGTCTCAAGGGATTACGATTATAGGATGCTTATTAGATTACGACTATTTTATGATTATATGGAAAGTTAAATTTCTAGATTACGATTACGTTTTAAGTTTTCACATTACGATTGCATTGGGTTATTTGTAAAACTAAATTTTTAAAGTATGACTAGATTACGATTAGACAAAAAAGTGTATTTGATTACGCTAATACGAAGTCCGGCCTACGCAAGGGGCATCTGCCTATGGAAGGGTGCTTTGGTTGGAGAACTTTTTAGCAGGTTTTAATGCGTGTTCACGTTACATCTGCAGAAAACCGGCTGAAATTCCAGACAGTCAGATCAACAGCCGCGCGATAGGCCCGAACGCTAGAACTTCACACTTCAGCCGTGTACCATATACTGTGTCTTATCCACTTGGCGATTGTGAGGAAAACACAATCAGATACATCTTTCTCCTGACTTAAAAACCGTTATTCATTGTGACATCTATGTACTCTTTTAGATATCTGCGGCTTTTAGAATTGACCTTCTTTTAATAATTTGCTTGGTGATGCTGCGTTGCTGTTTCACATGTAGTCTGGCACAGCATATCCTATAGGGCTTCCATAAATGACGTAAGATTTTTTTGATGTTTTATCCCCCCTCCCTCAGTGTCACATGTTGTCACTAAGACTTGATCCCTCCCATCCAAATTGTCGTAACGTAACAACTTATCATTTAAAAAAAAAAGAGCCTTACCCGTTTTAACTCACAAAATGCATTTATTATACAAGTCTCTCCTCCGGAAATTATTATATGAGGGCCCAGGAGCGTAGCTACGAGATTTGTCACCCAGGGCAAAACGTGTTCTGCGGTCAATTCCCCCCTCCCCCATGTTCAATTGCACAATCACGATGGCAAAGTTGTGAAAAATCGATCCTCATAATGAATTTATAAGCACAATGATCCTGTTTTTATTAATCCATTTAAAAATCTTCATTTTCAGCATTTTCTTCAGGCTTTACATCAACTTCACATATTTGGTTTTGTTTCACTGTTTACCTCACTAACGTCTGCATTTTGATCTTTTGTTCCACTATTTAGTCACGATGGCATTAGTGCTGACTGTTTCAAAAGCTGCCGTTACAAAACCAAGCAAAAGTAAACTTAAAAAAACCATTGCATTCACAGGTCTGATTCGCAATTTCCTTTTTGGCGCCCTTTTTTGTTCAGCGCCCGGGGCATTTGCCTCGCCTGCCACATCCTAGCTACGTCCCAATGAGGGCTAAAACTGTAGTTTTGGCAATGCTGAAGACAGGGACAGCCCTAGGGTACGTGGTGCCCCCTGTAAACCTACAAAAGACGCCTCCTGTTATGCTCTGGATCAGTGTGAATCATCGAAATGGCTCCCCTTCAAAAGAAAACGCCCCTATGCAATACTTAACGTTGTTTACCAACACACAGGCTGTAACCAAACTAATTGCCAAAAAACACTAAAAAGATACTGTTTTTAAAAGGTAAAATAATTAAAACTTCGTACAACAACGCACATAAAAGGATCCTAACAGCTGAAATTTTATCCTTTCTGTCTCAAGCCCTTCCACACATCTCGGAATGCTGGGCTCAGAAAAGACCGATGAGAGGATACAACGCTGAGCACAGAAAAATTAACTTTTGACTTTATTGTGAGTATGTGAATAAACATGTTAAATTGGTGTTTAATTTTTCTTGCAGCACATTAAATAGACTGTTAAAAGCGGAAGCCCCGAGAAATTTAACTAAGATTTCATACACATTTTTATGAGTTTTTTTTTTTTTTTTTTTAAATCTTCATTTGGCGTAAAAGCTAAAACTGAAAGAATGTAGTCCGTCTCAAACGATTACGATTGCGGGTGCTTAGATTACGACAACACTACGATTATTTAGAAAATTTCCTAAAGATCGATTTGATTGCGATTACACGGTGATTTAAGTTTTCACATTACGGTTACATTAGATTATTTGTAAAATGAAATTTCTAGATTGTGACTAAAATTATGCTTATACAAAAAAGTGTAATCATTTTAATGGATTACGATGACTCGAAGACTGGCTGTAACAATGGTAATACTAAATGATATAGCACGAGTGTGACTTAATACTACGCATTCTTTTTATTATACTGCATAACTGAACTTCCATTACAGTGCTGGAATGATCAGAAGACACATGCTAGACAAAAGGCAGCAAGAATAAGAACACTAGAAGCTGCTGGTTTGCCATCCAATTCAGAGCAACTTTCTCCCATCGAAGAGAGGATTTTGGATATAGTCGGTTGGGTTGGTGCTGTTAGTGATCCTCAAGGTGACTTTAAAGTTGAGGCTGCCGCCTTACCAGACCAGGTATATTAAAAATACTTATTACTGTTTGATAAAGTTAACAATTTAAATAGCATTAGAATTTTTAACAATTTCCTAGCACTACAAGACACTATTTTTTTTGTGTGCTGAAGACAAAATGCAGTCATTTTTTTTAATGAAATGCTGTTTATCAGAAAACTGTTCTCAAAGCACTCACAAAAAATATCTTCCATTAAGGGGATGGTGGGCTATAACATTACCAAAACCCGCCAAAAAATACGATTTTTTAAAAATGTATTAATATTCTATGATTTTTTTACTGTATCCGCGGCAAAAAACCGCATGTCTCTAACTTAATTGTTTAAAAAGTTATAAGCGTTTAAAAAATGTATCTCATAAATGGCCCTTTAAAAGTCCCCCCCCCAAAAAAAAACTGCTTTTTGAGTAAAATGAATATTTTTCGCAGTTCTGTGTCTTTTAATGCTCCTTTTATAGAACACAATTTTTGAAGAAATCTTATAGAATTCATTATAGAGACTCAAGATAATATAAAAATAAATTTTCCTATCCGTTTTCATTTTGGTGGTCATTAAGATCATAAAAAAGGAAGAAAACCTGAAACACTTTCAGATTTTAAATCCGCACCAAAGTGCTATCTGTATATTAAAAGCTATCATAGTTTAGGCGTCGTCCCTATTTTTCTTCTTTATTCCATAAGGTTGGAAAGTGTATCATTATTCATGAGTGAACAGTATTTTTCTTCCTTGTTTTATAAAACCCACCTTTGGAATCGAAATCTATCTTAAAATCGCCTACTTAAAATATTTTACAATCGTTGCCAAGTATATCACAACTATACTTCACCGTTTTAAATATTGTTTCGAATGTCCATCATAATCCATGAGTGTGCCGTGTTTCTCTTTCTGGGTTGACTCCTACTTTAACGTCCCGACTCTCGCCAAGGTGGCGATCATTTAACATATGTAGCTACCACGACGATTTTTTGTATTTATGTGGCAATCGTAATTTAGATTTAAAATGGCGATTTGGAACAACATGTAAGTAAACAATTCAACTTTTTTAAATTTAGATTAAATAAAAACTTTTTGAGTATTTAAAAGATTTAATATTGTCATACTTGAAAGCATATATCTACAAAAATGCTAATTTTTGGTCAAAAATAAAAAAATTAAATGTCCCCGCCCCTTAACAAATCCAAAGGCTTATTTATGCAGTAGTTGCGTAAATAAAATATTTACAAAGATGAAAACTGAGCATATTTTAAAAAATTTTTATTAAAATGTAACATTTCCACCGGGAAAAATTGCAGAATCGAAAACTGTATTTTTTGTAAGATATCTGTTGCTTCTTTAATTTATAATTGGCTGATAATCTAAATAATAAAACAAACTCGTAGTGGTCAATCCTACAAATAGGCCGCTTTCCCTGGGATTAGAAAGAAAGAAAAAAAATACGGAAGAATAAAGTGCAGAGTTTAGAGGCTTTGAACTGGTAGATATTAGAGGTTGTTGAGAAATACGTGAACGACAAGTTATCCTAATGTTAATAAGTCACGCTGTAGTTTCAATAGTAAAAGACTCAAGAACTCTGCAATCATTATTATTATTATTATTATTATGTATTTAACAGGAGGCAGATTTAGCTCTTGAAGAAGTTGATTCTCCTTTATTGCCAAGTACTTCAGAATCTGAAGCTTCTCATGACGCTTCACTTATGCCAAAGCCATCAAAAATAAGTATGTAAAGAGATAAATATTACTTTATTGGTATAAAAACTAATTTAACTGCGTAATTCTGCTTTCAATTTAATTCAATTATGTTAGATCATTTATTTCAAGCAAAACTTGCACAAAAGATTTCCATGAAATTTAGGTTATTGAATGAATCTATTTTTAGTGAACAGAATGGCTCATTTTTATAATTACAATAAATAGAACACACTGCTACTGAGGTGGGACAGTCAATTTCAGTAAAAAGTTTGCAATTTGGGGTTCATTGTACTACACTTAAGACAAGAAAAATATACAAAGTAGGTTTAAGGTCTATTTCAACAATAAGAATGAAAAAATGTTCTCAGGTCGAAGCATTTTCAAAACTGTTTACAAACGCATACTAAAACATTATTTCTTGTAGTAATGGAACTTGAAGAACTGAGTTAGAAAAGTTAACATCTGAGTTACCCTATGCAACAGACATATCATAATCGTTGGTCACGTTAAGTAATGTTTTAAAAACACAAACACTTTTTAAACATTGTACAACACTCATAAAACATTCTTATCAAGCTAAACATGCGTTTCGATAGAAAAAAATTCGATCTTCATCAGTTGCAGTTGAAAGTGCAAACACAAACTGGGACAGGGAACGGAAAAGAAAGTAAACAAGAACCAATCAATTGCAGAGTTGAAAATTGGAGGAGGGTAAAAAGAAGAGACCAGGGTGGATAACAGAAAGGGGAAAGAGGGTAAATAAAAAATAAAGTATAGAAAAAAAATAGTATATAAAAAAGGAAGAAAGAAATAAGAAAATGAAATGGCACTAAATGAAAATATGCAAAAACAATAGGAAACAGAGGAACAAGAGCACAGCAAAAACACTATTTTTTAAGTATATGACAACACAATAATTTTAAATGTTATTATCATCAAGCATAAAGTAAATACAGAAATATACACACAATAACAACAAAATTAATTAATTAAAAAATAATAATTAATTATTTTACAAAGTTTTGATTATTTTGTCCTGGAGGAAACCAGTTTCTTTTGAGTGTTTTTTGATAAATAATGTTTGGTTGTAAAATTATTTTATTCAAAATATAATACTGAATGAATTCAGTGATTGTAATTGATAAGTTCCATTACTTTCTTTTCATAGGAAAATTGAATAGGGAAAAAGATTTGATAAAAAGGATGGATTCCATAATGGATGTAATAGCCGCACAAGGTCAACTTCTTGGACGGCTAGTGGCAGCCAGTGAGCAGAGAAATACTGAGATGTCTCTACAAAGCGAGCTTTTGCGCC
Organism: Cheiracanthium punctorium; assembly: GCA_038373885.1. Taxonomy (NCBI): domain Eukaryota; kingdom Metazoa; phylum Arthropoda; class Arachnida; order Araneae; family Cheiracanthiidae; genus Cheiracanthium; species Cheiracanthium punctorium. The sequence goes on from JAWZYV010012365.1 coordinate 162,266, forward strand.
AACAAAACAAGTTAATTGCAAATATTGATTCAACGTTTAAAAAATATCTCAAAGATCATAACCTATGAGAATTTCTTACAGAATTGAATCTGTGATGAATTGATACTTGAAAAATTGGCTAAAAGCACAACTCCTCAACAAGTGGATTTTTCAGACTTGCAAAAAATTAATCACTCAGATCTATTTTCATTAATAGAATTACAAAGAAAACCAGTTTAAAAATATATTTTGAATGTTAATTACAAACATCGTGTCACCATTAGTTCATTAGCAAAGTCGCTTCCGAAAGGGGAGTAATTTTCATGTTTGTAATTTTTCTGTAACTTTCTCATCGCCCAAAGCTTTACATGAGACTACTACGATTACGAATCACTAAACTGATTATAGAAATTATTCCTACATGGCAGTAATTGATGCTTGTAAAAATCATGATAATTTTATGGAATAATTTGGAGGAGGACTCAGAAAAAAAATGTATGTGTAAGTCAATATTTTCAATGCACAGATTATATTTTACATAATTAAATTGAGAAAAATTGTATACGCAGTGCAAATCATATATAACTATTCTTATAGGTATTACTTTTTTGAAGAATTTTATTACCTTCACAATTTTTTATGTGATTAAATTTCCTTATGTTGTATTGCGTTTGTAATTTTTCTGTAATTTTCTCATCCACCAAAACCTCATACGAGACTACAATGAAGCACTAAACTGATTATAGAAACTATCCCTATATGGCAATAACTTATGCAGAATGTTGAGATCACAGTTGTTTATGAAATCTTGCATGTTTGTGCCTGATTATTCTTGTATATGTGAAATACATTGAACATAGTAAAATAGTGTGAAAAAGTGTGATAAAATTGTATAAATATTTTCTTAATATGCATACTGATATTTTAAAAAAATCAAAGCAGCACATTCATGTAAATATTTCTCATTTTTGACATTACAATAAAAATAGTTTTAATGCTGTTACATCAAATGTGTCGCTTTTAAATTAAAAAAAATAACACAGAGAAACAATATATGTAAAGAAATTTGCAGGTGAGTACCAAAAATCTGTTTCAGAAACAAATGATTTTTTTCTTAGAAATTGATAAATTTCAATGAAAGGAATTAGAAAAGTATTTTCAGGATGACTCTCACCCCACCTCAACACAATGAGCAGAGCTCGAATTTACAATAGTCTGTTGGTCCGCGATCACAAAAATATACAGGGTTACTGGTAACGCGACGAATTCCTTTGAAGACGTGATAGGGCATCCAAAATGCTACAATTTTCACCCCCATTTGTATGGCCGAAAATCAATAGTTTTCCAGAAACTTGTATTTTAAATTTTTTTTTGAATAACCCAAAATTTGACATTCAAGTACAAATTAAAAAAACAAAATCTACTTATTAAATGGATTTCATTTCAATTTATTTTCATAGCTGAAACTCTAATTAAGCTAACATTAATTAACACATAAAAGACAAAACTACCTTAAATTTTCGATTCCTGAGCCACTACATTGTATTATTTTTTTTTTTTTTATTCACATGTTTCCGTTCAAAAGATCGTGTTTTTAATATAAATAAAATAGTAGTAAGCGTACAAATTACAAAAAAAAAAAAAAAAAAATGTCTCCCATTAATCAGCTATCTAAAAGTATGCTTAATGTAAATCCAAAGACATGTAATTCGTAAAGAAGGTTGTTTTACTTAGCGCAGGTGAAAACTCCAAAAGATGCACCTCCGTTCAATCTTTAGGATAGTTGGCCAACCAATCAAGTTAACATCGGCTTTTTAATTTTTTTTTCATAACTGAGACTCTAACTAAGCTAACGTAATCCTGAAAATTTACAAAAATACTTCGAAATTTTAATTCACGCGCTTTAATATTTTTAAACATTTTTCTTTCAGAAAATGTTGCCTATTTAAAAAAATACTGTTGCAATAAGCGCAAAAATTACAAATGCAATTAGTCCCATTAATACAGCTATTCAAATAACGTATTAATGTCCATCTACAGATGTAGCTCGTAAAGGGTAGGTTTTACTTACCACAGGGGAAAGAGTCAAAGGATGCAGCCCCTTTTATTCTTTAGGATCATTGGTCCATCGTTCATGTTATCACTATTTTTTAGATTTATTTTCATAGCTGCCACTATTACTAAGCTAACATATAATCATGGAAAAGTAAAAAATAAAATACCTGAAAATTTTGATTCACGCGCTTTACATGTATTTTTCCACTTATTTATTTACATTTTCCTTCAAAAATGTTGCTTGCCTCAAAAAAATACTCTTGCATTAAGCGTACAAATTAGAAATACATTTTGTCCATTAAACAGCTATCCAAAAAGTATTAATGCCCATTTAAAGACATGTAATTCATAATGAAAGGTAAGTTTAATTTAGCGCAGGTAAAATCGATAAAGGAGGCACCATCGTTCATTATTTAGGATGATTGGTCAATCAATTAACTTATCGCTGTTTTTTTTTATTTTGTGCTTAAAATCATAGCTCAGATTATGAATCTGAAAAGGCTATACAATGTGTCGTCGTGTTAATTTCGATTCTGCGTCGCGTAAGCACGCAACAAGCATACGTAACGCTAAACAAGCATACGTAACTCAGATTCGAAACTATTTTACACCTTTCAACCGCCTCCCGGCGCCCATGTCTCTGGACTCCTCCAAAAATTCGTGAGAAAAGTGACTGTTTTCTGTTGAGGGTTTTCCATTGCATTATCTATATTTGACTGTTACAGCATCGTTAAAATTTTGAGTTCCAAGGACAATCCTAATATATATATATTGCATTTATCTCTTACTTTGTCTTCAAAGAATCTAAGTTACTCATTTTTTACTACATGCGGCACAAATTCAGAATTATTCAACTAATTAACTCCTACGAACACTAATGATGTAAGTATTAGAAAATTCGATCAATCTGGGAATGATAGGAAATTAATCAGCATAATGACAGTAATGTTGAATTAATTAAGACAATCGTGTTAGAATTTATTCCATTCGTTTCAGTGAAAGAATGTTTTTCTCTCACTTCTAATAACTGCACATAACGTAGGAGTGGCGTTTCGAATTCAAGAGATAAAAGTGAAATACAAAGCCATTTATCTGTCTCTAGATTAATTAACCTCAATTTAAACAAATCGGTGATGGTACAGCAAGAGTAGATCAGGGCTGTAACGAAATTTGATCTCAGTAACTTAATCTAAATAAATGTATCGTAAAGTTAACTAATGTGAACTCTAAAAATGACGCGATGAAAAGTATGGTCGCAAACGTTTTCCTTGCGCTCTCTTTTAATAGTTCTTTAACTCAGACAGTGTCTGAGATAGGCAATTCCATTCGTTTGAATCAGTTTTCGCTGCAGTCCACATACAATATATGTCATTTAAAACAAAAAAATATAAAAAGTAAGTCTAAATTTTAAAACTTTTAAGAAAAATTAAAGCTTTTTTTTTCAATATAAAGAAAAATAATAGAGAAAAAGTACATGAATTATTTTATTTAATCACCTTATTTTTGTCTAGTCACCATATTGTGAGTGGCAACTGGATATTTTCAGGTCTCTACGATGTAAAGTATAACGCATCTACGCTAGCAAATTTACGTCATAAAAAGTATGGGCGCAGCGCAAACAGTGAGCCGCTAAGTGGCGTTGTAAATGGAGTAAAAGGTTGGTCGGAACACAAGCGTTGAAAAGTTGAAAGGTAGTTTTCCACTGGCACATTTAAACAGTTAACATAAGAATGAGAGGAGATACTTCAGAAAACTTTGTATTAAAAGTAAAGGAATGGATGTACAATGTACATGCTCAATGAAATTGCTCATAAGAGCGTCCGCCAGGGGATAGGGGGTCCGCCAGGGGGCCCGTACGGGATAGGGACTGACGCACATTTGCGTAGACATCAGGCATTTCCCGAATCTCGCTAGCAACAACGGCGATCCATATCAGTTTCAATCGGGCAGTCGTAGATTAGGACTTTCATATGGGCCAAACACGAAACACCAAAAAAAAAAAAAAAAAAGTCCAAACACGAGAGATCTGGCGATCTTGGGGGCCAAGCTATGGTGTCACCTAGACGAATCCATCGCCCTGGTTGCATGTAAAGTGTTCCGCACACTCAAGCTGAAGTGTGCAGGCGCACCGTCATGCTGGAACCACATTCTCGATCTGATGAAGGTTGAATGGGTTGCAGCAGCTCCGGCAACACCTCTCACAGGAATGTGTGGCACGATTCGCCACCCAGACGGTGTAGCTGGAGGTATGGGCCAACCAAATGATCGTGGACGATCCCTGCGCAGACATTTACGGAGAACCGTGTCTAGAACGAATGAGGATGTTTGCCATTGCGGGTTCGTAGATACCCACGTGTGTGAGTTGTGGCTATTAACCCTTTAACGTGCAGTGTTCCCGCTCTGGGAACACCAAACTCTGACGTTTTGACTGTTGCCAGTCACGAAGAATAGATTTTATTTCTAAAAAAATAGTTGCGGGTGACATAGCTCCACGGGAATGCTTTACTTTTTAGCACGTCCTTTCCTGTCAAAAAATGCTCATTATTTTTAACAGTACTGACATCTGCTGAAAAATGGAAGAATGCGAGAACAACTGGATAGATTGCCCCGTGCTGAAAAAAGGGCAGCCGTTGCCATCGCTCGACTTAACTACCAGCAAGATGGCGGACGATCGAAACGTTCATCGCGTGCCACAGAACTAGAGACCCTTTTTTGACGACAGCGTGCTGTGCCGGCACAGCCAGCTGTCGTCAGAAAAGGGTCTCTCGATGTGTGGCACGCGATGAACGTTTCGATCGTCCGCCATCTTGCTGGTAGTTAAGTCGAGCGATGGCAACGGCTGCCCTTTTTTCAGCATTGGGAAAGGGTTGCGCGTTAAAGGGTTAAAAACGACCTCACGGGTAAAAGCAAGGGTAAAAGTGCACTCGTCCGTAAACATAACATGTGAACCGAAATCTGGTTGCGCTACATAATTCTGTTGGAGGTACCAGCGTGCGAGATCGACACGCGAATGATAGTCTGCCGGTGACAATACCTTCTGCGTATGATAGGGGTGCATTCATTCCTTCCGTAGTACGCGGAAAAACGTCATTTGGGATACATTTAGAGCACGAGAAACCACTCGCGAGCTACACCCCGGTTGATCTTCCACCCTATACGCAGAATGTCCCCTGCAAAAATTTCACATTGTGAAAGCGAGTGTGGTAGGGGAAGAATTGAACTTTAGACTTGATATCTGCCACATCACGAAAGGTTCATATACTGATCATTTGTGAAGCAAAACTTGTAAGATTTCTTTATCCAATGAAGTCAACTTTGTTTCTGTATTGGCGATATTTATTTTTTAATAAGCCTTCCAAACCCGTGAGGGAATTCTGACACACAATTCCTTCCAAATTAATATTGTATATATGTATTATATATATACATAAATACATACACACACACACCATATATATATATGTGTGTGTGTGCGTGTATAGAAATATATTAAGAAATGTTTCCATGAAAACATATAAAACAAATAATATGATTTTTTTTTTTTTCCCTCTCGGCATAATAGGGGGAGAGTGAGAGTGACGGATTTACCAGAGAGCAAAAGTATTTCAAAAACTAAAAGTAACAACAATTACAAAAAAAAAAAAAAAAAAAAAAAAAAAAAATTGTTATGAATCGAGCGAGGACAAGTTCTTATGCATCCAAAATTTAATTTTAAATTCAACAGATGCTCTTGATTTTTTTCTGCGTAGAAGTAAAACGCGAAATATTTTATCGGCTTTAAAGTTTTTTTTAAAGGGTTTTTCTTCTTTCCAAATCCACGTAATATTTTCAGAAAGTATTAGAAATTATTTTTTTTTAAATGTTCTAACTTTTTCAGAGCATTTTCTTTTTCCTATTAATCAATCTTGTCAGAAACCAAAATTTCCCCTCAAATGTTATACAACGAATTCGACGAAAAATTTACATGAAACATAATTTCCTATTTCTTTCAGTTAGCTATTGAAAAATCGTGGAAAAGTTTGAAAATGTAGGATTATTGGGAATTTTGCGTAAATTTAATTTGGTATAACTTGCCTTTCCTCCTTTGTTAAAATAAAACATGCTAGGGATATCTAACAAAACCTTGAACGGGGCTAGTTTTAAGATGTTCTAGGTGTATTCACGTTACACATCTTGGGAAAATTCCTCTAAATCCAGACCGTTAGAATAACAGCCGCACGGTAGACCAGAGGTCTAGGTGTACACACTTCAGCCATCTACGAATGTTGGGGTGTTATCCAATCATTCTTTGGTCGACATTGAATATTTTCTGGACGGGGGGAATTTTTTGTTACCTATTTAAAAGGGAAAATATAACAAGTCTTTTACCCCTTTCACTCGGGGCTGTTGAAACCGTCCTGTATTGAACAATATGTAATGAATGACTGTTAAATATCCGTAACGCCAACGTTCATAGATGTTCACATTTCTTTCCGAAAGCAGGAAACAGGTTAACAGTAGCAGATGGAGGATGGCACTGCTTTGTCGACATATGGACAAAATCCGACCTTTTAGAAGATGTCTTGCCTGGTTTAAGAGCCTACCATCCGTCTTCAAAAGGTTTCATAAATTTTCTTTCTTTATATATAGTTACACCTCGCGATCTCGAAGTCGAAGGGACATTAGAAAAATTCCAGATATCGAGTTTTTAAGATAACGAAGAGAAATAAAAGGAGATGCGTTTGCAAGGGAAAACACATTTACTCGAGACATCTTGGTTTTCGCTATATCGAATTCATTTTTCGAGATATCGAGTTCATAATGCATAAACAAACTGCTCTGCTTTATTTAAGGTATCCGCCAGCGTTTAAAAATAAATTTTCGTGAAAAGAAAACGGATTTCTTGAAATTGTTTTATTGAAAAGATGATATTTTCAAGGTTCCAAAACGGTTTTACATTCGTCTATAAGATAAATCGAACAGTAGATATAGCTGCTTGAATGTCACTCTTCCTTCTTAAAATAAAATCTTTGAATTGGTTTTCTCTAAAACTGTGATTTTCAATAAATTGTTTCATGTTAAACTTAACTGCTCTAAAAGTTTAGAGTTATCTGGATGAAAGTTTATACAAACATTAACCAATTGATGCTAAAGCTGTGCACTGAACTAAAATTAAAATCATGCATATGTCTTTAATAATGTTAGAGATACTTTTAGGTTAAAGAAAGCCTTTTTCCTTTCCGAAATTTTCAACATGTTTCTATATAATTAGCCCTATTGCAGGGAATTTTTAAAATGCAATTAAACTTTTAGTTAAATGCAGAGAAAAGTGCTACAGAAGTGTGTTCCGAGAAAAATATAGAGATGAACTCGGTGTGCAGCTGTTGGCTAAGTATGAAATTTCGTTAAAATTATCTTCAAAATTTCCACCAAACAGTTATGAAAATATTGTTTCCATCATGTTATACAACCTTCAAAATAAAATGCATGAATTGTACCAAAATATTGCATTTAAACTACTTGTTATTAAACTCGATAAGATAAGGTAAGTTAACTAAACACTTCAACACATATTGTGGAGTGATTATAACCCGGCGTGTGGAACAACATAGTGCTGTTTAACAGTGAATCGTTATCATGTTGTCTACCGTTCTTAAAAGTTGTTTCGCTAATTTTTGGACTACCGTGCACACACACACAAACAGCATGTTTGTGGTTTTTATTACCAATTAAAAGAATATATTTTCCGACTCTTTAAGAAAGGTTGACGTTGGTTGTAATTTGAAAAGGCCCGGTTAATTTTTCTTTCGTGAAAGTATGTCATTTCTTAAGTACAGCTCTGTATTCTAACTAGAGTTATGGGGTACTACACTTCTGAAGTAATCTACCTCATTATTCAACGCCGTTGCTCCTCCCTTTTGATGTACTGTGATATGTGTATTGCAAAGAATCGATAAGGTACAGTTTTTTTCTTACTAATTCAGCAAAAGTTAAAATACACGTCTCTGCAGAGAAACTATTAGCTTGAAAAATGAGCTTACTAAATGTACTAGATAAGTTGAAACGCTTTTATGCTCCATAACATTGAGGCTATTCGTCGAAAAAACAGTACAAGATTTTCGAACAGAAAAGAAATAGTGAAATCGTTTAAGTATTCAGCATGTTTCTGTATGAGCTATGCTGTGCAATCGTACTAGCAGATAATCCTAGGCAAGTAGCCAAAGAGCTTTATTTCTCTCGATTTTTAAAAAAAGGTATTATTGATTTCTGAATCGAGTTCACAACTCTCTCTAATATTTCGGGGGGAAATATTACTAGCTATATATCCCGGGATTTATTAGATACTAAGGTATAACTTTGTGTAAAAAAAAAAAAAAGGTTTTTCGCTTATATTTTCTCATATTCATATCTATTCCGATAGCTTTTTTCACATCCATTAGTGCATAAGGTGAATATAAATTTTAAAAGCATTAGTCTCCAAAATAATAATAAAAGAAGAGAAATAAAAAGTTTGTTACAGTAACATTTAAAATAATAATTGTAAATGAATAAATATCCACTGTTTAAAAAGTAATAATTTGTTATACATATAACTAAAAAAAAGAAAAAAACGTTCACGTCCAGTTATACCAAAACTAAAATAATGAAAAAAAAAAAACACATTTAAGTTTCATTGTTTCAAAACTTACCACTACATAAATCATTGCATAATTTCTAATGGATAAATATAATAACAAGAAAAAATAACGAAATTATTTTTTATGAACATTTTTGATAACCTTTAAAATGTAAACACTTATTATATATTTTTTATTAAGGGGCAACTGGTTTTTGAAAAATCTATTACCTTGGAAAAGCCTCCAGAACACTGTTGGAAAATACAATTAAATAATAAGTTTATTAAATTTTTGAATTCCTTTGAAACACCGGAAATTTACTTGTTTCATCACGCACTAAATTTATGCAACTTGATTACCGAGTAATCTAAAATTCAATAGTCGAAAAGAAAATTTGCGAAAACGTTAACTTTATGAGTAAACGCTATTTGAATATGCAATTTTGCTTATCCTAAATCGTTGACTTTGAACAAATTTAGAAAGTGTTACATCTCATGAATAAACGCTATTGCTCAGCTCATGTTAGTTAATTTCTCCACGAATGAAGCTTTGTGTTAGTTTTGCTATTTGATGCTCAGGCATATTCTTTCACAAAATTATTAAGAGCACAATGCCAAATAAAACTTTTCTAGACCTGCTCGTGATTAAAAGTATGAATGAAAATACTTTCATTTACTGAGTAAATAAATAATTTCTGAAATTATCAAAAAACCCTAAAATAAATTTTGTCCAAATTGTACCAGTCCTTTTGAAAGTACAGTCTACTAATATAATGGAAAACGAAAGTTAAAACAATTCAAATTTTTTTTAAAAATGTCTAATCAATATTTGAATGAAAAATAAAAACAATTTTCATGTATTTGTGACTTAGTCACAAACCACTCACGAATAATCTTAAAAATTATTATTATGCACATATCTTTTCTTATACCAATCAATATATAAACCCCCCGAAAATAAATTTTTCTTCCATTTGCAGCAACCTCTTTGAAAGTTCCTGATAATACAGTGAAAAGCGAAATTTAAGGGGTCGTATATGTTTGATTGTACCATTCTGGAGCCAATTCAGTTTCCTAGTGGCCAAATTAAATATTAAAGTCACTGAATGATTTTTCTATGCAAATTTCTCAGTATAATTTTTTCAACAGGCTTTCATCTTTTTGCTGCAACTAATTAAGTAACGCCTCGTATTTACTGCTGATTTTTTGATCAGTTACATGATTTTCTTGGCCGCACGAAAGCCGATTGGATAAGACATTGGCCATAGTGGATGGCTGTAATGTAAAGTTCAAGAGTTCTGGTATAACGTGGGGCAATCTAACGGTTTGGAATTTGGGCCGATTTTCTTCTGATATAACGTGAATATGTGTTAGAACCCACCTGAAAAGTCCTCTCCTCAGACGGATACCCCTCCTGTATGTTTGCCTTAAAACACAATGCACAATTCTTTATCACTTTAATGATATTCTACTAAATCTGTGTTTCTTCTAAACCACAGCCTTCGTAACCTTTTCAATTTAGAATTTCCGTTAATCTGCAGTTCATTGTACTGCGTTTTTCAGAACAAGTCTCACATCGTCTAAATCCTCTCTTCTGTTCAGTACTATCGTCGTCTTCTGTGGGAATTAAATTTCCTTCATTCCATAAAATTGTCCTCTATGATTTTTTATCCGTGGTGTTTTATACTAATTCCCATGGATCATCGACAAAATAAACTGGGACCGTAATGGATAAGCGGCAAGCCGGATAATCCGATCTCGGTTAATCAAGAGTCTGCTGTATTTAAAATCCGTTGTAATCTTGGAGATATGAATACCAGGAGGTGGCATTAGCTATCTCTGGTCAGAGGGCCGGTTCCTCAAAAGGACTCACTTTACCCAGAACTAGACTATACTTCCATTTACTTGGTACGAGGTATAAAAGTTGGCAAAATTAACACAATTTCGATAAATATTAAAATTGTTGGTACAATTGAAGGGAGACATTGGAACTATCACCATGAAATAACAATGTTTTGGTCGAAGAAATATGGCGGCTCGGTTACAGTTTCGGTTTCACTATCCGATAAGTAATGCCATCTCCTGGTATTCATATCTATATGGTTGTAATTACAAGGATTTTTTGACAAATCTGGCACAACGTGCAGTGTAGGGTTAAAGGTGTTCCATTCCATCTGAATACCGATTGTCATCACAGACCTTTTAAACAGCTTTAAGAACAAACCAATGATATCAAACAATCGAAAAAATTAATAATGCTTTTTCATCCAATGCAATGTGTGGACAAATATAAACAGTGAAGCGGTATGTTTCATTCAGCTTTCAGAAAAAAATTCATAAGCACAAAAATTGCCTTCAAAAATGGGCCGAGGACTTACCTGTTGAGGGCAATATCGCATACACTTTAAGAAATACCTGTAATTTTACCATACATATTGCTGTAAAATAATACAGCACTGTGTGTTGTAAATATACTCACCAATGACGTAATGGCATTGATAAGAAAATCACGAAGAATATTTTATTACAAATTGGCACAGTCTACAGCACAACGTGTGGATAAACGTAACGCCAACATCACAACGTGTTTCCATTACGTTTACCCACACGTTGTGCTGTAATCATTTTTTTCAGTGTAACTCCGATTGGTTCATTCTGAGTAAAATTTCACAGTACAACTTACAAAGTGTCATTCTAAATTTTTCCGAATCTCCAGCAATATTATTTATTTAAAAGATGTCCAAAAGGTGCATGATTTCCAAAAACAACATCCTTAATCCAAAATTTCTAGCGTTGATGAATACAACACATAATTTAAGCGAGTCCCTGATGCCATTATTTGCTCTGCTGATAGAAGCTCAGTAGATGAATTATTAGTAAGGAGTGTATTGATTGGGAAATACCTCCGTCATGTATATACCAGCTCTGATCCAGAAACATTATATACACGCTGATACAGTTGTGAATCCCCAAATGGCGCATTAAGGCACTCAGAGATACATGTGCGTAGCTTAATGAACACGATCATTCGAATAAATGATTAGGGCTAACAATCAGGTCTGTGTGCATTGTGTTCCAATGTGATTAACGCATGGAGAATTGAAGACAGCCTATTCATTTAGATCCTTTATAGCGGTAGGAAACAGTAATAAAAGAATCATTCTATCGATTATAAAACAATTTTGGCATAATCTTTCCTGCATCCAAACAATTGTGCATAGCCGATACCTGAAACTGACTCACTGAAGATTTACCAGTTGTTATGAAATATATCTACCATGCATTGTATTTAATTTATCAATCCTGTGTTCATTTCCAGTGGTATGTCAATGTTTAATTATGTCAGAGTATATAGTAAAGTCAGACTTATTAGTGTGTTTATCAAATAATATGCATACTAGCTGGGACCCGAAGAGCTCGACGGTCACTTTATTGACCTTAATGTTTCAAAAATAAATGGGAACGATCAGGAATGTCACCAAGGTCTTGGACAAAACGGACAGGAAAAATCGAAGAGTGACACGGGCATGACATGGCGTGTGATAGAAAGTAAACAAAATGTTTCGCATCAATTCAGCTTACTTTAGCAACTCTAAGCTAGGTGGCGGTGAAATGATTAGGGAATATTCGAATATTTAAAATTTGTTTATAACTATCTTTATTGATTAAAAAAGGAAGTCTATATATAAGAAATGATGAATGAAAACGAATAGTAACAAATTCTAATTATTTCATTTATAACGATATTTTAGCTCAGGCCATCAGCAGCGGAACGTCCCGGTGAATCCTCGTGAGTGATCTTGACTGCCACAGCATCCTTAGATATAACCCTTGGCACAGCGACATACAACCATTCCAAGAGTACCCCAGTGGTTCTCTAGTGGTTCAGGAAAATAAACGCCAACAGTATGAAGTGAATAAAGTTAAAAAAAAAAAAAAAAAAAAAAACCTAATCCGCCAAATGGCGCGCGCGCGCGCTCCCTGCTTTATTTGCATTTTTTCGCTCTGCCCTCGATGGTAAAGATCCAATATCATATAGAAAACTGAAAAATTAAAAAAGAGATAAGCGCCAAAATAAAGGAGGAGTTTATAACTGCCAACAATGTGGTAAGTAAACTACAATGTATTTCTATGGAGAAAAATATGAAAAAAAAAAAAAATGAAATATTTTTATATTTTAAATATGCACTAATATGATATATTAAAAGCTACCAACTGATATGCTATATATTTTTCTTCATTATTTAGTGTGCTATATATGTTTCTTCCTTATTTCAGTAAGTTGGAAAGTGTATCCTAATTCATGAAGGTACCGTATTTTTCTTCATTTTTCCATTCTCTGGAATCCGAATCTATATTAAAATCGCTTACTAAAACTGTTTTACAATCTTCTCCAAGCACATTCTAACTATTCTTCACCTTTATAAATACTGTTTTGAATGTGCATCATAATCCATTAATGTGCCTTGTTTGTCTTCCTTGTTCCATAAAACACTTTGGAATAGAAATCTTTATTAAAATCGCCTATTAAAACTGTTTTACAATCTTCGTCATGCATATTCTAACTATAAAATATTAAACATTTGCGCAACAGCCCACTTGCGCGGCCAAAAGCCTGCTCTGCCCATCCACGACTTGAAATGACCGCCGGTTCTGGTGACCGCGTGTTCTGGGGTACGGAAGCATATGCCTCGGCCTGGTGGTTAACCTGACGAAGCTCCCAGTGTTAAACTCCCAAGCAAGATTGGTATTCGTGTTATCGACCCATTCAAGGGATGTAAGGCTGCGTCAACCTCTCCCAACCCAAGAATCGAGCCCCGGACCTGTGAAACTGCAGCGTAGTGCGCTAACCGTTACACGACTGGGATTATATTCTAATTATACTTCGACTTTATAAATACTATTTTGAAAGTGATTATAATCCATGAGTATATCCCATTTGCCTTCCTTAGCGGCGATTTTTTGTTCCATATAACATATTTTGTACTTGAAATTCATATTAAAATCACTAACCAAATCAATCTTCGCCAGGCATATTCTAACTATACTTCTCCTTTGTTGTAGGTAAATAAACTGTAGCGTTTACCTATTTCTAGCCAAATTTAGTAGCTATCGCCAAGCTAGGTTCAGTTTTTAAGGACTTATTTTTGGTCCCAAAGGTGACGGTAAATCATAAAAAATGTAAAACTTGGTGGATTTCAACATTTTATTCACTCCCCCCCCCCTCCTGCACTATCTGGCAGCAATGCATGAGAAATATTTCTTGCAGCACTGTAAAAAAACTAACTATGTGTCCTACACATACCAAAATCAATATCGGTCTTACGACGGTGGTCTTTACCAAATGTGAGCTTAATCGAATGTCCCGTTTAGGAGCTAGCACTCTGCACACTCTTAAGTATTTATGAATGCAAAATATGAAGACACAAAATAGCTTAATTAGCGAGAAAATAGTAAAAAACATCGGAATTTGAATAAAGAAGTGACGTGACCTGCATTCTGCGAGGGACAATAAACTAATCTGCCATATGGCACGCTCTCTGCTTTATTTACATTTTCCCGAGCTGCTCTCTGTGGTAAAGATCCATATGAGATAGAAAACTGAAAAATTTAAAAAGAATAAGAGATGAAGTGCTAAAATAAAGATGTAAATGCGTTATCCCGGAGTTTGCATTGGAGCAATATAGAGACCCAACACTGGGAAGTTCGCCAGTGAGCAGCGATTTTTTAGGTTGTCTATCGTTGGGGAGGGTCGCCAAACCGTTCACTCAATTTAGTGGATCCAGGAAAGACATGTTTCAAATAAATATATAGATGTATTGCTATGGAGAAAAATTGCACCTTCGCCGTTCTGCCACGGCTGAACCGTTCGACTTTTTCTATTTTTCTTTTTTGAAGACACATCTACAGACCAAGACCTCTTTTCAGACACCTCAAAGTGGATAGAGGAAATAACACATGTTTCAAATTAATATATATAGATGCCATAACAGTAAAAGAAATGTTATACTGGAATCCGTGGAAAAACACAGAATAACTTTTCTTAAGAATACATGCCAGTGGTTTTTTATTTAATTTAACTAAAATCTGGAAGAAATGCACAGAGCACGACACGACATAAGAGGAATTTGTTTACTACAACAATGAATAATAATTCTCAAAATCCAATCTTGTTCGATATTTGGCTACAGCCTCTAAATATTATAGTATTTACCAAATTAAGATAAATAATCACAAAATTGTAATTTAAAAATACATAGAAAAATGATTTGTCAAGACGAACAACTATCTTAAATCAAAGAAAAAAAAACTTTTTTCCAAGCACATATAAACAAAAACTAAGTAAACGTGTCTTAGTCTATTTTAACAATCAGAGAAAAGTTAAAGAACAAACAGTGTCCTACGGAAAATATTTAAGTTGGAGGTCAGTTGGAACATCAAAGGTTCGTGTAAAACAAGCATTTTTTTCAGAATGAATCAAGATCAGTGCATACATTTAGTAGGCTATTCAACTCAGAAAAGAAATGTAAGGTAATAAAATGTGTAGTTTTAAATTATCCGTCTAACTGTTTAGCATTTTACTTAGTTTTAAACAGAGATAAAAGGCATTTTTCCAGAGATTTCAAGATGGCCAACGTGTGCCAGTATTCGATATTTCGAGATCAGTTGCTGTTGTTGTTCTCGTGCCACTATTAATCTCTGAAGTGAGGGGAAGTTCAGTCTCATTTTGCCCCCCACCTCCCCTTTTTGTTTGGTTTTTGATTGTGTGTGATTAAGGCAAACCTGCGCGAGGGGTATCTGCCTAAGATGAGGGATGCCTTGGTAGGAGGACTTTCTAAGGGGTTCTAACGCGTATTCATGTTACATCTGGAGAAAACCTACCAAAACTCCAGATCGTTAGATCGACGACCGCGCGATGGGACCCGAATCCGGGACCTTCACACTTCGGCCGTCTACCATTTTCAGTGATATAACCACTGTGCCATGGTGAGGCTTCCATTTTTGTTTGGGAAAAGTAAAGTTTTAATGATTTCCATTGATAAAAATATTTTATTTATTAATTTGAAATTTTCCTTTGAGAAAAATATTTTATTAATTATTCTTCACAATAGTTTAGTTCATCGTAAGAAGATTTTCAGTATTTTTGAATTTTTATTACTTTAAAAAGTAAACTAAAAACATTATTTTACTTGAACATTAAACTTTATTTATTTAGTCGTGTTTTTCATTAGACATGGTTTTTTGGGAGGAATTCTTTGATTGTTTTGATGATATAAAAATCACAACATGGAAGATCAGAATTAATTTTGACATTCAGAAGATGTTTAATATTAAATAATGAAAGTCTACCCCTTTCTGCCGACCAAATGTTCCCCATAATAGGAAAAACTCTCTCAACTGGATCAGATGTCCCGGGCAAAGACATCGCAAACTGAACCAATTTACAAATGTTGCGACATAAAGTATCAAGACTTCTGAAAAACCTAAAAACAGCTTTCCCTTTCTCTTCATTAAAAATCTTTACAATAACTTAATCATTTAAAAACAAAAGTTTGAATTATCACTTTTTCAGTCATTTTTGGGCTCTCTTTCGAAGTTTGAGAGGAAGCTCTAGCTTTCCAATCCTTTTTGGTAATCAGGCCCTGGAAACAAGTAAAGAAAAATGGAGCAGTCTCTAAACTCCGTCGAAGGCCTTGACTATTCCCGCTGCTGATAATGGTGCATCAGGACTGTGCAAGATTTCGCGCAATGAGTCCCTGAGCGGAACCATTCCTATGTTTAATAAATTTGCAGCGACTGCTGGGTATTCCAAGATGTGATTGGGCGTGTGCTGAACTCCTGGGCAGTTTTTACTAAGAACATAGCATCTTGTTTTGTCCGGATGAATCTTCATGCCTCTATAATGGTCAGTTCTTAGCTTGGCTATTGCGGATGTGATCATTTTGGGACAGTCAAATTCCTATATGAGGGTTTTTTAAATGTATGAGTCATAATTCTATGTCTGGCCACTGCATTAGTATCAGCGAGTGTGATGGTGGTGCACTCTTGATCGAGGTCGCTAACTCCTTTGGCCAAAGCATGGTAAAAAAGTACCATAGAGCTCTTTCACCTACTCCATTATCACTGCATCGCACCGTAGCAACCAACTATTTTTTGGTCAAACATTCGTTCATTTGAGAATGGTCATTGGCCGAAAACGTGGCTTTGTATCCCTAGATATCCGAGTAGACCGAAAAAAAAAATTGTGACGTCACGCGAAAATACGTTATTGCCCCGGGGTGTTGGACTTCTGTCTGTCAAGACAAAAAGTGTATTGGCACTACTGGACGTTTATTTTTTAAACTGACGGAAAATCTTAACTATCTTATCAAATAAAATTCTTATAACTTGGAATCAGTGCTCTAAGCAAGGCAGTTGACTTAGTGCAAAATTCTTATGATTATTCCAGCCTTGTGTTTTAGAATAAAGTTAATGAAAAGAAATTTATAACACAGTATGAACTGAAACAAGTCTGTATGATAAACAATTCGTACTTTCGGTTTGTTTCATTTTAGGAATTAATGTCTAATTTGCGTGTTTAAATCCTTTATGTCCTTAATTTATTTTATGAAAAAAAGTTTGAAAATTGTTTTATTACATGCTTTCTTGTATTAGAAACATCTCCTATTGAAGTTCTTTAATTATTACACTCTTTTTCATTTGGATAAATAAAATAATAAGCTAGAAGGACTGTCCTGAGATACTATTGGGCTCTTATCACAGATTTATTTCCGATTGAGCGATTTTACTGGTGGGACTTTAAAATCTCGTAGGACCATAAAGGGTTAACAGCTTCAAATATAGCAAAACGGCAGGATGAAACAATTCCCAGGAAAACAAACACGGATAACAATTTATTTTTAAAATATATGCTCCGATCATTCTGTGAAACTGATATAAACAAACAATAAAGAAGAAAGTTTACACAAAACGACTTAGCGTTAGTTGTTTTTGCTTAGAGAAAGAGTAAATAATGATACTGTGATATCATTATTTATTCTGTTCCTAACATTTCTCTTTAGAAATGAAATTCTGTGTTTTTGTTTCGGACTGATACAAGCATTTCATATTTAAACAGCTTGTGATTTTTGAATAAGCATTTGCTTAGCGTTACTCCTAAAAATTGAATATAAAAGAAAACTTTTACTAAACTCGAGTAAGTATTTATTAAATGGAACACAAAATAACGGGCAGTCCAGGAAGTTCGTGTTGATTTTGAAGGAAAGTTGTAATGCAAAAGATTTAAATTTTAGTGTTCATCTATCAAATTATACAGATGTCTTCTGTTCTATAAAACATTGAAAGCACAAATGAACAGATAAAACTTCATTATTCTTTTCAAGTTGAAGAGAAGTATTCGATATCTTTTATTATTATAATTTCATTTAACTTTAATAAATGATTCTTAGCACTTTATGTTGAATTTCATACACGTTATTTACTAATGCCACTTTTATGTCTTTTTTCCCATAATGCACAACATATATAGAAATTGCTCGTGCATCTGACAACCTATGTATAATCAATCTTTGATGTTTATACGTTCCCTCTGTTTTTCCTTGGAACAAGTAATCCAATGTAATTAACTCAGCTCGAGTGCCCGCAAGAGATATTATTTCCCAGAAAATAAATGCTTCAAATGCTACTTAACGTCACATTTCTTGTAGTTTCTAGAAAAAGGCTTTGATTTAGTCTATACCGATAAATACAGAACCAAATTGCTGTGGAATAGAGCAGGTTCAATTTGCTATATCTATATACATCTTCATAATATTGAACCGGATTTTACAGTGTACTGTAAAAAATAAAATTATTGAGATACTAAAAAAGTGTTTGTAAAGCAGTTCCACACGAGTTAGGGATTTATGGAATAACTGAAACATTTGATTTTATATAGAAAAACTACTAGTGTCCCGCAGTGGTCGGGGCGATAAATTCCGTTGCCATAAGAACGCGTCAAGTGAAGCAGCATCCGGCTTGTCCAGTGCTTGGGAGGGTTAACTCCCTCTCGGCTCGACTGCCGTGGGGGCGTGTACGCTAATGGGTGGTGCACGTAAAATCCGTCGTGGCTCCAGTGTCCTCCAAGTTTAACGCTACCTCTGGAGGTGCCGGTTTCAGGGGGTTGGTCCCTCCTCTGGATTTGGTTCAAAATTAGGGGATCCGATGCTAAGACAGTCTTCCTCCCATTGGGCCGCACCCTTCGCCCTTCGCCGTCTCTTATGGAGAATCTGGCACCGCTGTGGTTGCCAAAGAGCATTAGAAACAACAACAAAATTACTAGTTCATTATGCCACGTAACGTAAAATGAGCATTCAAAATGATTATGAACTGGCAGCTGAATTGTCCGACTAAGATTTTCACAAAGAAACGAATCGTAAAAGACGACCTTACTTTTTGATAATGACCAAAAAGATATTATACGCATATCACATTCGATTTTCCTCTTTAAAAAGTTCAAATGATGAAAAAAAACCCACATTGAGTTGCTTAGAGAATAATTTGATTAATGTACATAATGCAGGATGTCTCAAAAGGTCAATGCCAAATTTAAAATGCTGGTATGCCATAACCTGACAAACAAGATTTACACAGGAAGTTGCTTCCGGAAATGTAAACTCCGACCGCTAGAGGGCGACGTTCACAGCTTATGGAATCGGAGATGAATCACTCGGTTTACTAACTAGGAATGGCCGATATGCATTAGGTGTATGGTCTCGCGGACGGGAATGGGCGAGCGGCGGTACGGACGTACCTTGAGCACCATCTCTGAAGGCGTAAAGGGAAGAGAGAAATTTCGTCAAAAAAAGGTGTGACTTTTATTAAATGACATTTATTTATATGACTTCCGGATCCGCGGCGACATACACATAGTGCATATTGGCCAATTCTGAGTTAGTAAATCGATTCGTCCATCTCCGGGAATGTCCTAAGGCTGAAATGATCACGCTTCCAATAGCCTGAAACCATCGCCCTCATGCGATCGTCGTTTGCATTTCCGGACGCAACTTCTTTTGTATACATAGGCGTAGAGTTATATGGGCCCGTGGGGCTCGAGCCCCCCCCAATAAATTGTGAATAGGGGCTGAGCCCACCCAATAATTTACCACTCAATACAGAAAACTCATTTATACTAACATAAAAAGAAAGTATTTCACGCCATTTACAAACGTTTAAAAAAAAACCTTTACTTGTACTTTTAAAAATTTTCTTCTTTTGATTTCAATCATGACTTAGTATTCATTGTGACGCCACGTAATACACAATGTTACAATAAGCTGCCCTCGCCAGGCTCTGGTTCATTAAAATCAGATTATGCAATGTAAAGTATGAAATGAAGAAAAGTTCAGATGTATCTAAAATGCACAATCTCATCGAAAATGTTTTTTTCCCCTCCTTTGGATTTTTTACTTTGCTTTTTTTTTAACTTATTACATGGTAGGAAGATACTAACATGGATACTTACCTTACACAGGTGTAGAATTCTATGGATCCATAGAGCTCGAGCGCCTCCAATAATTTACACTTAAGTCATAGCTGCCAACTACTACGGAAAATAATAATTAACCACTTTTTGTAAACAGTATATATTTTAAGCCGAAAAATCATGTAGAAAAAGTGGTTAATTATATTCTGTAGTAGTTGGCAGCTATGATTAAGTTATATGTACCTGAATCCGTGGCGTAGCCTGAAATTTTTCATGGAAGGGGGGGGTTACGACTTCTGCAACTCACATATATGTATACGGGTGTATGATAAGGGAGTGAAGAATATACATGTTGTATGGCAAAAAACTCCTCATGGGCAGTTATGACCCCCCTAACACCCCCCCCCTTGGCTACGCCACTGACGTGAATATATGTGGTTGTGGGGCCAGGCCCTCCCAATAATTTTGAAAACTTTACGCTTATGTTTGTATATCTTGTTTGTCGTGGAATGACAGACCAGGATGTTAAATTTGTCAAAGACTTTTTGAAAAATCCTGCGTATGATTTGCATAGCCTCAATGAATTAAAAGAAAAGTAATAATAAACGAAGAACTCTAATGTGTTACAAGTTGTTCAAGTAAAACAACCGGGTGAAAGCATACAATCACTTCGAAACTAGATTCGGTGAAAATCGCATCATTCTAAATGCTGTAGATAAACTTTTGATTTAGAGGGCGATGTTCACAGATTTATGGAAGCGTGATCATTTATCCTAGGACATTGCCTGAGATGGATCAATCGGTTTACAAACTCAGAATTGGTCGACAACTAAATACGGAATTTTTAGCATGAAATGAAATGTAGCGTTGCAAAATAAATCTCTCAACCCAAAACAAAAGCAAAATATTTTGCATTTATTAATTCTAACTTTATCAACCAAGGTATAAGAGCCAATGCATAAAAAATGTGTATACTTAGCGGAAATTTTATAATTGTGTTTTAAAACGAACTTTTTTATTTCTGAGTGTACAGTACAAAATTGTTTTCAATGAACCCCCCTGATTTAATTAAAAGATATCTTATAAGACTCAAAACTATATTTAAATGTACAAGATGCCAATACATTGCATCTCGCAAATTTTCTGACTAGGCTACTTCGAAAATTTCCGAAAGTAACGATACTTTCAAAAACACATTGTTTAAACGCTCCTCTGCCCCCATGCTTCACATATTGGAAAATAGCATAATAAGCCAGTTACACGAAACGGAGAAGGTTAAGTTACTTATCCTATTACCCTAAATTACTTATCCAATACTAATTATTACGGTACCGATAAACCGATACGACAAGCTGTTCCGCATGCCACTTTCAAGATGGTTATCTGACAGGTTTCTGCGTAAAATAACGAAAAGCTCCTTGATGGTAAGATAGTGTTGCATAAACTGCAGTTCGATAAATTAAAGTCCAAATTTAAGCGACTTACGTAACTTGTGTTATACGTGCGAAAGAAAAGTGATAGTTTTGCAAAATATACTTTATCACTTTGCATAATGCTTTGATAAGACAGTGGATATTTCATGCAGGCTATGATGATACATTATACAGGGTGTCCCGAAAAAGGTGGTAACATGTTTAATTCTTTATCTATTTAAGATAAGTGGTACCCTAGTAGCACAATTAGTCCAAAAGACGTTTAAAACACGTTTTTTAACGTCAAAAAACGTGTTTCCAACGTAATTTGAACTAGTTGTGCTACTAGGGTAAATGCAAACTGAATAAATAAAGTAAAACTTCAAAATAAGGTAAGAAGAAAGATTGCGTTAAGAAAAAATATTCTCGTACGTTTAAAAAAAATTAAACTTTTTAAATTTGTATAAGACACTGTAAAAAAATGTCTAGTAAATAAAATATGCTCCATACATTAATGAGGTGATGTACAATATTTGAGAATTATACGTTTTAAAAAATTCAGTGAAATGACCATTAAGTAATATATGCTGACTTGAGGTAGACGACCACGTTTAAACGACCAATTTCGGCCAAAAGTGACAATTTCTTTTATTCGTTGGATATATAATTTATTTAGCTTTCCAAAGCAGGTTCGTTTTTGACTCTACGTTAAGTAGAAGCCGAGTTATTAAGGACTGAAACCCGGAAAACCGGAGCGCACTGTTGTTTATACTTTAAATGCGTTTTTCTCAAAACTGATTTTTGCTCAAAATGTACTCATTTCAAAAAGATGACGTAAAATATCGCCATCAGATATTGATGCTATTTTGTGAGGTTTTATATATACAATTTTATCTAGCGTATGAACTATCAGAATTTTTATGCTAAAAATAGTTTCTGGATTATGACCAGTCATATAAAAAATAATAAGTACATAATCATCAAAAATTCCATAATAAATCTTAATCTACCTCTAAATTCTTATTTATTACAAAATACTTGAGATTATAGGTCATTCCCTAGATAAAAGCGTGTAATTCATTTTGGTGTTTATATATATATATATATATATATTATTGATTAAATTTCTACATACATTTTACATTTTTGAAAAATAATACTGAAATACACTCGATTTTTTGTTCAATTGGAGTACATGTATAAATATTTCTTGTCTATCACTTATAAACCACTGAAGGGAATGAAATAAAACAAACTATAGACGACAAAGTACTTCGCTCTTTTAATAGATTTTGAGATTTTGTGAAAATTGAGAAAATGTTTGTTCCATTCCTGAGAGACTGGTAATGGAATGGAATGAAACTTGAAATTATGTTATGTGGCACTTCAATGTAAATTGTCGATGCCAAAATTGTTCTAAATGTTTCATAGATATTGAGATTTTGGGGAAATCGCATAAATGTTTGTTCTCGCATCCTTCAAAAACGACTTAGAGAATATAACGGAATTTAGTAGCGTGATGATTTATAAAGTCTAAAATAATAAACGTCGTATTTTTTAAAAATTTGAATAAATTTTAAAACTGTCTAAAAATTACATTTTTTATTAAATCACTTTAACACGTATGAAGTTAATAAATTAGTTATCTATTTAATTTTGTAAAAAATTTGTCGATTTTTAAAAAAAATGTTTATTTCCCTTTTGAGATTTTTAGATTTATGCAAAATTTCCTTGGGTTATAATATTAAATTATCTACAGGGAGTGAAATGAAATTTAGTTTTTGGCGAGGAATGACCTCTTTACTTTAAAAGCTCATTCCATTAAAATAAAACGTTAAATATAAAAATAATTTATCTTCCCTATTAACAATTTAACTCAGCACTTTATTGCTTTATAACCTGTTATATATGAAATATATAACGAGACCATTTCAATTAAATAACTTTTTTGAAATCTTTATTTAAATTTTAATTATTTATTTTATTTAAGTATATGTTTGTTCTTTTATCAATAAATGCAAAATTTGAAAATGGAATTTCTATAGCGTCATGGTGAAAAAAAAATTATTACCTGTATTTATTTTCAGGGAAGGGAGGAATTTTATTGGAGAATAAAAAAGTAAGCTATTACAAGTGGGTTTTTTTTGTAGTAAAAGTATTCATTTTTTTTCTTCTTTCTTGGTTAGTCTTCATGCAGCATCGTTAACTAACAATGCAACTGAATTACATAAACAAGCAATTTGGTAACGTATTTAATGTTATTAGCAAGCTGATTACCATTATTATTATTGTTTATCGTTGGAAACATATAAAAGCATTGATAATAAATTATTAGTAAAAATCTATCATTTAGAGCAGACATTACCACATGATTTTAAATTAAACTTTTTCTAGATAATATTCAGAATTTCAAAACAAAAATTCGTGGTTTAATTTGATACACTATTCCTTATTAGTTTTGATTTATTTAACATTTACAATAATCAACTGTAGCAGTAAAACTGGAGGTATTGTTTGTTTTTGCTAAGTTTGATAATGTTTAACATTCTTAAATGCTGCATTCAGTTTAACGTCATTTCCAGAATTCTCTGGTTTCGCTTAACCCTCATTACTGGAACTGAATCTTACTACTAATTCTTTAGAGAAAATAGCAAATACTACAATAGGTGTACTAATTTACTATTTAAATTTTATATATTTTTAACTGTAAAACAAATAATAACAATAATATTAAATGATTACCTCTGCAATTGATTTTTATTGTTAGTTATGTATAGTGCGCATGAAAATTGAATACAAAGAAAAAAGAAAATATGAATATTTTTAACGCAACAGAGCTATTATATTAACCTACTTTTTTTTTCTCTGTCCATAAAATTCCTTCCTTCCCAGAAAATATCGTTAAGTCTGGCACACTTGTGCCAAGAAACGTGCTTCAGAGAAGCACTATATGACATTCGCAGAAGCTAATGCGCAACTCATCAGTGCCTAGCAGTGGTGTTAGGTAGAATTAAAATCGAACTTTTTGCTTTCAGAAAACCGCCAAGAGTGCTGGATGAAGAAAAATGTTACCAATTCGGGATAACTGAAGTAACTTTACGTAAATCCTTGTAAAGCTAAGGGAAAACTAAAGATGTGGCATAGTGTTTACAGATGTATTATTCTCTGATTCATTATTATTTATTTTAAAAAGTTAGCGTTCGATTTTTCTATCAATGAAAGGATGCATTAACACTGAGAGCTGTGACTTTCAACCTAGGTACCTTCGAGCAGGGGCGTAGCCACGGGGGGGGGTGGTAGGGGGGTCATAACCCCCCCCATGAGAAATTTTTTGCCATACAAAATGCATATTCTTCACTACATTATCACACACACGCATGCATATATATGAGTTGTAGTAGTCGTAACCCCCCCCCATGAAAAATTTCTGGCTACGCCCCTGCCTTCGAGTATCGTTTAACGTTCACGAAAACCTTTGCTGGAAAACGCAGACGGTTGTTACAAGCACTCGACTACTCAGTGTTAAAAAAAAAAAAAAAAAAAAAAAAAAAAAAATGCGAAAGAGAAGTATGTGCTGGCAAATGAAACGCCAGAGCATTTCCGATTGTTTACGAAATTTTATTCCAGAAGAAATTCTATACCTGAAATATAGTTTACGTGATACGCGAAAATTTTCCTGCATTCAAATATAGATGGAGCCGCCAAATAGCTGGGAAATTTCCAGTAAATGTGCTTAGCAGTGTTGCCAACATTATGGTCTTAAACTTATAAATCCGGTTTGGTGTCATTCCCGCACACTGTAATTATCCGGCTGTCCGGTTTTATATAAAATGTTCCGTGGTGAAATTCTGTAATAATAATAATTACTAGCACACCGTATTTACTCGTGTATATCTCGCAACCCGTATTTTACAAGAAAAACAGATGATTTTTTTTTTCTCGTATGTAACGTGCAGCATAAATATGACACGTAAATGAATTTGAAAGTGACTGAAATTTTCAATGAAGTGGATGAAACTTAAGACGACAATATTTAAGAAGTCATTGGCTAGTGATGACAAGAACTGCTATGATAGCATGTAGCGGCAATGGAAATTGCTAATTAGTGTTAAAAAATAATGTTTCCATCGATTTTGTATTTAAAAAATGTAACATTTGAAATAAAGATGCTGCAGTACTTTTATTGAGAAAGACTTTTCTAGTTTTATCATCTACTCTGAATAAATGTCTTGATTCATACGTACATCGTATATTACATGCAGCAGTGAGGAATTATTCCGAGTATAACTCGCTCTCCGAGTTTTTTCCTTAACCCTTTGAGGTGCAACTTTCATAATGGCGTGCTGGCTGTGCCGCACAGCCAGCTGTCGTCAAAAAAGGGTCTCTAGATCTGTGGCACGCGATGAATGTTTCGATCGTCCGCCATCTTGCTGGTAGTTAAGTCGAGCGATGGCAACGGCTGCCCTTTTTTCAGCATTGGGCAATCTATCCAGCTGTTATCGCATTCTTCCATTTTTCAGCAGATGTCAGTGCTGTTTAAAAATAATCGTGACCATTTTTTGTACGGGAAATGACGTGCTAAAAAGTAAAGGATTCTCGTGGAGCTATGTCACCCGCAACTATTTTTATAGAAATCAAATCTATTCTTCGTGAGTGGTAACAGTCAAAACGTCAGAGTTTGGTGTTCCCAGAGTGGGAACACTGCTCGTTAAAGGGTTAAAATTTTGAAATAAAGTTTGCGCTGTACACAAGTAAATACTGTAATAAAATAAAAGAATAATTGTATAATCATCATTCGTTTATATTAAAACAATTTTGTGGAGAAATAACATCATTTTT
>JAWZYV010012366.1:0-20000 GCA_038373885.1 Cheiracanthium punctorium
ACCATTTACCTGATGACTTCGCTATTAACTAGTTTCACGGCGGCGCATTCAATACGAGAGCAAATTAAGTTATTATTTCGCAACAATATATATATATATATATAAAGTGAAATCCCAAGATAATCCATTGATAAAGTGAAAAAAATATAGAAATAAAAAAGTAGATAGCACATGGTGCCAATTAACGAGCTTATACCGGATAAGTGTTTAAATATTGCCTTTTAAGGCAATGAAAGAGTGGATAAATTGGATATAAAGCGCCAAATTAGAACTAATCACATGTATTCACAAATAGACGGAAAATGGAATGGAAAATTGAAATGGTGTGCTCTATCATCAGGCGCCACCGCACACACATTTCAATTTAATCGAAAAAAACAATAAACAACAATTATATATATATGTGTGTGTGTGATATAACATTACGAATCAAAAGCCCATGAAAATCCCAAATTTCTGGAACTACGCAGCTTAATTCAGTTGGAACAAAGAAATCCGCGTTCAAAAACTGCAATTACTACACGGTCCCCTGCAATTCCTTTGTAACTTTGTAGACGGTCCCGGCAGCCAGCCACAAAGGCGTCTTAAAAGTCATAACAAACTCTGGAAATACCGCTTCCCAGTTTTAGCTTTTGACCAATGGTTGCAACGCTTTTGGGGTCATGTGACACAACGTCAAAAGGTTTGAAAAGGACCTGCAGCAGGTCAGGAGCAGACTTTCCGCGTGACGCAGCTGCTAAGAAAAGATGTATCCTATCATCCAATAAAATCATGTAATCGTACTTGGATTCCGTCTCATTTCTCCCATCCACCGGCGCGGCCGGCCGGCGGGACTCTATAATCCAGAGTCCCAAGCCGCCTAATACCCAACGCCACGAGACCTCAACAGCCATGCCACCTCTCCGGTTCCACGACACAACTTTCCCGTAGCGTCATATATATATATATATATTATATAATATAATATAAAGTAGCTGAACTTACGTAATATGTAATCCCAAGTAAAACATTAAGTGATAGCACATAATCTATATAAATAAAATTATGTTTTCGTCTGTACATTTCTCGGAATTCAAAAATTTTGCGATTTCTATCCGTTTCAAGCACCCATGAATTCGATACGACTCTCAAAAAAAAGTTTGTCTGTCTGTCGTTCTGTCCGTGACGCTTTCTTTGTTCAAGCATCACGTAAAAACGACTGAAGCGAATGATATGAAATTTGGTGTCATGATAGGTGGTCACTCAACTTAAAGCATAGGCGTCGAATTTTTAAAAAATCTTGATTGGATTTTGAGATTTTGCGAAAATCGTTTCAAACTCCGTGAATTTGTGTTCGAGCATCACGTAAAAACGACTGAAGCGATTGAAATGAAATTTGGTATCATGATTGGTGGTCACTCAACTTAAAACATAGGAGTCAAATTTTTAAAAAATCTTGTTTAGATTTTGAAGATTTTGCGAAAATCTTTCAATCTGCGTACATTTGTGTTAGCACATCACGTAATAACTGCAAAGGTGAAAAAATGATATTTGGTGAAATGATAGGGGGTCACTCACCTTAAACTATAAGCATCTAATTAAAAAAAAATTGATCAGATTTCGAGATTTTGCGAAAATCGTTTAAAACTGAGTTAAAACTTTGTCACGCAAGTTTAAAACTTTGTTCACGCATTACGTAATAACGACTAAAGTGAATGATATAAAATTTGGTCACATGATAGATGGTTGCGCAACATAAACTATAGGTGTCCAATTTTTTAAACTTTTTTATTAGATTTTGAGATTTTGTGAAAATTCTCTCAAAATACGTTTATATTTCTTCAAGCATCACGTAATAACGACTTATACGAATGATACGAAATTTGGTTATATGAGAGATAGTTTCTAATCTTAATTTATAGGCGTTGAATTTTTAAAATATTTTGATTAAATTTTGAGATTTTGGGAAAATCGTTTTAAAATGCTGAAATTTTGTTCCAGCATCACGAAATAAAGACTGTAGGGAATGAAACGAAATTTGGTGACATGTGATAGGTTGTCACTCAACTTAAATTCTAGGCTTCCAATTTTTCAAAAATATCGATTAGATTTTGAGATTTTGTGAAAATTATTTCAATATGCGTAAATATTCGTTCGTGCACCAGATAATTACGACTAAAGCGAATGAAATGATATTATTTAGTTACTCTCTGACCTGTAATATTTTAACAAAACATAAAAATGATAACTTCGCTTTCTTTACTTTGGCAGCATACTACATCCATTCTGCGTACTCCTACAATACTGACGAAAGTTCTTGCTTTTTGGAAATTTGCATTCAGTACTAACAGCTAGTAACAAATATAATACTGAAACCATGAAATAATAATTGATAATCCAGAGGCTATAAATGTTGTAAAAAACAGAGCTATCAAAGCTAAAGAGAAGTGGGAAAACAAGCCAGGTGAGATTACGTGGGCTTAAGCCTTTTATATATATATATATATAACTAACAAGTAAAACACAAAACATACTACAAATAAGACATATCTCGCATAAAAAAAATAACAGCTATTAGCAAGAATTAGAAACCAGATTTTGAAGCCAAATAAAGTGAAAGAATTATTGTGATAATATAATGGAACGGAAATTATAACCACTGTCACCATCGTCAGGGGCCACAAACAGTGGATTATAATTTACAGTAGAGCTGAAGCAAACCGCATGTATTCGGTACTAAGATACGGATAATCACTCAGACTCGAAGTAACGAATTGTTACTTTTCGGTTGATATCGTTACTACTCGATCCGAAGATGTTTCGGATCAAGCAGCTTCGAACTTCGAATACAGACTGCCAGGCGAGGCGAACTAGAGGGGAAACGGGTTCCAGTAATCGAGTACTAATATCTTCTGTTATTTGTTACTGGGGTTACTGGATATCGGATCGCGGTTTCAAGGGGAAAATGACTTTCGAGTTTGCATTTCGGATCGACCACGTTCGAACTTCGAATACAAGACTGCGGGAGGGAGAAAATGAATTTCGGTATTTGAGTAATAGTATGTTCCTTTCCGTTACTAGATACCGGAAGTATTATGGATTCTCGCTGTTGGGAGGGAAAGATCAGTTTCGGTATTTGAGTAGTAGTATGTTCTGGTTGCAATTCGTTTGTGCCGCGCCGAATGGTATCGTTTTGATGAGGTTTGGAAGAATCCGTATGTTTCGTTACAGTTATGGAGATGGAATAGTATCTGCTGCTCTATTGATATGGGTCGTACAATGGGGGGATACGATCCGGTGTATAGTATGTTATTATGCGCAGTTGAACTCTTTTTTGGCGGGGGGGGGGGGAAGGGGGTGTTCTTATAATTGTAGAGGAGCAATACATATAAGAGAAGCATGTTAGTAAGGGGTGCTAATTTCGGGCTTTCTAACATTTTAGTACTAAATAGTGGTGCAATCAGAATTCTTTCTTTCAGGGTGGTTCCGAAGCAGGATTGCGAACTTAACTTTTTCTTTTTTTTTAGCTAGAATCGAAATGAGTAATAAATAACAAATTATTTAAATACACCTTTTAAAAAAATATTTTTATAAAGTAAACGAATTCACACATTTTTATTATTTAAAATATTATTTGGAACTAAAAAAAATATTTAGCATGGAAACCTAAACACATTTTTTAAGTAATTGTTTAAAAAATATATAAAAAATTGGGAGCGACCCGGGATTTCTATGCCCACTCCTGCGTAAGCCACTGGTATTAAAATATTTCAATAAAGTTCAGTATGTTTCTAAAATGTCGGTGTTTAGGGGGCCATCTGCCCTATTTTATGGTACATTTTATTCCATGAACTCATGGAATACGCATAATCCGGTGCAACCATTCTTTCTGTATGAAAGGAGTGATAATTTTTGTTTAAAGAATGCTCTCATATATGCACCCACAGAAGGGGCTAACCCCTTTCATCCCAAAAGTGCAGAAATAGAACTGGAAATATCTTAAAAATAGATAATTCTCACTGAATTAAACAATTTTAAATTAAAATATGGTAATTTTTAATTTACTTCGAAAAATGATCCAGCAAAAGAAGTTTTTGATATGAAATAAGAACTCACAAATAATAAAGATATTATGCTTGTAGAAACGCAAAGTAGTTGATATCATACTGAGATCCCCTGCCCTGTGAATTTTATATATGTGGCCCAATCCCTGGATCTCAGTATTCGAGAACCCGCAACCCAGAAAAAACACGAGTCACAAGCTTTCCTTTACACTTTTTATGATAAGAATGAACAGGTTAAACCAGCGTTCAGAATTAAAAAAAGGGGGGGGGGTTGAGAAAAGAAAAGAATGGCATATGTCTTTGGAAGATTTCTATGTGCACTCAGTAATTCGGATAATTTAGCATTGTATAAAACCATAAATGTGTATAAAAACAATCTGTAAATCAGAGAAAATAAGCTCTAAATACAACTTTGTACAACTTCGCTAAAAAAAATTCTTTTTGGTTAGGTTTTGCTATGGGTTTATGTATGGGCGGCATATACCCATAACAACACTGTCCCGGATGTGTTGTTATGGGGCACTATATAACACCCTATTACCGATTCTATTAGTAGTAACGAAAGTAACGAGTAACGAATACTTAGTAACGAATAGCGAACATCTAAGTAACAAATACATACGGATACTCATTTTGTCGTTACTTTTACAGCACTAATTTACAGCAAACCAAATAGTAGGGTTTCGGTTGTGTGGCATATCAGAAGAGATATTAACTCCACACATCTGGGCCCTTCCCTACTATATAAAAGAAAGAAGAAATCAAAAAGATAACAAATATTAGAAATAGGAATTATAATTTTACATACCAGACCTTGAGCACATGGAAATCTCATTTGAACAAGTGATATGTGTAAGGTGTAAGGAATCCACCAGAGGGGCCGACCCAAGGGTTTACGGCTTTAATCCCTCTGGGGAAACATTTATTTATAATCATAAAAATACAAACTATGCCGCAGGCAGAACTCAGAAGCCTGCGGCAGAACAAACAACAAAAGAACATAAAAAGTCAAAATAATAAAAATAAGGACAAAATGAGCAACCTCTACAATGGCTTCACCAGCACTGTCTACCATATCTACCAGGCACGAGCAACGATTCTTTTATAATGTCACCTTGGCTTTTTTTTTTTTTTTTTTTTCAGAGTGCCAAGATTTAGGCCATTATCACTGCCATTATTATTATTATTATTATTATTAATTAGAACACCGGGGGAAAGCTAAGTATATCTAAATTTTATATTACTGTACAGTTCTATTAATCTATTGTAGTTATCTTTTATTAAGTTCATTATTCTATGTTTCTGTATTATTTGTATAAAATTTTGATATTCCGTTACATTATTGTTTCTGCGTATGTTATGTGGCATTAGGGGACAGCCTCCAAACACAAAATGCAGCGGGTCACCCAGGGACCCGCAGTTACAATTTTCGGTGTTCCTCTTATTAATCCTTTTTAAATACTTTGGGAAGCTGCCCCCACCAGTAATGAACTTAATTGCTATTGTATTGTTGATATCAATATTATGTTTAATTTTAGGTATGAAGTTATATGTATATCTGCCTGTTTCACTGTTATTCCACCAAATTTGCCATTCAGAATCTATTTGTTGGTTTATTAAATATACTATTTTTGAACGTGGAACCGATAGTGTTCTATTGCTTATAGGATGGTTATTTGTCAAAGGTAATTTGGCCAGTTGGTCTGCCTTTTCATTCCCCCAGTGTCCCACATGAGCCTTGATCCATATCATAATTATCCGTAGATCACTATTGTTTTTTAATAGATTATATAATTTGATTAAGATTTCAGTATAGGGACACAGAGACTTCAATTTCTCCACCGTGGACCTGTTGTCAGTGTAGATCTTAATAGATTTGAAGTTATTCGATACCGCCCATTCCAAAGCTGTAACTATTGCGAGTTGTTCGGCTTGGTATATGCTGTTATATATGTTTATTCTTTCTGAATATTCTTTTATAATTTTGTTATTCTCTGCACATGCGATATAGCCGAAGGCAGTTCCGTTGATCATTTTCGAGCCATCTGTGTATATTTTTATGTATTTGTTGTCTATTGTGTCATTTTCTATTGAGTCTATAAAAGTTATTTGTTTGTTTATTATATTACATTCCGGATATTGAAAAGAGGGGATAGTTTTCTCTATAGTGTAGTTTTCGGGGAGATCTGCATGTTGTATATGGTTATTTAATTTTAGTGCTTTATATTTTTCTATCTCCCTTTTTAGTACCAGTTCGATGGGAGGTATTTCCAGGATGGCACATAAAAAGTGATATGTGTTGCCAATGCTAAGAATTGTAAAAAGTGAAAAATGGTGTTGCCACTAAATAAAAGTGTAAAAGTGGAAAGAAGAAAGTATAGGAGTTGCCAAATACTAAAAGGTAATATTATTAAATTTTAAGAATATCCAGGTATATTAATATAATAAATATATATTGAATAATAATAAATTAAAATGATTGAATAAAATAAATAGTATAGCAAAATTAAATATAACATATTGTTTGTTTAAAAAATATAATGATTATTATTATTGACAAAGTATGTATAATAAGTTATTGTATGACAGAAGATTAATCTAGTAAAAAATAAAAAAATAATGTTTAGGACAGAATAATCACAATATAGGAACCCCGTTTTTTTTTTTTTTTTTTTTTTTTTTTTAACCCTCCAGATATATATATGCAGGCATATACACATCCAAATTGTTTTTAAACAATTACTCTTATTTTTTTTTTTTTTTTTTAATAATGAGAAGAATTCCTCCGCCCGACCCAACCATCCAATTACAACCTTAAAACCAAAACCCCACCCAACCTCCAGTAAATTAACAAAGACATTAGACACATCATTATCAAGAATTGTATATAATATATTTTAGGAACTTGGATAGTAGGATAGTTGTACTGTCTAGCTGACAGAAATAGAGATTTAAAATTAGAGACTTTAAAATATTCAGAACATAGAAACTTGATTCTACAGCAGTGATTATAGATGATATTGCGAAATACAGATTTATGTAAGCAGGAGGAAAAATGAGTAAAGCTATTTACTTTAAAGCTAAAATCTTTACGCTTATCATAGATATTGAAACTAAGGCTATTTCTAGGAGTGATGGAGATACTTAGATCTAGAAAACTAACAGAATTGTTAAGCATATCATTTTTAATTAATTCCAGAGCAGATGGATATTTTATGGGGAAGATAATGTTATTATTATTAGTAGTGTTTACAAGTAAGATATCATCTATATATCGTTTAAGAATGATGTGTGTATTAGTATATTCTTTTTCATAGTAATATAAGTAAAGATCTGCAAGGTAACTAGATACTGAACCACCTTGTGGTATACCATGATTTTGTAGATATATTTTATTGTTATGTAGAATAAAATTATTACAGATAATAAATTTAGAAAGACAACTGAAATAAGTTACGTCAACATGGGAAGGGAGCTGAATATTGTTAACACAAGTTTCAAATAATTCATTAATTACATTGTAAACATCGTCAAGAGGAATATTGTTAAATAGATCTTTAAAATCATAGGTATATAAAGAGGTAATATTACTAATAGTACATATTGTATTGCGTAGATCATAACTATTTCCTATAGAGATAGAGTAATCATTACGTTTTATATAATACTCATGCATAACAGACAGTATCTTTAATAGAAGTTTACTTGCTACATTGCTATATGTATTACATCCTATGTATTACATCCTAAAAGTTAGGCTGACTCGCTGTCAACAAAAGTGAGTCAATTTTCGAAAAATGAGAGTCAATTTAAAACGTTTTATAAGTTATTATTTTTTTAAATATAGTATTTAAAAAATTACGTTACTTTATTTATTTTTTCCTCATATAGTTAACAACTTTTACACCTCAATATTAAGGTCAAGGGTAGTCAGAGGAGATTCACATGTGTTTGCGTTTGGAAAACATACAAATCTTCAACTTGAATGGTGAAGATCGGTACAATGGAAAGCATTGACATTGTGTATCAGACATACTAAAACAGCTTGCAGATTTGCCAACCTAGAAATATCAAAATGTGAAAAATATTGCAGGCGCAGCATTTTTCATATCTTTCACAGTACAACTTACGAAAATTTTCGTATCTGTGGGGCCGTATATCTTGCTTTGCACTTTACGTGGCTGTTGTAGAAACATCACATCATGTCTTTATGTCTACATAGTTACATTTAAAAAAATTAACTTTCATTAGTATTCATTTTAAGGTGATTGACTGTCATTTGAGATACGAGATGGTACTCAAAACTGTAGGGTACCCTATTTCGAAACGACTTGCCTTTTACTTTATTGTATTGTAGTATGATGAACGATACTTGTTCTTGTTTAGTAAAACAATATAATTAATTTAATATATTCGTAACTAGCTGAAGTACCCGTCCTTGACGGGTTAGTGAATGCAAATTTCCAAAAGCAAGAACTTTCGTCAGCATTGTAGGAGTACACAGAATGGATGGAGTATGTTGCCAAAGTAAAGAAAGCGAAGTTATAATTTTTATGTATTGTTAAAATATTATAGGTTAAGAGAGTCACTAAGTAATATCATTTCATTCGCTTTAGTCGTAATTATATGATGCGCGAACAAATATTTACGAATATAGAAATAATTTTCGCAAAATCTCAAAATCTAATCAACATCTTTGAAAAATTGGAAGCCTAGAATTTAAGTTGAGTGACAACCTATCCTGTCACCCAATTTCTTTTCATTCCCTGCAGTCTTTATTTCCTGATGCTGGAACAAAATTTCAGCATTTTAAAGCGATTTTCCCAAAATCTCAAAATTTAATCAAAATATTTTTAAAATTCAACGCCTATAAATTAAGATTAGAAACTATCTATCATATAACCAAATTTCGTATCATTCGTATAAGTCGTTATTACGTGATGCTTGAAGAAATATAAACGTATTTTGAGAGAATTTTCACAAAATCTCAAAATCTAATAAAAAAGTTTAAAAAATTGGACACCTATAGTTTATGTTGAGCAACCATCTATCATGTGACCCAATTTCATATCATTCGCTTTAGTCGTTATTACGTAATGCGGGAACAAAAATTCACTCAGTTTTAAACGATTTTCGCTAAATCTCGAAATCGGATCGATTTTTTAAAATTAGATGCTTATAGTTTAAGGTGAGTGACCACCTATCATTTCACCAAATAGCATTGTTTCACCTTTGCAGTTATTACGTGATGTGCGAACACAAATTTACGCAGTTTGAAACGATTTTCGCAAAATCTGAAAATCTAATGAAAATTTTTAAAAATTCGACGCCTATGTTTTAAGTTGAGTGACCACCTATCATGACACCCAATTTCATATCATTCGCTTCAGTCGTTTTTACGTGATGCTTGAACACAAATTTACGCAGTTTGAAACGATTTTCGCAAAATCTGAAAATCTAATCAAGATTTTAAAAAAATTGGATGCCTATGTTTTAAGTTGAGTGACTACCTATCATGACACCTAATTTCATATCATTCGCTTCAGCCGTTTTTACGTGATGCTTAAACAGAAAAAGCGTCACGGACAGAATGACAGAATGACAGACAGACAAACTTTTTTTGAGGGTTGCATCGGATTCCCGGGTGCTTGAAACGGATAGAAATCGCAAAATTTTTGAATTCCAAGAAATGTACAGACAAAAGTCTAATTTTATTTATATAGATTGCAGTGGCGGATCCAAGGGGGGGCTCTGGGGGCTCGAGCCTCCCCCCCTCCCCCCCCCCAGAGTTAGATATACTATGGATTAGGGAAGTTAAAAATTTCTGTTTGTAAATTTTCACATGAACTGAAATTTTAAAAAGTAGCAGTGTATATGCAGTTGACTCTCTATACAACGACGATCTCCTTCCAAAGACGATATTTCAAAGTCCCGAAAGACGGTATTTCAAAGTCCGTCAACGTAAAAAATTTCTATTCAAAGACGACGACGTTTCTGTTTAAGGACGATTTTTTTTTTTTTTTTTTTACATCTTATTACACGAACAGGAGAAAAAATTTTAAGAGTAGGAAAAAAGTGCTGGGGAATGTCAAAAGTGCAATTCACAAGACAATTTCAACTACCTGAGTGTATTCTCAAGGGTATTTTAGAAGCAAAGCGAAAGTTCTTGAAGCAGCACAAAAATTTAGTTCGGGATCCAAATCCGAACAGCCGAAAAGACAATGCGGCCGATTAGAAGAGCTTGACAAAGCACTTCTGCATGCAAATGGTTTCATGAAGCAAGAGCATCATGCATTTTAATTTCTAGGCCCCATCATGGCCGAGTGGATAAGACACTTAACACGATAGGCGAATGAAGTGTGAAGGTCCCGAGTTTGGGCCTATCGCGCGGCTGTCGATATAACGAATTTGGAGTTTTGGCCTGATTTCTCCAGATTTAACGTTAATACACGTTAGAACCCCTGAAAAACTCCTCCGACCAAGGACACTGCCCAGAATGCAGATGCCTCTAGTGTAGGCTTGCCACATAACATCACGTAACACATAACTCTAATTTCTGGAGACCTGAGTAGTAGCTGAGCTTATAGCGCTCACTACTGGGAGAAGGAAAGTGCCTGGTTCAAACTCAGGTCGCCGATAACGTTTTATAAGTTATTATTTTTTTAAATATAGTAATTAAAAAATTACGTTACTTTATTTATTTTTTCCTCATATAGTTAACAACTTTTACACCTCAATATTAAGGTCAAGGGTAGTAAGAGGAGATTCACATGTGTTTGCGTCAGGGCCGTAACCAGAGGGGGGGCTACGGGGGCTGAGCCCCACCTAGCCGGCTTTTAGCCCCCCCTAAGATTTTCAAAAAATTTTGTAAATTTACAGATCAATACGAAATTCTAGAAACGACTGATTTTTAACAATCGCTCAATTTTACATCCTAAAAAATACCCATTGTTTTGGGAAAATTTCTCATCACAATGCCCAGATTGCTATACATACGGTTCATTATTTCGCTGCATGTAGCATCGGTTTTCGGATTTTTCCGAGTACACGAAACTGCCGGTTTTCTTTTAAGTTCCTTACAATTATGTATTTAAAATGAAGAATAAATGCACTTTTCAGTAAATTTTTATCCCAAAGTTTAATTGTTAATTTTTTTTTATTTTACAGAGTTTATTATTATTATTATTGGATAGCATTTAATGGATTGCAAAAGTTGTGAATTATTGTTGTACAAAAAATTGCTCTAACCAATATCCAATACTGCATTCTCTCAAAATATCATTTGAATATTTTTAATGGAATCACAATTAAAAAATTATTAACATAACGAATGTTAAATATTTTAAAAACACGGTGTTTTTTTAAGCAAATACTCGAGAAAAAAAAAGTGCAAATTGAAAAACAACCCCCCCCTTCCGCCTACTAATACTTATATTTGTTCCGCCCCCCAAACTAGATTCAAAGCCCTACCTAACATTTCATCCCGGTTACGGCCCTGGTTTGCGTTTGGAAAGCATACAAATCTTCAACTTGAATGGTGAAGATCGGTACAATGGAAAGCATTGTCATTGTGTATCAGACATACTAGAACAGCTTGCAGATTTGCCAACCTAGAAATATCAAAATGTGTAAAATATTGCAGGCGCAGCATTTTTCATATCTTTCACAGTACAACTTACGAAAATTATCGTATCTGTGGGGCCGTATATCTTGCTTTGCACTTTACGTGGCTGTTGTAGAAACACCACATCATGTCTTTATGTCTACATATTTACATTTAAAAAAATTAACTTTCATTAGTATTCATTTTAAGGTGATTGACTGTCATTTGAGATACGAGAAGACACTGTCCGAGAAGACTGTCATTTGAGATACGACTCCGAACCGCTAGGTTGACCTAGCGGTTCGGAGTCCTACGAGGTTTTCTCCGAAACTTCTGATAAATACGGATTAAGCGGGACCGTCGTTATTAGCAACCGGGCCTGCTTATTCGTTGCCACCAGAAAAAATGGGAGAATCATTGAGGCCTAATGTTTGCATTTGGGCTGTTCGATTGTATGCGATTTGGTATTATAAACGTTATTTTATTTTATAATTAAAAAACAATTTTGTTATAGTTTTGTCATAGTGATTTAATAACAAGGTGATTTAGATGTAGGTAATGATTTTTTGAAGATTGCGCCTTTATTTATGGAAATAAATCAACAAAGAATTCGAACTTTCAGTTCTGAATGTAACGGTAAGTGTACACCTGTATAATTTATTTAGAAATTCTACAAATTTATAGGATATAAACCATGTTTTATGAATTAATATTCATGTGTTATTTATAAATTATTTTAATCTGAAATCGTTTAACTTCGGTAATTTATTATTCTAGTAAATAAGCGTTCGTTGTAATACTAGTTAGACATTCTTATCTGTTTAATTCTTTCAGTTGAAAATGTCATTTATCATTTATTATAAATGCACTAAATGTGTGATATTGGTTTCAGTGCAGAAGTACTGTAAAATATTCTATTTATTTATGCACATGTTTATGTAGAAACTTTAATTGAAGTTAATATTTTGTATAAGCGTTCATTATGCTCAATTTCAAAGTTCCATTTAATGTTAGAGGTAATGGCTATAATAAGGTACATTACCCAGACAGCACAAACTTGTCCATAACATGTCCATATGATATCATGGACAAGTTCGGGACATAACTGACATCCCCAAATTTGTCTACATCTTGTCCATAATACGCCCCAAACTTGTCCATATGGCACAATACGGCGTCCATAATGATATCCTCTGGACAAAATATAGACATCCATATGGACATGTTATAGACATCCAGAACTTAGCTATATGGACATGTTATGGACATCTATATGGACATGTTATGGACATCTATATGGACATGTTATGGACATCCATAACTTGTCCATATGGACATGTTGTAGACAACTAGAATATGCCCATAAAAAGACATTCTGTGGATATTTATCTCATATCCACAGTTTATTTTTATGCTATGGATAAGTGACTACCATAAAGGAACAGAAGTATCTGTTTCATCAGTAATTTCTGAAATGGAGCTATTACAAGAACTGCTTGTGGGATCACACATATTTGAATCTTCAAAAATATTTTCATCGATCCTATTTTCAAATTCATTATGAAAATAATTATAATCGTGCGCATTAATAGCCTTCGATTCAATATCATTCACATTACATTCAGCTTCAATCAGGAATAATTCATCATTAACTTCTTGTTCAACATTTCGCCATTCCTGACGAG
Source organism: Cheiracanthium punctorium (assembly GCA_038373885.1). NCBI lineage: Eukaryota > Metazoa > Arthropoda > Arachnida > Araneae > Cheiracanthiidae > Cheiracanthium > Cheiracanthium punctorium. Next base: position 13,332 of record JAWZYV010012366.1, read on the forward strand.
TTCAGGGATCGTTTATTTTTAGTTTACTACAGTGATTAGAGCAACTTGTGAAAAGGAATCCTGAAATTTTTCGAGTCCTAGAGCTGTTACTATATCTTAATTTGTATTCAAAGGCCGTGCAGAAGGTTTTTTTTTTTTTTGGCCATAACCCTAATATACAACAATGCACGGACGAAAACATTTTTTTTTTTTTCAATCACCAGTTAAAAATCGCTTAAAAAAAAGAGGTGGAATATTAGTGGTATTTCCTAGTATGGTTTTCTAAAATTTATTATTTTTCTTTGGAGAAAAAAAATATATGGAACTAAATCTGAAAATTATAAATCATTTTCATTTCGAATGGTAAAATTTTCGATAAATAAACTCATTTGAACTAACCAAAATAAAAACAGTTAATAAACGTGTTCGATCATACACTGTTACGTGATTCTTAATCCTTTTGATATATTTTATCTCCCCTTTAAGTTCGTACTACTATTTATGGGACACCCTTTATTGTGTAATTTGTTCTAAATGTTTCTCGTTAAATTAATTTACATTATTTTTCATTTAAATACCAAGGACAAGCAGTGCACGGGTTGTACTTATAATTATAGCAAACATTCTTCTGATACCTACGCCTTACAAAAGATTAAAAATTAAATAGTATAGCAATACTTAAATTTTTTATACGTAAATTGCAATTATCAAATATTTTAAATTCTATTTCATCTCCTCGTCATATATTCTGTTAATATATTAATTGAACAATATTTAATAAATGAAAATTTAATAACTATTAGTTAAATTTATTTTAAAAGTAATAATGGTTGTAACAGCTTTAAAAATGTGAAACTTAAACATTCAGTATAAGTGCAAGCTTGAAGCATGTTTTAAGAAATAATATTTTACATTAAAAAATATGTAAAAGCCATTTTAAAAATCATAAGCAAAGTTAACAAGCGAGGATTATATCCGAGGAATTTGACGATCGTTAAAATTGAAGTATAAAAATTTGCAAAATTGTTTGTTTCATTTGATCATTTGACATATGTATAAAAGAGCGTCATGCATACATTACATATGTATAAAATAATTTTCATGCAATTCTATTTCCAATCTTCAGACCTGTTGGAAACTTAAGATTGCGTTTATTGCAAAGCTTACACTGAATTTCATTACCTGGAAACTTGTCCAGAAACATTGGCATCATTGAATGCAGCAGGCATGGACTTAGAGTGGAAAGGACCTTCATCGGCAATGGGATTCCTTCCCTGAGAACGGACCTTGATGATGGGCATGGGATGGATTGATTAGGAGATTATCTGTTGCTGTCATCTAGCGGCAATAGTTGTCAAAAAAACTTTTCCATGAATTAGGAGGCGATGTATTAATTTTATTAATTATTTATTTATATTTCGAAATTGATAAAATATAATAACTCTTTTAAAAATAAATAATCAAAGTTATGTATGCATATTTAAATAGTTTTTGTGGTAATCCTCAAGTTTTTTGTAGCTATTTAAACTGCATTTTTAAGATTAATAAATATTTTGTTCTTTTAGTGCTTCTTTACACCTCACCACCAACTTTCTTGTGACGCTAGGTAATATAGGAAAAATATTCTCAAAGTACTCAAGCCGGAAATAAATTAACAGCATTATATTTTTGTTACTTGTGCTATTATCATGAAATATAAGAAAACAAAACTTCTCATTTTTTTTGTAACCTCTTCTTTAAATAATATAACACAGGAATAGTGAAATCATAAAAATAATTAAATAAAACTATCAACTTCTCCTAGTGTATCGATTTGATTATTTATTTTTAAAAGCGTTATTATATTTTTTCAATTTCGAAATATAAATAATTAATCAAATCGATACATCCCCAGACAGCACAAACTTGTCCAGAACATGTCCATATGATATCATGGACAAGTTCGGAACATAACTGACATCCCCAAATTTGTCTATATCTTGTCCATAATACGTCCCAAACTTGTCACTATGGCACAATACGGCGTCCATAATGATATCCACTGGACAAAATATAGACATCCATATGGACATGTTATGGACATCCATAATTTGTCCATATAGACATGTTATAGACATCCAGAATATGTCCATAAAAAGACATTCTGTGGATATTTATCTCATATCCACAGTTTATTTTTATGCTATGGATAAGTTACTATCATAAAAGAACAGAAGTATCTGTCTCATTAGTCTGAAATGGAGTTATAACAAGAACTGCTTGTAGGATCACACATATTTGAATCTTCAAAAATAATTTCATCGATCCTATTTTCAAATTCATTATGAAAATAATTATAATCGTGCGCATTAATAGGCTTTAATTCAATATTATTCACATTACATTCCGCTTCAATAAGAAATAATTCATCATTAACTTCTTGTTCAACATTTCGCCATTCCTGACGAGTCGACTTAATTTTTTATTAAAATACATATTAAATCAAAAAGTTGTACATTACCTCGTATTGTAATAAGAACAGTGATATAGGTAAGCAATATGCAAGAAGTGCGCATAAAAATGTTATAATTAGCTAACAAGGAAATTTCAAATATATGAGTACTATCTACCACAACCACCACAGATTATTAAAAACAACGTGCATACAAAAATGTTACCGCGCATGATCAAACAAATTAAGCCAACCAGAGTTTGTCGCCGATAGATTTTTCCATTTATGTCATAAAATAGACATGATTGAGGTGTTTAGATGTCCAATTCATGTCATATTATAGACATAATATGGATTTTCCCGTTTTTGTCGTAATAAGACTTAATTGGGGTGTTACATGCCCAGGGCCTGATTTATACCCTGGGGACCCCAGGCCAAAACTTCTTATGGGGGCCCCCATACATCTTACCTTCCTCGAATACAAGAGTGATTTTATTTTATAGGCTGCTATGAGTTTACATACCTTTGACAGGTATACATAAGCAAAGCATTTTGTGAATCTAATGAAAGAAATTTTTATTAAATTTTAGAATTCCACTAAACTAACTCCAAACATAAAACAATGAAAACTTTGTAAATAAACACTTATAAAATGATACCTTTTTTCAGTACGAAAACGCGTTTCCTGCAAAAAAGGTATCATTTTATGAGTGTTTATTTACAAAGTTTTCATTGTTTTATCTTTTTAACAATGTTGTGGGTGATAAATTTAGCCAGTCTCTTTTAACCCTTTCTTGATTACATTTTAGTCTGTAGAAATGGTTTTCTGTCAGACATCTTTTGCGATCTCCTATAGTACGTTCTGTCGCTGATACAAACTGTATATTTTGAGGAGTAGGGTTTTTCAAAAAATATTCTCGAATTGGGTCCGTCACATTTTCTCTTTCAGTTTCCCTTTTTTATGTCCAGAAGAATATCAACGACCCATTTTATAAATTACACAACTTTAGAAGCAGCGAAACTTAAAACAATCAGCAACAAACTATAAAAATTATCAACAGGCAAAACACGCGAAATAACACAAAACAAAAACACACACAGCGTGAGCGAAGCGTACGTACCGTACGTACAGCGTAAAATCTAGGCGTCAATGGCACCTAACTTTTTTCCCAGTTGCCAAAGAGTCTCGTTCAGGTGCAGTTTCGAAAACCTTTGTTTTGTTTACATGCATAAACTATAAATAGGTAGGCTTAATGATTATGTACAATAATAATAAAGAAGATCAGAACTATTAAAATTAAGATAGTAATAAATAGTAAGTAAATATAAAATCAATTTTTACGGCTTTCCACCTATACATCCAGAATAAAATATTGTGATACATTTTACAAGAACATGGTCTTTAGTTTAGTTTAGAAGTATTTTATAAATTGTTGCTATATAACACCTGATCAACCACCACTGTAAGCAAACAGGTAGTACATGTTAAAATTGTGGAAATATGTATTTGTATTCTCAGTGGGTTGAAAACTGAAGTTGGGAAAGGGTCTATGAAAGCTTTCAATGTCACCAAGAAGGATTTATTATTTTACATATTAGCTATTTTATGTTACTAAAAATTATCTTTAATTAAATTACTTAAAACATATTTTATTAAAAATTGAACTTTATCTTAATTATTAAAATTTTTATATTTAAATAAAAAGTTTTTTTTAATGTTTTCAAATAACTAATTCAATTTATGTTTTTTTAATTTTAAATTTACATTATCTCATAAAGGAGTTTTATTTTAAAAAGATAAATTTTATTAAGTTTAAACCATCAAATAACATTTTTATTCAAATAATATTTTTTATTTGAATTATCGTAATTTAGGCCGGAAGTCCAAAATTTAGATTTCCCACAAATCCAGACGTTTTGCTCCCCCTCCCCCCACGCACACACACAAATAAATAAATCTTCTTTTGTTTTTTCACGAAATTGCATTAATTAATTGCAGTCAATCCATGTATTGTTTTCAGTCACGAACTGCTGCACTGAACCAGCCGTTATTGCGGCGCTGCAACGCGCCACGGCAAATAAAATCCAAGATGGCGTCCGGACCGTAAACCTGTACTCTCTTGCGATAAATAATTATATTTAATTAATGAATATTAACTACTAATCCAATTAACTTTTACACTGCCTTATTTAAAAGAATCTCGTGCATTCATCAACATTGATATCAAGTATTATCATCGCATCTTCCTACACCGCCGTGCCATACGAGCCGAGCTACCGCTGAAACACTCATTTGCAGAAAGAATCCAATATGGCAAACGCGATCTCGTAGTTTTCTCCGATCAACTTCATTAATATACATGGAGTTAAAAAATTATGGCTAAATTTCTTTAAGTTCTTCTATTTGTTTACATTAAAAAAGGTGCGATTTAAATGATTAAACATCCGCAGAAGACAAGAAAGTGGTCTTCCGCGCATTTTTCAACCACAGAACAATGTCTGCAGAGGATCGATCTCTTTCTGCCACGGAACGGTGCTTACGAAAACAAAAGTTTTTTTCACGGAAATTTACATTTATATTTTTCAGCACATTTTGAAAAATAGTCGTCTAGACAGTAAAAAAGTCCCCAGAATTCGTAAAATATTCGTTTTTCGCAGTATTTTTGTTTAAAAAGTCTCCGGAGTCGGCCGATACCGAAATAGTCACTTTTTAGTCGTCTGTCTCGGGCAAAATGTTAGGCGTCAAAAATGACGACTGGTTCTTAAATCTCGGTCGTCAAACAAAAATTGCAGTTGCAAAATACGACTAGCGACTGCTAATTTCGCGCCCTGATACAGCGATCTTAGCGATTCTTCTTCACTTCACTTCTCCCACCACACTAACTCCCATCAGAACAGTTATTTCCAGTAACACACCTGCGTATTATTGGATGTTAAATAAACCACGCCTTCAGGTCCTCCTATTACGCTGGATGTGATTGGACAATTTCTAATATTCCCCTTAAATGAGAAATATATCAAGTTCGAAAATTATATTTTGTTACGTTTTACAGTATGTCAGAAAATATGAACGAAATGTTAGATGTACAAAAAATTACAGCGTATTTTTTTCATTTTGGGGCCCCCCTAGAGTGGGGGCCCCGGGCCAGTGCCCAGAATGCCCCGCCGTAAATCAGGCCCTGTACATGCCCCAATCATGTCTTATTCTAGACATATTATGGATTTTCCCAAAGATGTCTCTAAAATGATGTCCAGGTGATATCTTATCATAGACATAGCCATGCTTTGGACAAGTTTGTCCAGATATGGACATAAATTGGGCAAGTGTGCTGTCTGGGTCTCTTCCTAATTTATGGAAAGTTATCTTGACATATTGTTTTCAACTATTGCCGCTAGATGGCAGCATCATATAATCTCCTAATCAATCCATCCCCGCCCATCCTCAACTGAAGCTGGGCTACTTTGATAGCATGGTGTTTGTTCGCCTTACCCTGCAACTTCACAGCCGCAGGCTTTAGGTAAGCTAGCAATAAAGCACTAGAGAGTTGCAGGAGACTCTCTTCAACCATTCATTCGTAGCGCATGCGTAAAAGAAGGAGCAAATTGCGGTCTCATAAAAAAGAATTTGATTGAAAGTCCAGTTCGGTCCATGGTTTATTCCGTGTCCGTATTTTATTACCTGAATTTTTTAATTACCTGTGTAATTTACAGCTAAAACATGGAGAATTAAATGGTAGGTAGAAAACTTCGGTTGTGCAGTGAGTTTTTTTATCATTAAATATTTGATACTTTTTATTAAATATTTACTCATTCTTTCAGTGACTGCAAAAGGACAAAAAATATTCAATGCTAAAACTTTAAGTTTCCATTACAGTTGACTTTTCTTCTTACGAATTATTTATGGTTGAAGACTAAAAGAGCTCTAGGCAGCTATGTGTATGGCCATTAAGCATAAGTTTACTGTTTTCGGTAGTCAGCATTACTTCTGTTTATCGACGGTTACCCTTACGAAAACTATTCTTCAATAAATCTATAAAAAAAATAGTACGCAATTCTGCTCAACTCCCAAGTATTCTATAAATTCTAAAAGATTTTCGTATAGTTAAAGCGGTAGTAGTAGGATCACTCAGAATTAATATTAGTCTAAGTCTGATGCGCTGTTTATAAAGCACTTTTTTACAACATAATAAGGTACTTACGTATCATTCCGACAAACTATTTTTTCGTCAAATGTGCTGCCAGACTGTTGCCAATCGTAT
>JAWZYV010012366.1:25000-174839 GCA_038373885.1 Cheiracanthium punctorium
TAAAAGTTGAAGGGAAAGGGAAAATTGTTTTAGAATCCGCTTTTAGAGAGAGAGTCAGTGCTAAATTAGCAACTTTGCCAGTATACTATAAAAATCCAAACGACCTTATATTTTCCAGTGCTCATGTTTTATTCGCGTTGACTGATAAACTTAATATTCCATGCCTGATAACGCCACATGTTTACCAGGATTTAATTGAGAGAACGCCTGATGAAGTAGCAGATTCCATTCCTCCTCCCTATACCCCCACTTGTGACTTTTCACGCTTTGATAGTGAAAAGAACGATGGACAGACGTCAAGAGAAATGTTTATTTCTAAAGGGGCGCCTCAGGAAGAGGGAAAAGGGTGCGAACTCGTGGCTCTTGAGGACCAAGCAGAAAGTAGGTCAAACTCAGAGCATAGGGTTTGTTTTGTTGCAGAAAACAGATCGGACGAAGTGAACGGAAGAGATCAGAAGCAAGGGAGACGGACTTCAGCTACCGTTGGGGCTAGACATTTTTGTAGGAGCTCCTGGGTGGACTCAGAGTAATGAATGTTCTGCTGTTAGAACGAGTACATCTGATCTGTAAATATGTATATAGTTATTTAATCATTTAATCCGGAGTTGTTATTTGAGTTTTAAATAAATTTTCTTTGAGTAAAAGCCTGATCTCATCTTGAGTTACTCGCCTGCAGATGGGGCGAGTTGGTTGTCAGGAGAAGGGATACGACAGTAACTTATATAATTTTTAGTATCTATCTTAACACACCACTTTGCTTTTCGTTATTGGATATTGTTGAGAGAGCTTTAGGCACGTGGGGTTGCTGTATTTCGCATGGTAACTCTTGGCGAGTCACCCGAGTGGATAAGAATCCATGCTGTTAGGCTTATGTTTAAAATTATTCTTTTTTCCACTTTCACATTCGGTAGCCCAGTGCTCGATGCGTTTATACCTTTTACAGGTTATTCTTGATGTATCCTTAATTTTATGAGTCGGCTGGCCCGAGTATTTTCCATAATTTTTATTTTTAGATGCATGTTTTCTAGGAGCAGCCACGAAAGCACCTGAGTCTTCCGCTTGTCTATCATCGTTACGCCTGGCATTTGATTCTGAGTATTTCTGGCTTCGGAAGCTCATCTCTTGATTCCATAGCACATCGGAAATTGTCGAAAGTAGAAGGGAGGCTATATAACAGCATTACAGTCAGCAAGTCGTCGTCTATTTAAATATCCATTTCTGAAAGTCTGTCCACTATGTCGAAGAATTTTCTCAAATGGTCGGGTATTTTATATTGAATTAAAGATTTCATCACGCAGCTTTACGAGCAGGTCCTTTAGACTGATAGATTTCTCCCAGTTTTTTCAAGACATCTGATGAAGTGTCACAATTTATTTGTTAGAGTTCAGATGGTGATTTACATAGAATTATATCTGCTTTTGCTTTTTCGTCCATTTGGAGACCCACGTATCGAACTCTTCTTGCGATTTTTCGTCATTTTCCAAAACTTCAGGTTTAGGCTTTGAACCTGATGCATAAATCCAGGCATCATTCTTTATTAAAAGCGCTTTCAATTGCATTTTCCATGTTTCGTAATTATCTTTATTCAGCGTTTCAATCCAACAAGTTCCAGTCGCCATTTTGAGGATGAATGATGAAGCCTTGAAACGAACGTTAAAAATCAGCAAATAAATAAATTAATCCATCTGGTGTCCATAACCTTTTAGAAATGTTAGCAGAGTTATGGCACAAACATAATAAACGTGGGATTTTAACATAACATATTATTAGAACGGAAGAAACAGGCACATCACATAACAAGGTAACATCAAGAAGGGAAAAAGTATATTTGTTTGTGTTTGTGGGATTACGGCAGATTAGCTACGCGTGGGCTCTAGGCCTATGGGTGGGGTGCCCTCCGTGGAGGTCTTTCTAAGGGGTCTTAACCCGTATTTACGCTAAGTGAAAAATGTATAGAAGAAGAAAAAAGAATGTGTGCGCAAGCACAGTTACAGTTAAATAGATAAGTGTTTATTGAGGGATACAGAATTCAGGAGGATAAGACATATATAAAAAAATAAACAATTCATTACTCAACAATTTATTCTTTTATGTCGGATTTTTGGGACACATTTTTCGGACAATTTTCAATAAAGGGGGCGAGAGATAAAATGACATAGTCATTAATAAATCATAAAATATTTCTTCTATAACAATGGAAAAAATACTGTACTTAAACGGATGAAATTTGAGATCAGTTATTTTTAACTCTTGTAAACAAAGTAAATAGAGCAAAAATATAATTAATAAAATAGATAAAAGGGATTACTTTTTTTCCCCGTTTTATAAAACCAACTCCACAGCCACTGGTACAACTGGGGACCGAATCAGCTTTTAGCGGTAGAGTCTGTGTGTACGTCCAAAACAAAGTTCATTGGAAGGATTGGAAATTGCAAATCTATGTGTTCACTACAAAAAAAAAAAAAAAAAAAAAAAAAAAACTCCACAGCCACTGGACATTAGCAGGACTTGACAGTCAAAAACTGAAGCGGCCGACTTTGATTTTCAAAGGGTTTTTCCAATAAGTAAGAAGAGGCATCATTTTTACTTCCTTGTACGTAGTATAAGGAAGTAATGTGATCCCGAAAAATTTTGGGGGCCAAATTTCGACATAAAAACCGATTTTGACTACCTCTAAATTGAATTTTAAAATTTTTTTCGATGCATCTCATCGTAGGCTAGCATGCACGATCATATTAATGCGTCTGCAACTCATTTTGACCAGTGGCGAGTCTACTGTGGCCTGTTTTTCCATGCCGTCTGTACGTACGTACGTACGTACGTACGTACGTATGTATGTAACTCGCATATCTCAAAAACTATTGGTCGTAGAATGTTGAGATTTGATATTTAGGATTGTTCTATGATCTAGTTGTGCACCTCCCCTTTTGGTGGCAATCGAATGGATAGTTTATGTACAGGACCGCCCAAAAGATTCGAAATACATTACGCTCTATGGGCCGAAATTCATTAAACTCGCCTAACTCAAAAGCTATTAGGCGTAGAATGTCGAAACTTCATATTTTGGATAGTTGTAACATCTAGTTGTGCACCTCCCCTTTTGGTGGCAATCGAATGGATAGTTTATGTACAGGACCGCCCAAAAGATTCGAAATACATTACGCTCTATGGGCCGAAATTCATTAAACTCGCCTAACTCAAAAGCTATTAGGCGTAGAATGTCGAAACTTCATATTTTGGATAGTTGTAACATCTAGTTGTGCACCTCCCCTTTTGGTGGCAATCGAATGGATAGTTTATGTACAGGACCGCCCAAAAGATTCGAAATACATTACGCTCTATGGGCCGAAATTCATTAAACTCGCCTAACTCAAAAGCTATTAGGCGTAGAATGTCGAAACTTCATATTTTGGATAGTTGTAACATCTAGTTGTGCACCTCCCCTTTCGGTTCCATTCGACTGAATAGTTTATCTACAGGACCGCCCAAAAGATTCGAAATACATTACGCTCTATGGGCCGAAATTCATCAAAGCGTTTTTTAGAGGTATTGGGCTATTTCAAACGACTCAGAAGTGATATATGCTGTAAAGAGTTAGAAAATGAATTTCTCTATTAAAAAAAGTGCCTTTATCATTTATAGTTCTGCTACAGGAACACTCAAAAGATTTCCAATACATTACGGTCAATAGCAATTTTAGGGGCATTCATCCATTTCAAGCACAATACCGTCCGACCACATAAGTTAGGTAATGGTCCGACCACGGTCACGTGCCTCCCTCAAGAACTATGCCAAAAGTCGCCAAGCTTGGCGACTTTTGGTGTACGTGTGTGCATATTTAACTCTCAAATCTCAAAAACTATTATGAAATTTCATATATAAGAATGTTGTAACATCTAGTTGTGCATCTCGATTTTTGGTTCCAATCTACTGGAGAGTTTATTTACAGGACCACCGAAAAGAATTTCAGTACCTTAATGTCTATGGACATCTTCATTATAACACAACTGTAGACAGTCATTGTTTGGTACATGCCCAAAATCTCGCCGTCTGTCCTCGACCTTGGCGAGTTTTGGCGAAATATCGCCAAATTTGGCGATAGTCAGTCATTTTGTCCATGCCCAAAGTATCGCCATTTGTCATCGTTCTTGGCGAGTTTTGGCGAAATATCGCCAAATTTGGCGATAATCTGTCATTGTTTGGTTTATGCTTAAAATCTCGCCAAATGTCGTCGACATTGACGAGTTTCGCCGAAATATCGCCAAATTTGGCGCCAAAAATTATTTCCTATTTTGTATAACTCTAAAACTTTAACCCGTAGATTTTTTTAACTTTGTATTTAGAACTATTATAATATCTAACTGTTTTCAATATCTTTTTTGACAGCAATCGACTGAGAATTTATTTACATGGTGAGCCAAATGACTTTGAATACATTGAGGTGTATAGATGCATTCAATTCATTGAAGGTCTGTGCTCACTGACTACTTTGGCTATCCCCAAAATCTCGCTGACTATCTCAAGTTTGTCGGCTTTTGGTGAAATATCGCCAAATAAAGTGTCAGAAGGAAATCTTTCAAATTGAACTCAGCTTAGCGATATCGAAATATTTGGCTAGAAATTGCTAAACCTTACTATTATTGATATTTTATCTCTTTCAAACAAATAAATTTAGAGGAAGTGCGTCGAAAATATTTTTGATCTAATGGACGTGCAAGGAAGTCATGTGTTGGACACATCAGATTTTTAATTTAAACAAAACTACATTTTCCCCCTCAAAACGCAACTATAATGGATGTCTTCTCCTTAACGAATTCCTGACAAAAAAACCAAATGATCAGTACATTGTAGTATTTTCTCCAGATTAATACTCAATCTTTATTTAAAATTACCGATTTGACACAAAAATTACGAAAACTACTTACCTGTACTCATACACAAAACAAGTTAATATTTCACTGCAAGATACAGATATTTGGCTGGTAAAATTCATATAACTTAACCAAACTTGACACACAGACATCATTTACCTATTTAGCTTAGCTCTTTGTAATCCATTCTTTGCAGCTCATTCAATAATCCCTCCAACCCTCTTGCACATCTCCCGAGTTCTTTGTCAGTATTTTCCCCCCAACCAGGTAGCGAAAGATTAACAACAGACTTGAAATATAAAACATCATGTTACATACAAAAATTTTTAAAGCTCCCTTCTCTCACAAAGTCGATATGCTTGCGGGAAAAACTGGTCCTAGTCTATTTATGTGAACACAGATGTGGCTGATTTTTGAGTTAATGGGAGATAAAAGGGCCGCGTTCGGCATTTAAATCACTCCAATTTTTCACAGAATCTTAATGGTCATTTAGTGATGACATGTTCTTAAGTTTAGTTTGTAGGTCCAAAAAAAAAAAAAAAAAAAACTATCATTTTATGCCTTGTTAAAAAGCCTCTTCTCTTGCGAGGTTTGAAATACATTACAATGAAACTGATTGCACTGCACATTTTCTATTTTCTGTAACCTCTCTTCCCATGGCACTTTATTTAATGTTAGCAACCTGTTAAATTTACAGCATTCTGAGCTCAATGTTCGTGTTTTTCCTCGACTCGGACAGAAAATTTTAAATTTTTAATAGTCCAGTACATTATTTTTATTTATTTTTTTATTTTATCTTTTATTTTTATTTATTTATTTGTGGGGGGGGTGGTATTGTAAATATGCTTAGAAAAGTAATGTGGAAAAAGATATTTAATAATTTGAGGAGCTGGAACGACTTTTAGCATGATTTCATTAACCAAAAGCTCGGCATATGCGGGAGACAGGGGTCGATACAAACAAAAATTGGGTCTGTTTTGTGGCTCTTTCACAAAATTACAATTGATTTAAATGGAACCCCGTCACAAAAATACAGTCGATTAAAAATGTCCTTCATTGGCATTTTACCCTACATTTTAATGTGTTTCATCAATTAACAAAAAGAAAAAGGGACTTTTATTAAAATTTGGTTTGAAAATTCACAAAAATAATTGCTGAAATTCACAAAATTAAGCATTGAAATTCACAAAAATATGCAGTTTTTACAAAAATTGGACCCTGGAAAATATTCCTGGACCAACCCCTGATAAATTATGTAAGGTTTTGAGTTGAAGACGTTTTCACGAAAAAAAAAAAAAAAAAAAGGGAGGGGATATATAAATTAGGTGAATGCACATATACTATGTACTAAAGAAACTAATATTCTGAGATATTATCTTAGCTAGACTTTTAAATGAATTTTTTGAAATGCTAGAAAATAGAATTATATGCACACATGGGCGCCCATAAGGGGGGCAAGGTAGGGAACTTGCCCCCCCCCTAAAGTTCTAGGTTAATATCCATGATGTTAACAATGGCAAAAACAGAACTAAAAAAGTTTGAAATTTGCCCCCCCTCTAGAAAATTTTTTCTAAGTTTGCCCCCCCCCCCTAGGAAAATTACTATGGGTACCCATGCATGCACATCAGCAGATCGTTATAAACAATAGCTGTGAAGGTACCCCTTCTGTGTCGAACATTGCTTCTCAGTATTGCTGGGAGCAACGCTGTTAGCAGGAAGTAATGAGGTGATTTGTTGCTATATTTTTCTAATGCATGAAAATCTAAAAGGGTTAAAGGTATTGAAATACTGACTTAGATAGTACTGCAACTAGAGTTTATCTCTCACGACGAACCAAATAGAACGGCATCCTCCCATGGAACCGTATAACTTATTTTGGAGCTCTCTACCAAGTCTGGGGCACGTGCCCCTAGTTTCCCCTGGCAGCAGATATAAATAATAAAATTGCAGACCGTTTCTTGTTCTCTTAAACTGCGTCGCATTTGAATACGCAATTAGTCATCTGTCAAGTAAGTTGTGCACGATCACGTTGTCTCTCTGCTACTGACCTTCAAACACCAAAATTAGGTTCACTAAAATATAAATGAGAAACTGGCCCCAATCTGTGACAGGGCGGCAACTAAAGGGGGGATAAGCGGAGACAAGTACCGGCAAGGTAGGGAACTTGCCCCCCCTAAAGTTCTAGGTTAATGTCACATGATGTTAACAAATGGCAAAAACAGAACTAAATTTGTTAAAAGTTTAAAATTTGCCCCCCCTCTAGAAAATTTTTTTGAAGTTTGCCCCCTTTGAAAATACTATGTGCGCCCATGCACACGACACTAATTATGGTTTGCCCCGGATGACATAAACTCTAATTGCGTCATCGCCTGTGAAAATGACCTCTTTTTGCTCACTTTTTACAGCAACAGGTCTTTTTTTCTAACGCTGAACAATTGATTTCAGACAAGTTTAAAATCACTGCCCCTTGATTTTTGCTTTCCTGAGAAATTATCTGGCTTGGTCATTTGGTAGAATCTGCCATCGTTCCTGTTGGGTTGAAAAGCTTCTGTGACTCTATTCTTTTGTTGATTTTTGCAGGGGATTTTTTTTTTTCTTTTTTTTTTTTAGAATCTGATAGTATATTTGGGTTCTAAATGCATGATTTGTGTTCAAAATCATAACTTTGCCCCCTGACTTTTTAGACTAGGGGGGCAACTTTTACAACTGCAGGGGCAATTGCCCCCCCCCAGATTACGCCTATGTCAATATCAGAGTAATTGGATTATTTTCAAGTAATCTTGTCTTTACGTAGTGGCGTTGCGGAGGGCCCCATTAACCCTGCATCTCGAGGAGGGGCCTGCCGAATAGTCAGGGGCTCTAAAATAGTTAAATGTGGGTTTTAGGCACGTTAAATTCCAAATATTACATTAAAAAAAAAAAAAAAAAAAAAAACCTTAAAAATAACTCATGAAATTCCAAAATTGAAATACTCATTTTCCTGGTCACAGAAACCGTGCGACGCGGCGACATCCGTCACAGATTCTTGAGCAGGTCTGCAGGCTATTTTTGAGTTCATATCGGCCGCTCCGCTGTCTATTATTCCGCGATGATGTTGTGCAGGTTGTGCGTAGAATTTACTCATTTTAGAAGCATCAATGTCGCTGATTGTGTCAGTGATTTCATGTGCAATTTTTTCCCATCGTTTTTTGTGAATAATCGTATTTTTCATTCGTTGTATGCCACTGTATTTGATTTTATATCAACAATTAAAATTACTATGTATTTTTGATGAATGAAATATTTCTTGTTAAAACGCAATATCGACGACTGCATCTAGTGATTTACTATTCCTTCTCCATCCTTTTTGTGAATAATCATATTTTCATTCATTGCAAGCCATTATGCTAACTTTTGTATGAACAATTAAAATAACTAAAAATAAATAACAGTTTTTGGTAAAAATATTTCTTAATCTTTTATATATGTTTTTGTTTTTTCAACCAAGATTACCTTGCAGACTAGTTTTGTATCGTTAAATCTGCACTGCAGGCTGTTACAGAAAATTCTGCGACTGGGCTCATTTTTCAGTTTTATATGTAGCTAAAAGAGCTTCCTCTTTCTCTAATAAGCTTTATTTTAACACATTTAAAGAATGGGAGGAATGTGCAGACCCTGATTATCGCATGGTCATTTGGGGCATGTGCCCTGGGCACACAGAGAAATAGGTAAAAAGTTGAGTTTAGACCTATATATAGGGGCATGAAGTTTGAGTCAGCTGTATACAGGGGAGCAAAATTTGATAAGTGCCCTGAGCACAAGTATGTTATAATTAGGCCATGTGAATGTGTACTTATCACACCTTTTCTTGATGAGCCTTCATCCTCTTCAACTTTTCCTTTTTAAAGACGGTACAAAAAGAAGTTATAGAAACTCTTGGAAATTTACAAACCTCCTATGTAAACCTGTTTTTCTAGTACTCCAAGTTACTTTGTTATGTAGTGATGTGTAACCTCCTCCAGATTGGTATTTTCAAACATGCATTTTTCTGCAGATTTCCATTTTTTTTACATACTTCTACACTTTTTACAGTTTTTTACTTGTTTCCCTATTTTGCCAGAGTAAAGATTGTTGCGATCGAATATTGCAAAATTAGACATGCAAAAATAGTGCTTCCTGGCAACCCAATTTCAATCATTTTCCATCTTTCTTCAGAATGAATATTTTTTCTTTAGCAGTTTTTTATTAAAACTTCCAACAATATATAGATATAGTTTTAAAAATCTATATAAATAAAGCAATGTGTAAACTGTTAGTTTGTCTGTGTCTTGCGTAGCTCACAGACGGGTGATCGTAGACCTACCAAATTTTGTATGGAAATTCTTCAGGACTGGTCCCGACACACCTCAAAGCGTTTTTTTCGAAATTCGAATTAGTTTAGGAGATATTGATAAAAAACCGGTCAAAAACGCTAATTTTTGCTTTCCGTGATTGTAACCCCTGTAGTGAAAAAATGAGAAATAAGCATCGCGGTTGCCATGTTTGGCGAATTTATTAAATGATTTAGATTCTTGAATTAAAAATAAAAGAATAATCATTTTTTTTTTCTGTTCTGAATATTTGCTAGGTTATTTTTTAATTAAAATATCATCTGCGTGGGAAATTAGGACAGGAATGCAATATTTTTTATACATAAAAGAATAAGGACTTGGAGATTTCTGAGACATACGTATAACTTTTTTAGTTTGGTGAAAAATAAAATGGCTGATATAGCAAATTTGAGAAAGTAGTAGGTTCTACTGATTTGCACAGTTTTATGCTTGGCGCAATTTACTGCAAGCGAACTGAAATAGATTTAGGTTTGTGTGTGGTTTTAGTACGGCGTTAAACTTTAATTTTCCATGCAGAAATAGTGCAATTATTAAGGCGATTGATCTTCTGAATTTTTCCCAAACTAAGTAAATTGATTTAACTTGGGGGAATGCTGCCAAATTTCAAAAGAAATGAAATTCTCACATTTGGTAAATTGGAATAAATAAAACACGTTATAGTTGATAATTTAAAATACTGCTATGCTACTTTTCAATTAGATGCCTGCATTAATTTTTGGCGATCGAACCATACACAAATAACTATTTCCCATTTTGATTGCTGTTAAATCAGTGCTTAGAATGATTCTCTGAAAAAATAAATAAAAATAAAATAAAATCTCACAAAATGAAGTATGCGGATTCCTTCTTTAGTACCTTTCTTAGAAAAGTTGGCGATAAATATTCAAATGTAATGTAACTCCGTGTTTAATAGTGTGTTTTTTTCATTTGTACTGCTAATTCTATGGCATGATTAAGATGAGCCAATGTTAAGAGCGGATGGATAGATAATTTTTATTAATCCCGCCAAATAGGGTATAGTAAAATAGGAATTCTGTATAAATACGAAAGTTTTTGGAGATGAACGAGAATGTTTTTAAGCCTGGTAAATATAACTGGTATTGCCTATAAATTATTGCATTTATTGTGAAGTTAAATTTAGGATTCATTTTGGCTATTTGCCATCGACTATCGGCATTAATTACGTCAATATGGCAGTTTTAGAAAGCATAAATAAATTTAATTTCATGTTCTATTTTTAATATTGCTACAGCTATCTTAGTTACGGAATCTGTTGTTGCCACTCAAGCTGTTAAATTTAACAATTAAGTGAAAACTCATTTCTGCAGATCTTGACTCGAAAAATGAAAACGCATTGGATATGACACAATTAGAACAGTACCACAATCACCATGTTAATAACGCGAACTTGTAACTTTGGATATTTTTAACTAAATTCATTTTCAAGGTCTTTAAGAAATTCTGTATACTATATCAAAGCCTCATATCTTAATTCCGATTAGTTTGCAAGAAAATTGATTAATCAGTATAAACTGAAGCAATGAAATTTTGTAAGCGTTTTTCTTGAAACGAGGAAAATGCAGATTGACGTCTTTGGTGTAGAAGTGGCGATAGGGAGAACTACTTAATTCAGTAACGTTAATGGGGAATGATAACTGAATATGCGCATGCACAAAGACCCAAAAATCAAGAGTATGAAATGAAAGTCAAAAATAAATCAAATAATAAGAGATATAAGTAATAATAATACGAGATATAATAATATGAGAATGACATTGCAATCATAAGTACAACAAAGGTCCCAATTGCTTATAATATTCCCCTAGCAATGACTTAGTCCAACCAGTGGCCGTGGCCGAGCACTTAGTGCTCTGAACTGGGAGACGGAAGGTTTCTGGATCAAACCAAGTCGCGTCTGCCGACCTAACCGTTCGGAGTTTTCCTGTATTACGTTCGGGAAAATAAAACTGTACTCGCAACATGCATATGTTAGGAAACATATATGGCTGGTTTCCTCCAAAATGTAGCGTAGGGCCCCTTAGAAAGACCCCCACCCCTTGACCTAGATAACATGTGTGGAGTAAAGCTTAAAATTCCTGGTCGCCAGTCGCCAGGTGGCGATTAAACATTAAACACTGGCGATTTACGAAATTCTGACTACCGGCCAGGCCAATATAATGGTGGAGCTAGAAAAATCCGTCAACAAATCGCACATCGTGCCGGCAAAATCTATCAACAGATCGCACATACGCACCTGCAAAATTCGTCAACAGATCGCACAGTTTTCATCCCCCCTCTACTGTGTCCCCCACCCCCCTCATCGAGCGAACTGAACCACTGAACCCTCTACCACTTACCCCTTTTCTCCTTAGAGTCCAGCAAATTTTCATACTTAATCTCATACGCTTCCGATTTTCGTACTTTCCGATTTTGACGGAAGACTTCCGGTCTTCCGGCCAGAAGAGAAAATCTCCTGTATCATTAAAAGCTAAAGCAAATAAAAGTAGCAATATATGCACAATAAAACTAGAAAAAAAGATAGATTAACTGGTACAGAGACCGCACAGCTAGCCAAAACTTAGAATGGAATGCAAATTTCTAACTGCAAGACGATATCAATAGTATTACTAATCGTCGTAATGTTTAAAAAAAAGAAAAAAAAAAAGAACCTAAACAAGTGCTAGCAAAAGGGAGGAGAGAAAAAACAGCAAACCCAGCTCAGCTGAGAGGAATGCGTTTATCAAATGCTGTTAATAGAGGAGGAAGTGCGGTAGAAGGAGGAGAACAAAATATGCTCTGTTTGCAATCTTCATTAACAATTTATTTATGTTACAAGAGAGATATTCAAGAAGAAAAGTTAATCATTATTTAAACAAGCATGTATGGAGCAGAAGCTCAAATACTTGCATGATTTGGGGGAAATAAATGATTACTAACTGCATGCCATACAATTAAGTTTTCTTTTTTTTTTTATGAAGTAATAAAATAGGAGTAAGTAAAAATATAATGTTATACAAAAAATGTCGGGAAATTATGATGGGGGGGGGACACATATTTTTTTCACTTATTTTCAAAAAAATTCTGATTTTTTTAAATTTTTTTTTTTTTTTTTTTTTTTTTTTTTTTTTTTTACAAAATTGCCTGTTTTCTGCCTAGGACTGTTAGCAGGTATGTATTATGGAGTTTTCATAATAGTTTTACCTTACACTAAGTAATTTCAGAATTCAATTTTAAAAAAGCACATATATTTCCCATAAATCTCCTGGATTTTTTTTCTTTGACTGTTGGCAAGTATGAATGAACTTTTCAAAACAGAACATCAAAGTAAAAGTAAAATAATTTTCTCAATAAAAAGACTTTTGTTCCTTAAGACTTCTGGGCATATTTTATATTTAAAATCTTTTCCCTTCCTTTATAATCTTACCGCCCCCCCTCCCCACAATCAAATGCTCCCAAGCCTTGTGCACTTAAGTACACAAGCAATGTAACAGACCCTGTGTCTCCTTGTCATGAAGTATGCAAAAGTGCAAGTGCAAATATGAGATGTTTCTTTGGTGAAGATGGATCTGGAAATGCGACTGTGTTCGCACTGCTGACATTTTAGATACAGCTTTCTTTCCATCTTTTTCTGAGGAGTTAAATGAATATGGAGAAAAAGAACTTGCAGAATTCTGTACAGTTTTTTAAGCTTCAGAAAGAAAGAGCACATTCTGAGTGGCGGCAACTGCGGACCATAATGTTAAAAAAATTTAAGCAAGTCTCACTTACTGCATTGCTTGACAAACTACCGGCTGATAGTTTTAACAATATGCATGTAATCACCCAGGTGATAAAAATAATCCTCACTCTCTCTCCCAGCAATGCAGAAGTTGAGAGGATTTGGAATAGTGCTGTAAACATTCTACAACAACCAGAACATGCCGATGAAAAAAACTGTTAGAAAACAGACTATGCAGAAAATGCTCTAATATAAAATTATAAGACGATTTTGATCCAACTGCAGCAATTGAATTGTGGTAGATCTTTGTAAATAAGTAATCAACTACAAGTGTACCTCTATCTAGGGGGGGCATTGGAATCGACCACCATCCTTGACTGCTTGCCTAAAACAACTGGCCATTAAAGTTTATGAGTCTACTGGCCAGTGGCTACTAACCAAAAATGGGAATTTTAAGCTTTAGTGTGGAGACTAAAAGCAGGATAGTCTCCAGATTTGTAGAGTTCAATTTAACGCCCAGCGTCCTGTGCAACTTATAGAAGCAGTTCTACGATACTGGATCCATCGAGAAAAAGCCTAGGCAAGGTCATCTAAGAGAAGCTGTTTCTTTTTTGATCGCCAGTGACACTTGCGTAGTTTTTTTACCATCATGTTGCAGTCATCTCAGATTTGCACTCATGACGTCAACGTTTCATCATGATTTAAATAATTTTTTACTTTTATAGATTCTGCATAAATGGGTTTAATTCGAATTATATATGTAAGGAAAATGTTCTTTTCCTACCGTGCGGAGAACGGGTATGCAGCTAGTTAAAAATAAAATAATTATTTCTTTATTTTTACAAATTTGTACGCTGCTCAGGCTCTAACTAGGTAAAGGAAATAAAATGCAATAAGAATAATAACAATATCAATGATGGGTAAAATCATACAAGATGGTGCATACACCATGTAAACACGGAGACAGTTGCCAACCATCTTGCACGATCAGCAAAGTATTTTAACATATTAAAATTGCACATATATTCTACTAACAAAAACATTAAAACAAAATATACCATCCATATTTAACCAAAAAAGTCTGCAAATTTAGTAACAGGCAATTTAAAATGAGCAAACAGTGGACTGTTTTTAACTAAAGAAACTACAGTGGATTAAGCAACCTAGTTGTACAACTAATGTAAACTGGGCAAACTCTGGCCCATTTTCAACTCAAAAAAGCATCGGTGGATTAAACAACCTAGTTGTACACCTCATATAAAGTCAGTATGATTAGAATAGCACATAAATAGCACTTACGACAACATAAAAACATCAAATATCAATTTAAAATTCACTTTAAAAACCTTAAACATTGCAAAGATTCATTAAAAAAAAGCACTTACCTTTATTTTTTTTTAATTAACCACTCAGAAAAGTCCCTAATACCCACTGGCTTATAACGTAAAACCAGCATGCTTTCTTTTATTCAGTTTTATATTGACACTACATTTCTAACACACACACACACCAGCTGATAACGTAAAACCAACATGCTTTCTTTTATCTACCTTTATAGTCACACTGTATTTCTAACACACACACACACACACACATTCTTTTCATACAATAACATAACATATTTCATTCCTTTCCATCCATAACATGAAACAATTTCAAATTCCCAAACTGACAAAACGATGCTTGTTTCTTTATGGTTGCCAGTCAAAACTACCACTGGCAGGGTACTTCACTTCCGCTGTGCATCACTCATGACAGCACCAGAAGGATCACCAAATGAAACATGTAAACAATCATCGATATGTAAACAGCATCGGATACGGAATATAGTCCCAATGATATGTGTTATGTGTAACATGTGCTTGCTTACAATATAGTTTTCTAATTTAATTTAGCTTACCAACATTGACATATATGCATTGTGTGTAGTTTGCGAATTTTTGTTAATATATACTTCTGCATGCTAAGTTTTTAACTGTAGCATGTCTGTATTTTTTATTTTTTCATTTCACAAGTCACTATTATGACTTTCAGGTGTGAAAAAATCAGAAACCTTTCAGCAAAAATCTCCTGTGATTGTAGAGGCCCTTTAACATCTGCTAATGCAGTGTTAAATTTTAAAGGATTAAGGCCTCAAACATAAAATATTGTAGGGGGGGGGGGGCTTGACTTTTTTTCTTTTCTAAAAAATATTTTTACCCGCATTCCTTTAAATTCTCTTCATATAAGTATTGCCAGCATATTTTCTTAAAAATAATGAATTATCGAGCTGTTTAAAATACATTTAAAAGCTTTTTATCATTAGGGGTCGAGCTGGCACGTATTCTCATCAAAGATCTTGCTTACTTCTGAAATTTGTGTTCCAGGGATTCATAAGATGAATTGTTTGGGTTTTCTTGCGGAATTTTTTATAGCCTTTATCTATAATAATCAAAAACATTAAGGTCTTAGAGCTTAGTACCCCTTTAAAAGTCCTTCACCCAAGGAACTCCTCCCTAGGCAGATAGCTCTTAAATAGCTTTGCCTTAATACATGATACAGAAAATATTAACAGTACTTGTATGAGTTGTGAATTTGCTAAAGTTCCGAACTTTTCAAAAATTGCTGTAAAATGCTCTACTGTTTGAGATACTCAGACTTCTTTCTGTAGATAAATTTCATACAGGATCACTTTTAAAACAACAGGATCTTTAATATAATTTTTCAAAAGTTCGGAATTTTAGATCCAGGACTCGTATGAACCCTAGTTAAGTTTTAACATGGCGAACATAAAGTTAATTTTTAAGTATGCCAAAAAGCTGTAAAGAACTGTCACTAGCACTTGATTATTTGAAACAAAATAAGTTAAATTGATCAGATTCCTATATAATGATACATTTTTTTTTGGTACATAAAATATTTCTTTATGCAAGCAGTTATCTTTTCTAGAAATAGTAATTTATAACACTAACTTTAAGATGATCACCCCTATCATGCTTTGATTGCCCTGGAACTTAATGTCTGTTTAAAAATAAGAGAATGCCTAAACTGAAATCCATTTGTGCACCTCTACCAAATTTTCTGGGAAACCCCTGGATCTTGGTAATTTCTCCTAATCTCCTAGTTTATACACACACACACACACAAAATATCTTTTCTAAATTTTAATTAAAAATACCAAAATTTGGTTTAGGAAAAATGTCCATTTTTTAGGAATGTAGTAAGTGCACTGCTACCTCCACTGCTTGGTGAACACAAGCAGGGGTGCTTTTGGTCCGGAATTAAAGATGTTTTTCTAGCAAAAAAGAAAGTTGGACTGAAAATAATCTCAAGCATTCAAAGTTCAATCTTTTCCCATCCTTCCTGTGAATGAGTTTTTCTCTAAGTTTTTTTTAAAAATCTGAATCTCCAATATCACGGGATTGAAAATTGACCATTATTTCATATTTATATTATTTTTTTTAAAATGATTATGATTAAATCCACTACAATTTTTTACAAATTGGGATTTATTTTTGAGGTCAAATTTACTCAACAGATCTGCATTAGAAACATGCTTGTGAAATATTGATATAAGCTGATGAAGATTATAGCATACTATTTCTGAGATTTAAAATTGTAGAATTTGTTATAATTTTAATGTTATCGCAGGGTTGCCAAGGTGCATTTCACTAGCCCCCCCACCAACGAGTTTCAAAATTTTGACGATTGTACTGGTTTGTACTACGTTTGTACCGGATAGTACCGAAATATTTCCGTTTGTACCGGTTTTGTTAAAAAGTTATTAACGATTTTAAAGTGGGGGGCTAGAGAAACGACAGCCCCCCCCATGAAGCAATTTTCAAAATTTGACGATTGTACTGGTTTGTACTACATTTGTACCGGCTAGTACCGAAATATTTCCGTTTGTACCGGTTTCGTTAAAAAGTTATTAACAATTGAAATGTGTGGGGCTGCAGAAATGGCAGCCCCCCCATGAAGGAATTTTCAAAATTTGACGATTGTACTAGCTTGTACTACATTTGTACCGCCTAGTACCGAGAGATTTTTGTTTGTACTCGTATAATTAGTGAAATATAACGGTTTTTTCGCAAGAATTACTGTGCGAGCGTACGGTCATTGACCGTTCGCCTGTCAGTCCTCAGTCAGGGGGCCTGTCCTTTCGAGACGGTGTTGCTCTGACTGACTTCCTTCGCAGAGGGGTGTCACCAACATCAAGGTCGAATGTGAATTCGGGGGGATAGATTATCTATCGCTTTTCTAAAACAAGACAAGTTACAACAACCCTGTTCAGCCAAGGGGTAAACGGACATCGCTGACAGTGATTCACTCGCCAGAGAGTATTTATGATGTCGACGATTAGTTTGTGTTACAGTTTATACAACACTTTCTTTTAGACACTATAATTATTGTCAGAGAAGCTAGAACATTAGTTGTTAATAAAGAATAACTTTCTTGTATAAATCAATTTTCTGTTCACCGTGAGATTTTGTTTTAAGCATTATTAATCAGTAAATACTTAAACTATTTAAAAAGATCGAAATTTAAAAAGTGTGGAAAGTTTTTAATAAATATCTTCATTATTTTAAATACGTAAAATTTAAAACTAACCATAACATTTAGACAATGCTCGCAATACCGTAATAAATTTAAGATGTTTCATTTGCATTAACAAAATAAGAGGGGGAGCAGAGGGTCAGATATTACTTCTATTTGACCAAAAACTTAAGTTTTCCGTGATTCAAAATTTTAAAAGAAATTAAAAAATTCTCAGCGTCTCCCTGAAAATGATTAGAGACGTGTATATTGAAATGGGGGGGGGGGGGAAGACAGAGAGAGTGAGAAAAATGGGTGACTACACTACTGATAAATTCCCCCACCTCTAAAATGCACACACTATTACGTGCTTAGAATTATAACTTCTACTGCAAGATTTTTAGAACCTTCTAAGCAAAATTAAATTAGCCTATTGTATATTTATTTTTTTAAATATAAGCTTTTAACAATAATACATTATTTGGAAGCCGTTTAATAATACCGTATTATAATACTTTAAAGCTTCTGTTAATTTTACATAATAGTGAAACCTGCATATAACCTGCGTATTTAGAGATTTATGACTACAGATACATATTTTGCAGATTTTTGTTTTAAGGGTGTTTTGTATGTAAAGCTAACCTATTAATGATCTCATTACTTTATGTTTCAAGTGATACGACTTTTAACCAAAATTATAGAAAAGCAATTTTCATGTCTTTATCAAATGGGGCAAGAATCCGCAAGTGCGATGGGGTAAGAATTCGAATGCAGATTTTAGCCCCTAATGCTTTGGGGTCGTGATGGTTTTGTTTGTTTGATTGTCATGTTCCGGGGCTTCCAATAACCATCAATTGAGCTAAGTTCTGGGCCTTATAAATGATGATGTCCATCAGGACCGGAAAAATCTATTCCCCCACATGAGCGGGGCAATGTAAAATTTTCAGTTAGGAATGTATTTCCTTTTATTTTATTTTATTTATTTATTTCCACTGATTCGGTTTGTAATTGCAATATTTACGTTCACATCAGTTCATTTTAGCACTATATCAGTTTTTTCTACGTCCCTTAAGTATCGGAAAACCTTTTAGTTATGTAACAGCCAACTGTCTTCCTCCTATTTTGTAAGTTTCTCTAATTACACTTAAATGACAGTGATTTTTTCTTCTTTCTATCTGTTTTTGTTAAACTAAATTTACAATACATACTTTAGCGATTATTATCATATTAAACCAAAATTTTCTATGTAGTTCATAAAATAATAATAATAACAATAAATTAAGGAAAATTTAATTATACTCTACGAGTATTGAAGGTGCTGATATCAGTCAAATTCAAACCTGACAAATAATAGTTTTGCAGCAAAGACAACTTTTCAAGTGGGTTTCATTCTGAGTTTTATGTCAAGTCCACCACTGCGGATCTTTACCCCGTAAGATGGGGCAAATATCCGAAAATACCAAAATCTGTAAAAGTCACTTGCAGTTTTTTGCATTAAAATTTAGATAAAAATGATCATTTAAGGCGACAGGTAAAGGTTTAAGCTACATTCTAGTAGAAATTTAGGTTCATGACTTATTCCAAGTTTTCAGAAAATTCAAAATCGTGGACCATTGTCCCCCAACTACTTTATCTGTTCATTTTTTTTGTGCGGACGCTTCTATTTCCCAATTAAGCATTTTCAGTTAAACTTTCTGAAAGAACTTTTGAAAAGTTGCGGCCCAAAATTTAGGATGTTAGCGAAGTTGCGGGCCTTATAATTGGGATTTATATGGGGTTTTGTATGGTTTATATGGGTTTTATGCAGGGTTTTGATATGTTCCACTGACCGAATTAAAAGCCATGGGTTCAACCGCGGATCGGCGATTGTCCATATGTGTTTTAATACAACATAAATACTGGCAAATTTGTGAACAAAATTACGAAAATATTATTATTATTGTTCTTAGTATTATATTTCGCATACTATTTTCAATTCATAAAAACAGTTCTAATTACTTCGCATTTAATAGTTTAGTACTTAATAATAAAACTACTCTACTTACAAATCGTAATCAGTTTTAGATGAAAATTCTTCAATGATAGGTTTTTAAATGAGAAAATTATCATTGATATCAACATTTGGCTGAAATATTAGGTGAGTATGCAGAAGTATTTTTGTTTCTGTTTTCTTTTCTAATATGCTATAATGTGCAGTACATTATAAATTTCCTGTAAAATGCTTTACGTTGCATAACGTTTTTATGTTATAAATCGAAAAGTGCGAAATATGTTGCTCCATCCTTGTTTAACAAAATTAGACTTTTCCACATTTTGTCAATTCTGTACTTCCAGAATTGTGCATGTCTCCATCAAAGTGATCGTTACCCTTTTCTTTAGATTGCGCAGTAGATGACGTAGCACCGTTTCTTCAGCAGAAAATAAAATAGATATTTCTACGTAAATTAAAAAAAATTAAACTCCTGTGTTCATTGTTAAAATATTATCTTTTATTATAATACTTATGCGATTCATTTTATTATATATTTAAATGCATAAGGCTATAAATTTTATCATTTCACATCAACCCTCCATCCTCTTCCGCCGGATATATCGCGCATTTTCCTTGTCTCCTGATAAGCGCGATATAACGAGGGGATACTACGATTTTAGCTAGCTTTTCTAAAAAAGTTTTGCCAACGCAGGAATGCACCTCTTCCTGGTAACCCGGCAATTTTTCCAAGTGTTCGACCCCCGGATTTTCTTCCCCTTAGACCTCACACCCTTCAGACCAGTGGTCGAATATCCGGAAGACGGGGGAAAATTCTGAAACCCAATGTTTTGGATAGCGGTCGATGAACTCTTGCGTTCTCACAAAATTGCTTGTGGAAAAACCGTTATATCTCTCTTATTATAAGCGTACAAACAAAAATCTCTCGGTACTAGGCGGTACAAATGTAGTACAAGCTAGTACAATCGTCAAATTTTGAAAATTCCTTCATGGGGGGGCTGCCATTTCTGCAGCCCCACACATTTCAATTGTTAATAACTTTTTAACGAAACCGGTACAAACGGAAATATTTCGGTACTAGCCGGTAAAAACATAGTACAAACCAGTACAATCGTCAAATTTTGAAAATTGCTTCATGGGGGGGCTGTCGTTTCTCTAGCCCCCACACTAAAATCGTTAATAACTTTTTAACAAAACCGGTACAAACAGAAATATTTCGGTACTAGCCGGTACAAACGTAGTACAAACCAGTACAATCGTCAAAATTTTGAAACTCGTTGGTGGGGGGGCCAGTGAAATGCACCTGGGTTGCCAACTGCTCCACATTTTGCTGAGTTTCTCTGTAAAATTGGTAAATCTCCGTGACTCTGCAAAGAAGTGTTGGAAAGTGGGCCTCCTTTATTTTGTCTTAAAGTATTTGCATATAAAAATTAAAAGAAAAGCAGAAAATAAAAACAAAATTCATAAAATGAGTTTAAAATCTTTGCAGCTGGGAAAACATACATGGTTAGAAAAAAGAAAATTTAAGTTTGGCTTAGGTCCGTAGCTGAATCTCAAATTTCTCAAGGAAAACTTTCAGATATACTATGGGGGATGCCTAGGGGAACTTTCAAATCTAAGACGGCAGCTGGAATATGGTGAGTCTTGACTTTCCCCTCCAATTTTTTACTAACTTGTATAAGCTGACCCCTGAGTTATGAACAAAATCTCTCTGCTTATAGATGAGTACATATGGCATCCTTAAATTACTTTTTCTTAATGTTTGAAGTTAATTTTTGAATATTAATATCAAATCTGTTCCCAGCAAGATTAACTTAGCTTTTTTGAATTCCTTTTATAATTGTATATAAGAAAAATTCCTCCATTTTCTCTTTAAATTCCTATAAACTCAATGCCAATACACCATGCAGATCTACTAAATCTCCCCACTCCCCCCCCCCCCCCCCCTGAATGTTAGCAGTATGGAAACTTTTCTTCCATTATGTCGGAAATTAGAGGACTGTCAGTGTGAACAACTGAAAAAAAAAATCTCTTGCAACAAATAAAATTTGATAAAATATGATTATTTTAAACTAAGATTATACATTAAGTGTTGACATGCTAATTATTTTCCCAACTTATTCTGAGTAATCAAGTCATTTTCTCTTATATACCTACTAATCATGAATTATTTTTTAGCTATCTTTTCACATAATGCATTTTCCTTTAATTTTTTTTTTCAGTTTTGATAATCTGAAGAACTTTTAAAGTGTTCAACATGGCACGCATCCCTAGTATGGTGCCTCATACCACAGCGCATGATCCTGTGGCTGTTCTTAATACCTATCGTTCTTACGTTTCAATGCTGGTTGATGCTGGAGCCAGTAAGTTTAAGATTTAATTTAAAATAAATAAATAAATCTTTAAAGGTACTTATTTTTTTTTTCTTTCTCTCCAGAGGATGAAAGCAAGCTGAAGGCAGTGCAAGAATTAAGTTCTGAACTTGAGGTAAAGTCTACATTTATACTAATTTTTTTTTACAAAATTGTACAAGGTTAGAAGTTGGTGACCAAAAAAAAAAAATAGTTGTCAACTAAACTTTCCCCTGCTTGCGGAATTATTCCCATTAAATTTTGTGGATAATCTGCAAAATGGCTTCAACAGTTCACATGGTATGAAAGAAATTCTTTTGCTTGTCATTGTAAGCATCAGTCAAAACTTTTTTGGTGCAAGTATTTTATACTTTGTTAGACACAAAACTTGCTAACTAGTTTATTTGGTATGTACTTTTTTTGAATCCACAATTCAAGCAAACTTGGGATTTTCTCCTAGATAAGGGGATACATTGACATTACAGAGATTTGTCTGAGTATATGTTACTTTTCCATTGTATTCTTCCTTGAAATACCTGGTATAAGGGGCTGTTTTATTTACTTTTTATTTTCATTGCATTTCTAAGTGTGTAGTTAATCTTTATAGATCTTTGTATTAACAAAAACAGTTCAAAAGAAAGTGGTCTTCAAAAGATAAAATAATTAAAACTTAATAAAATATCTTATAAAAGACACTTATCAAAGTATCACGTGTTTTGACAAAAAAAAAAATTTCAATCTTCATCAGCTCTGGTAGAAGTACATAAGCAGACTAGTACTGGGGACAGAAAAAAAGTCCCCAGTTATTTTTTCTGTCCGCAGTACCAGTCTGTGTATGGACTTCTGTTGTTGATGAAGATCAAAATTTTTTCAATCGTAACATTTTAATTAGCACATTTTATGCGTGTTGTTTTACAAAGTTTTAATTATTTTATCTTTGTGTACTGCCGGTATTTCTAGATGCATATTTTTGAGTGTAATGAAACTGCTACTGTTCAGTTGATGTAGAAAGTTTTTTAAAAATCAGATGTAGTGAAATTGTACATTTACTGCTGACACATTTTTTGAAAGTGCAACATTTATACATATTGTAAAAAATGGTGAGTATTGTCATAGACTACAGTATTTATGTGAAATCAGACTTATAGATTAAGATGGAAGGGCATTTTATCTTGCCTGCCCTTAGTTACTAACAAGGATAGGGCTCTATTTTGGAATCACCGATTTGAATCAAATTTCGTGGAAATGTAGCTCATAACTCGTGGAAATGTAGCTCGTAAAACATGCAATCACTGATGCAAATTATAGGACCCTATATACTGACATTCTCTAGAAATAGCTCTCTAACCATTTGAAAATTAACATATACGGCTTAAGTACTGTATTAACAAAAAGCAATTCCAACAGTCATAGCATGATGCTTAAACACATGGAACTAGAGTACTTAATTGTAAGGGTTTGAGACCTGAGTGGGACGAAGTAATTTTTATCTTTAATTCATTTTATTGCATATTTAGTTAAAAATAAAATAAATTTTCATCATCACAGCTTGTATTATAAATCAATTTTAAATGAATTATTATAGGTATGTATTTTTTTGCAATGTATTATGTATTTTAATTTTTCCATCTAGTATTTCCAAATATGTTTAAACAAGCAATTTAAATCTTGTTTGTGTTGTGTTAAAGCCAGGGTGCCAATGATTTAAATCAATTGATTAAAAAAAAAAACTGATTAAAATCTGGGATACACAACCTCTGGCTAACGGGCCATTATTGGCTCATGACACATGTTCTATTCATCTGCCAAAAATATGAATCAAAATCGATTAAGTCAATTTTTAAGAAAATGAATTAATCGAACTTATGTTCGATTGGTGATAGCTACGCAAAAAAGAATCAAGTTAGGTGAGCAGTTTTCTTTTTTGTTATACTTACCTCCCCCCAAAAAGAGGAAAGGAAAAAGAAAAATCATTTACCTAACTTCGTTTTTTGTTTAGTTATGATCAATCAAACTTCTTGCGGACATGACATAAATGCTCACAATACTGTGGAATCATCCCATTGCCTTTCCTATGTGTGTCATGATATTTTTAAGAATTTAATTTGGAAAGAAACCTATAAATGTATGCTTGGACTTGTCAGTATATCCATCAGTTAGTTTTTGATATATTGTTTTTAAAACTATATTACTTAAGAGAACACACTACTTGATTGGCCCTTAATACCATACATTTAAATTAATTTCTCTGGCTCACAAGCTGTAAGAGTTTGTACACAATACTGTTATTGGGTGTAATTAACATTTGTATAAAGTTTTATTTCTGAAATCTTTGCTTTTAAATTAGTAAAGTAAGTCAGTATATAATTAGCCAAATTTTCCTATGCTTCCGAAATCATCACTTGGGGCAAAATTATTTTATTTGCATAGAAAAGCAATATTTTATTTACAAATCTATACTATCAACAACTTGATATTTACCAGTTGTCTATTCTCTTATATAAAGTAGTTAAAACTCATTTTAAAAATCTCCTTATTTTTTAAAAATCTGACTTTATTTTTAAAAAATCTGATTAATTTGATTTTTTTTTCACTCCTTCGTTAAGGCAAATCTACTCAGGGGAGGAAAGAGGGGTGCCTTGGGTGGAAGGTTTTTTAAGGGGTTCTACCACATTCACTTTCCATGTAGAGAAAACCGTCCCAAACTCCATACCATGAGATCACTAGCTCTGCATCACCTATTTCATATAACCTTTCTTTGAAGAAATGTAATACGTAATACAATCATCATTTACAAGATTAGAGATATGTTTGCATGCTCCACGTACCTATTCATTGATGCAGCATTCTCACGTATTGCTTATTTTTTGCTTATTAAATTGCCATGATATTTGGAAATACTACATAGCCTATATATATATATATATATATATATATATATATATAATATATATAAATATGCTTTTTAATGTTTCATCTAATTAGTTTGCTTTGAAAACCTTTAATGTGTGGATAATTTCCCATGTACTGCATAATACTCAAAAGTTGGTGTTTCCTCCCAGAAATGGCTCTTGCAAAGCCATGCTGATCATTGCCAATCATCTGGCATGATCAACAGTACAATTGTAATAACAAACAATTAAGAACTGCATGTAAGTTATATCGCTAATTAAAATAAGTCAAACTTGCTTTGAAGGAATTTGAAAATCCTCAAACAGTGGTTCATTGTTAACCTAAAAAACTTCAGTGGACCTGTCAATTCACTGTATAGCCCTCAAAAATTTTGAAACAGTGATCCATTTTTAAATCTAAAGCAAACAACCTCATTAGATCTGGGGACTTACTACAACCCACTCAAGAAGGTTCAACTGGTGGTCTGTTTACAAAATCAAAGTACCAATAATAATTTAAATAAACTATATCATTTACCTCATTTTCAATTTTTTGGATGGCCCCGGTCATTCTTTTTCATTATATTCAATCACCTCTGCAATATTTTGTTTCTCAATACTAATCATTATCTGTTAACTTCATCTTTCTTCAAACCATAAAAGAATTTTACATTCATAACAATATCTACCTTACAAAGATTAACTAAGGTTAACAAAACTCTTAATGAAAACTCCACAAAACAATATTAAATATGCATCGGAAATTCATTCTCTTTAATTTATCAACACATACTTTCAACATGTAAGATACAGTAGTAACTCACTTTTTTCTAATATGGCACTCAACACATTGTCTTAAGATTGTTGTACAAATGCTTGTCACAGCTCTTGTACTAAAGCACATTTCCAAAGCTCTTTCCTTCATACACATCTATGACTAATTAATAGTTTGACTTTTGCCAAACCAATGCTAAGCTCTCTAAATTATAAACACCACTGTGACACACAGATCAGGATTAGTCCTTTTCATGTTTTGTAAACCATTCTTTAAAAAACAAAAAAATTATAACAACGATCTAATATTTTTAATTAATAAGTAAAATAATACTACAGCTTTCTGTTATGAAAATTGAAACTTGATGTTATTTATTTAGGGTATTGTTTCAAATCCACAATATCCATCATTCTTGGATCATTCTCTTAGAATTTTTATACGGATTTTACAAGATGGAGAGCCACATTTTATTGCTGAACATACTACTCAGGTATGTACTTAAAAGAAAATGAAAAAGTTTGTTTTAATTTTATATTCAGATATTACTGTAAAATGCATTTGAATTATTTCAGTTTTGTATTCAATGTGACTTAGCTTAAAAAAAAAACAATCTTAATGTATGGAGTTATTTAGGTAGTAACTTCCAATTTTATGTAATTTGATTGTACATTCTAACAGGATTTCAAAATTTCTGAACTAATTTTGGACAGGACATGTTTTCACCACTGGCAGTCTATTTGCCTATTATTTTTTAAACAATTTGCAAATAGCTTAATAAATAAATATTTTATGGATTCAAAATACATAGTAATGTTTTTTGTTTGATGCACAATAAGTATAATAAAAAAAAAAAAAAAAAAATCCTTAAAAGTTTTCTGATGTGTTTACATTCTATAATAGGGTCATATTTTACAGTTTTAAAAAAAGGAGGAGGTTCTATGTTCAATGCATGCATATATGTATGTATATATATATATATATATGTATATATATATATGTGTATATAATATGTATGTATGTATGTACAACGATAAGTTACCGTGTGAACTGATTTTCAAAATTCTTTTTTTATTGGAAAGGGCATAGCTCAGTGATGATCCCATATTATGTTCACAATCTCATGATGATAATCTATCATTCTGAAAATCGGAAAAACCATGTTTTTAAACCATTGCTTAAAGGGTTGCTATAACAGCATTGCTTATTATGCCAAGAGCTGCCAAGATTGGCCACTTTAGTCAATTTATTGTCAAGTTTGTCACGAAAAAATAAGTTCCGAAAACTGAACTCATCTTTGCAATATCTTCTATATTTTGGTAAGAAATTGCGAAACCCTACTATTTTATAGTGAGGATAATGGTACAGCTTGAATATTTGCCACATGGCTGGATGAAATATTTTGCGTTGCTTAATATGCCAATCTGCCAAGGATTATGCAAAATGGGAAAATGATTATCGATTATATGCATGGGCAGATAGTCAAACAATGAAAATTCGCCATGAGTGACAAATATTCAAGGTGTACAGAAATAATATTTTGTTATGGTTAAATAATGGAGTTTTTTAATTTAATCTGAAAATCAGATTTTTTTACAAAAGAAATTATGGTTTGTTTTAATGTCTCTATGCATCATTAGAATACTAGTCAGTTTCAGTAGAGAAATCTGAAGTTTAAATTTTCCTGTTAAGGGCACTGGCAGGAGGAAAGCGAAGTTTTTTTTATCTCTTCATATCATTTCAGAAGGGTTCCAATAGGTGAAGTGGGCGGGGTAGTTTGTGACAGCTCACCTCTTCCTTCCCCTGAACTTCACCTAAGCCCCTTTCTGAAAGCAATTAACATCCCCCCCCCCCCTGCCTTGGGTGCCAAAGAGACTGCCTTAGGGTGCTAGGGTCGATCTCTACCAGGATCCGACTAGTGTACCTGTAGAAGGAAACGACCAAAGATTACCCCAAAGGACAGACAATTTCCTTAGCGAACTTTGGTAGTTTTTGAGTTTATTGCGTTCAGACAGACAGACGCAGAGAGGAGACTTTATTTTATTATATGCATAGATAGATACAAAACTCAGCTTTTCGAGCCTCATCAGGGGGAGATCCCCCTGAACCCCCCTAATTTTTTAGTTTCATTATTGCCATATTAAAGCGATATTAATTGACTATGGCATTTATCTCTCATCTCTTTCGTGTATTTCACATGGTAACCCTATGTTGAAATTTTTAGGATTGTAACCTGTTTATAGAAAAATACATGGGATGCATATTCTACAGCTTACAAAATATTGTAACAATAGATTAAAGCTGTTATGAACTAATAGCAGTGATGTCGCTAGACTTTAGAAGAGACGGGTCCTTGGGACCCAGGACTCCAAAATTTATGGGTCCTTTTTTCCAAAAAGTGGGTCCTTATCGATATAAAAGCATTTGGTTAAATTCACGACTGATGTTATCATGTCTCATCCATTTTTGTGTGCTGATGCGTATGAATATCTTATTGATAAATAACCTAAAACTTATATTTCAAAAAATAAATAAATAAAATGAATTATAATTAATCAAAAAAAATTTTTTGTGACATGCATGTTATTTACTTTGCCTTCATGGCAAAGCCTTCCTGATGACGCCCTGAATCCTAATAATTAATAAATCCTAATAATAAAATCCCCTTTTGTATGTATAGTAAAAACCGGGAGAAAGGCTGCATCGGTAGAAATGTTTAAGAAAGTAAAATGTACTCGCAGAACAGCCGCAACATCTTAAATTATTAAAACTACAATAAAATACCGTTCAAGCGCCCCTCCATCTTATATTAATTAAAAAAAATAATTACTATGTATTAATAAATTTATCACAAGGAAAATCGGAATATATTTGAGGAAGGAAAGGATATACAACAGTAAAATATGGAACACCCCCCCCCCCCTTTTCTCTTCTAGATTGTTTAAAATATTTACCGCTTCTATAGCTTACAGATTTCATTTCTAAATAATAATTGTCAGATTTAATATAAAACAAATCATTGTTTACATTTACACAAGCGAATATTAAAAATAAATAATGAAAAAACTTTATTCAATTCCGATAGTCCACCATTTCTAACAGAACAACCTCTAACATGAAAACGGAAGTGTGAGAAAGGGAGTGGGGGAGGGAGAAAGGAGAAGATCGTCAAAGTAATCCCCTTTTCTCTTCAGCTTAACCACGTGTGCGCACAGCACGATATATATCCCGGGTAAAAGCAGAGTATAGGGGAAAACTCACAATGCATCATTGGAAAGCGAACACTCCTATGCCTCCTTTCGACTAGGGATCTTTCTACCCTGCATTTTTTCCCCCATGTAGGGGAAGCGTTACTCCGCATTTGTGTGCATGTAAACGGGCCCATAAAGCCGTTCACGATGTCAATCTCCCCGAGTAAAACACGAGCAGTTTGTGTTTTACTAGAGATTTACCCAAAATTGGCAGTCTGAATGCACCCTCACTCACCTCTTTTTTTTTTTTTTTTTTTCAAAATTTTGCATGATGGAAATTACGAGTCCTAGGGGACGCGTTGTAACTTTTCTTTTGTGTCCCATCATCGATTTTTTGTGTATTTGATGCGTTAGAGCGCGTAAGCGGCATCACTGAATAGTATTTAAATATATGTAAAATTATGTCGCATTTTTATGTTTCTTTTTTGGAACAATTTTCAATATAGGGGGTGAGAGATAAAATGACAGTCATTAATAATTTTGTATGTTCTTGAGCACACATAACAACTTCTAGGGGGGAAAAAACTGTAACTGAATTAAATTTAAATGAATTAGAAACACGCAAAAAGTTGTGAATTAGTTGAAGTCCTAGGGAATAAAAAGTCATTTGATTTCGTATTGAGGGGAAGGAAAAGAAAAATGTTAGATGAAAGTTACAGTTTGTCATTCAAATAATAGTATTTTAGATAGGAATACTACTTTTCAATTTTAGAATTTATTATGTGATAAAAACAGAAGATTGAATAAAAACTTTTCTAAAAAAAAAGATTTTGTTGCTTACTTATTTTTTTTTCTTTTTTTTTTTAAGTTGAAGAGTCTTAACATATGCCATACAAACGTTTCTACACATATGCCATACAAAAAATTTTGCATAAATTGTAAACTTTCTCAGACCTTGCAGACATGTTAAAAATGAAAATACAATTATAAGCAGTTTATTAATAAAGACTAAACGGAAAACAATTGTTATGGAATAAAAAATAAGCTGTTCGAATTACAGTGCCCAGAATTAAGTTTATTACAATAATTAATGTTTAAGTTTATTTTAAGGACCATTTTAGAGACCTTTTCTATCTGACTCTGAAGTTTAGACTTTAATACTAATTTAAATACCTCTAAAACTTGAAAAGGGCAAACGATATTTAAAGATTGATTTCTTATGTATAAAAAGTGAATTTTAAGAATATTCCAGTTTTAAAAATATATTTGTATTTTAAAGATAAATTAACACTTAAGCTTGAAAGGTGTGTAACTAATGTAACAAAATAAAAAACAAGTAGGTAATGACCAAATTAAATAAAGTTTAAGAAAATCGTAATAAAGTTCCACAAGATTTTTTTTTTCAACTGTTGCCAAATTCTAGTACTAGAATATGTAACAAATAAACTGATAAGTCACTTTGTTTTGTAAAGAAGAAAAAAAAATGGTTTGAAGGTTGACATTAAAATGGAATGACCCTGCATATATATGAGTTGCAGCTGTCGTAACCCCTCCCCCCTCCCTCATGAAAAATTTCCGGCTACGCCACTGATGCCAGTTTGCATGATTTTTTGTAGTATACACTTCAATAATTTATATTCATCCATAAAAAAATGTCCTCATCATAAATACAAGATAGATAATAAATAAATCATCCCTTACAAATATTTCGTTAAATCTCCAAACCACTGGATAAATGACACAAGAGAGACTAAAGCATTTATTGAAGACTAGTATACCGGAATATTTAAATTAGTTTAATTAAATTACAATAGGCAACATTTACCCATTTCTATATTTTAAGAGTTAAAGATTTACGTGTCTGATATTCTATCACAGATTTTTCATCACACAAATAAAGAATTATTTTTAATCGGGGATGTAGCCGGAGGGGGGGGGGGGGCGGGAGGATATCTGGATATATCCTCTCCAAAATTTTCAAGTTGGCATAAGCTATAAATATAGATCGTGCAGAAATTCAATCAGTTTATAGGTGACAATAGTTCATATCCCCCTTCGAAAAACTTCTGGCTTTGCTCCTGTTTTGAATAACACTTGTCTATTAAATAAAGTGATTTTTGTTCTAAAACCAATGAAACCATTAGATACACATGTTTGCTAGTTCCATTAGGCACCTGTGCTTCAGCTAGCTGCATGTGAGAATAAAAGAAAAGCCTGAGTAATGTTAAAAGGTATACAGATTTTCTCAAGATGTTTTAACAATGAATAGAATAGCATGCGGTGCTCCCTGCTTGCATTTATGTCCCCTGCTTTGTAATTATCTATGAAAGTATAAATGCATTACTATATCTACTTCACATGCATAGCGTTGAAGCGGGGGAAGGGAACATATGCCCTCTCAACTTTGTTTAGAATACAATTAAAAACCTTTTTCTCAAATCATGTAGCAATTTCGTTATTTTTATTCTTGAATATGGTATGCCCCCTCCCCTCCCTCTCACCACAAAATAAATTAAGGAAATAGTTTGGAAATAAAGAAAGGAAATGAAAATCGGGCACTCGGTACTTAGGTAGTTACAAAAGGAATCACCCTATGGTTCAAGAATTCAAGAAGGGTTGTTCTGAAGTACTTTTGATAGCAACTTCTAAAGTGAAGGATAAATGAATCCATCTTTTACAACAGATGTAGACTTTCAAATTTT
Organism: Cheiracanthium punctorium; assembly: GCA_038373885.1. Classification (NCBI taxonomy): domain Eukaryota; kingdom Metazoa; phylum Arthropoda; class Arachnida; order Araneae; family Cheiracanthiidae; genus Cheiracanthium; species Cheiracanthium punctorium. Next base: position 56,372 of record JAWZYV010012366.1, read on the forward strand.
TAGCCATTCTCTTTTTTACTTCCTTGTACGAAGTTAAGGAAGTATTGTAATTGCAAAAGAGATTGGAGTTCATATTTTGACAAAAATATCAATTTTGAGTAACCAGATAAATAAAAAGATACATTTTTTCAATTTCTTGGATGAGGTTTCAATTAATCATGCATGCATTTACCTTTGTATGCACATACAGTCGATTTCGATCCTTTCTGTGTGCATTTTAACTAGTTTTGCCATACCGTCTGTATGTGCGAGAGCATGAATGTATCCAGAATATCTCAAAACTGATTAGTCTTAGAATGTTGAAATTTTGTATTTATGATCATTACAACATGTAATTATGTACCTCTTATTTCCATTGCGATCAACTGGTTGGTTTATTTACACTCCCCCCGCCAAAAAAAAAAAAAAAAAAAAATATTATAGAAAGTTCTATGGAGAAACATTAATCTCACACAACTCAAAAACCTATTGCAATCGGGTGTAAGAATCGGATTGTACAAGCAGCGTTTTATATAAACGGTTTCAGATCACCGATAGCTGAGTGGTTGCACTACTCTACTATTCAGAAGTTCGAGGGTTGAAATCTGCTGGGCGACCCCATTTTTAAAATAATCAAGAATTTTTTTAAATATAAATTTAAAAAAATCGTGTATAAGAATTAAGTATCCTATCTAAATTCCTATTTAAATAAATTTAAATAAACTGCATAAAAAATGTGTATAACTTAATAAACGTACAAGTAAGTCGTGTGTTGGCCACATCAGATTTTTATTGTTTGAAGCCCAGCCATTCAGTGAGCTTTCCGACTCAGTTTGTTGAAAAATCATGTTCGCTTACATTTTGCCCATTAAAATATTCATGAAACAATACATAGCGTTGAAGCGGGGGGAGGGAACATATACCCTGTCAACTTTGTTTAGAATACAATTAAAAACCTTTTTCTCAAATCATGTAGCAATTTCGTTATTTTTATTCTTGAATATGGTATGCCCCCTCCCCTCCCTCTCACCACAAAATAAATTAAGGAAATAGTTTGGAAATAAAGAAAGGAAATGAAAATCGGGCACTCGGTACTTAGGTAGTTACAAAAGGAATCACCCTATGGTTCAAGAATTCAAGAAGGGTTGTTCTGAAGTACTTTTGATAGCAACTTCTAAAGTGAAGGATAAATGAATCCATCTTTTACAACAGATGTAGACTGTTTTTGTGTAATTGAAATAAACATTAAACTATAATTATGGTTCATCTTGGTACACTTTTTCTAATTTTTTTTACTTTTATAAATTATTGTCAAAATTTTACCTAGTATTATTTTAACCTTTGCCTGCAATATTAAATAAGTTTTTATCTTACATCCTTCATAGAACGAAATAAAAAAAATATTTAGTAAACTTGTATTTTGTCCCAATCTGTACGCCTAGTGAAGCACCTTGGGATGGTTAAAATTTATCAAGAAAAAAAAATTCCATTATTTAAATTTGTTTCATAATTTGTTTATGTATTTGCCTTTTTCTTATTAACTAGCTGCGTGCCCGTTCTTTGCACAGTAGGAAATGAAAAATTTCCTCACATGTGTAATTCGAATTAATTCCAGTGATGTGGAATCTAGAAAAAGCAAAATTATTTCACTCTTGACTTAAAATTTGCATCATATATGTAATAACCTGAGATCATTGCAATATGACATTCACACACACACACACAAAAAGGCAGCGTCATTTGGTATAAAAAAAGTGAAAATGGACTGTTTGCAGTGAACTTCTCATTTTCAAAATGTCTTATTTCCACAGACATGCTGTCTTTTAGGTTCATGTTTTAGCGTTAAATACCTCAGACACTACATGAAATGGACATTTTTATTTTAATTTTAAAAATAAGTCACCCTCTCTTGAAACCCTTTACAAAAAGAAGAGATAAGAGATGACTGCGCTATTTATAAAGGCTTTAAAATAGTTTTTCTAGATTATGCAGTTTAATTTTTCTTCTCACAAATAAATCCAGTATTTATAAAAGGAAATCGAGCCAAGCAAAGAAATTGTCTGCTTGGACATAAGAATAACTATGTACACAAAACGAAATCTTTGGAATGAGAAACCTTTTTCACGTTTTCAGAAGAGCGCTCGTTGTAATTGCTTCACAACGGGCTTTGACTTTTAGTTGTTCAATAACAATAGTATTTGGCGCATTAAGGCAATAAACAACAGACGTTTTAATTCGAATTGCGCAAAAAATCGCTTCGAGATATGGCGTGGGACCCGTTTTTATTTATTTTTTTCAACTGGCAATTTTAATCATTGTTACTGTATCCAGGACAACCAAACCACAAGATATCAAACTGAAATTTGTAAGCAGCTGCTACTGAAATGAAAATCCTTCTTTACTTAAAAATTTGTAAAAATTCTCCTAATTTATATTTTTCCTCCGTTCTTCTTTTAAAAGTGGGCGAATTGTGTGCTCTGTCTTTTGCCGAAATATAAAAAAAAGTTATGACTGATAGAATTCAAGATGCAGCAGTTTTAAAAATGTTTTACAAGAGTCAGCGTCAGATTTAATTTTATTTGAAAAATCCCAAAAATCTGCAAATTATGTTACACAGTCCGAACAAACAGTTTTTAAAAAAATTTTCTACTCTATACGATGATGTAAATATCGTTTCCTTGCAAGTGCAATTACCAGCGTTATTATGTATTATGCAAGAAAAATCGCTAAAAATCGGACAAAACATAAAATAAAATATTTTCTAATTTGAATTTCGAAAAAATCGATTCAAGGTGTGTCGAGACCCGTCTTGGAGAATTTCCGTACAAAATTTGGTAGGTCTATGATCACCCGTTTCGGAGCTATGCAAGACACAGACAGACAGACAGACAAACGGAAAGTTTACACATTGCTTTATTTATATAGATTATTTGGATGACAATTTCATTGTTTCGTCTAACATGCACACATCATCATTGCCATTGTTACATAAATCACTAATTACTGGTTTGTGTCCTCCTACCAATCCTAATAGGTTATATAGATTAAATAAAAAAATTTTACTTTCAATATATTATTATTATTTTAAATATTTCGAATAAACGTTAGCTAGTTGTAACTTGAGACCCTAAGTGCATTATGAACATGCTCAGAAATTTTAGAATGTTAGCACTAGAGCTATTATTATACATAAGTTTTATGCAAAAACTTTAAATTTCATTTTATTACCTTTTATTTCAAAATAGTCATCATTTTTTTATTCAATATAAAGTTACTTTAATAAAAACATAGAACTTATTAAAGTTTTACAGTTTCTAGACATGTTTTCAAAATGAAATTTTTAATAAATTTTTACCTGCTTTATCAATGAAAACAAAACATGTTCGAAAACAGAACATCTATCTGAATTTGCAAGCACTAACAGTGAAAGTGGCAAAAAGTAAAGTCCGAGGTGTACTGTGCTCCAGTCAGGTGCTGTCCCTTAGATCTATTACTAGCCTGCACATTATAAAAATTACAATCACAATATTATTTTATGTATATGCTATGTTTGTTTATTATTATGATTTTTTCTTATAAATAATTTGTATAAAAATTACCATTCTAACAATTTATTTAATTATAAATAGGGAAAATTTTCCTTTTTTTCTGAATTGGGCTACATATTAAATTGAGATTTTTATTAGTGAGACTTATTTTATTACTTGCTGAACACAGTTCAGCATGGAGTCAATGTATTTTGGGGAATTTTGGTTTTTTTTTGTTCCCATTTATGATTCTAATGCCACTATATTTCTTTTATTACTCTTGAATTTTAATGACTGTCATTTTATCTCCCCCCCCCTTTATTGAAAATTGTCCCAAAAAACGACATAAAAGTGCGACATAATTTTACATATATTTAAATACCATTAGCTCACAACAGCTTTAGTCAATTGTTACACTATTTCGTAAGCTGTAGAATATGCATCACATGTATTTTTCTATAAATAGGTTACAAACATAAAAATTTCAAGATTGGGTTACCAGGCGAAATACACGAAAGATGATACATAAAATGACATAGTCAAGTAATATCGTTTTAATATGGCAATAATGAAACTAAAAAATGAAGGGGTCTGGGGGGGGGGTGTCTCCCCCTGACGAGGCTCGAACAGCCGAGTTATTGTACAAGACAACAGTAAAGTAAAATATTGTAAAGTAAAACATTATTTTTTCTTTTTTATAATATTTCTGGGTGCATTATTTTGGTATTTAATTTTTATTCATATATAATATGTTGTAATAATATTAATTTTTCAGGCTTCCCATAGCTAAATTACTATTCAAAATGTATGTTGTACCAAAATGTAAGTGTAATAAAAATACACTCAGAATTTTTTGTCGTTATTATTTTGAAATAGCTTATTTTTTTGTTTTATAAGACGAAACCCCTTTGTTTTTAGCACCCTCTCCTCATTGAAATATAACCTTGCCTTCCCCTCTTCATATTGCCTTGTGCCTAAAAACAAAGCTGTATAATTGTTTGTTTAAGTATGGCCGATTAGCTACTCTAGGCAAATAGGTGAGGTGCCCTCTGTGGGGGGGTGTCTTTCTAAGGGGTCCTAACCCGTAAAAATGCTGTATAATGCCATATGTTTGATTATTTCATCTATGTACTGAATAGGTTAGAGCAATAAAATCCATCTTTTTCAAAAGATTTCTTTCTTTCTTTATTTTTTAATTTACGAAAATACTCGTATATTATGGTAGTTCTTACAGAGATCTGCATCTGGAACATATTTGTAATTTTTCACTTTAAACGGTGGTGCAAACGAGTTCTGTCATTCACTGTCTTTGTTTCGTTGATAAACAAAGTTGATTCCCCAGAAAAAACAAACGAAATGAATTGTCTAACCTTTTGCACAAAAGCCGTTAGAAAATTTTTCATGAAACTCGCGGTCCGATATATATGAGGTGGGGGTACACTTCATTCATGTATCAGTAAATCGATTTTTTTTTAAAGGTTATTAAAAAGTCGGAAAACTATTTTGCAAATTCCTCTATTAAATACGGGCAAACATTTAATAGTAAATGAATAAAAAAAATAATAAAAGATAACAAAATTAAAATACATATACGTATAATTCAACAGAAAAGCAGGGTGCGAAATGAACATTTTTGCCAGGGGGGACATTTGAAAGAAAACATTCTCCAGGGGGGGATACTTGAAAGAAAACATTCTCCAGGGGGGGGGGGGACACTTGAAAAAGAAAAGGAGGGAAGGTGCAAATGCTTTACTCACATGATATTACTTGACAAATGCAGTCGCCGACACGTGTGGGAACTGACTTATATTCAAACTAAAGTCATAGATTGCTTGTTCTATGGAATCACAGATACACAAGCTACTACAATGTACCTGTATTGGAAGCCATCCTTGAGGGGTTTTAGCTTAGAAAAGAGACGAAAATTTAAGGCAGTCGCCTTAGGGTATAGTAACAAACGATAACATACAACCTTCATTTTGAGTTCTTGACTTCAATCCCAAATCTTCACTCACCAGTTTAACATTTCTTCAGCAGGGGATAAATAGTATCCCTGGCAGGGATCAATTAATATTTCTCTAGCCAGGGATATTACATTCTTCAGCCGGGGACGATCCCCGGCATCCCCCCCCCGTCAATTCGCACTCTGCAGAAAAGTAAAAAAAAAAATCATGAAAGATAAAATTCTTATAAGATAAAAAGTTAGTAAAATAGTCTTCTAATTAAAGCCCCTTACTCCCTACCCTACTAGTTTAAGATGACAAATTAAGAAAAATTGATCCGTCCCCCAACGAGGATCACTTTTAAATGCAAGAAAGAAAAAAAAAAAAAAATGTTCTGACAATAAATTTCTAACTTTTGTTCAAATTAAGCTACCTTTTTACAATTTGGACTCTGAATCAATTTTCGCATTTAAAAGTGATCTACAAAATTTCAAACAAATCGGTCCATTAATAAAAAAAATTATGTATGAATGAATTTTTACACAGTTGATTTCCACCCCCCCCCTTCTCATCAAGAGGAATCCCCCCCGTCCCACGGGGAACGGATCCCTAACAACTTCCTGCAAATCAATCACCATTCATCATTCTGTCCCTTTCACAGAGATTTAAGTAAAAGAGTTTATTTGTGAATTTCATATTGCCCCATTTCACGGGTATTAAAAATGTACAAAACTAATTTTAAACATATCTATAAGAAAGTTTAAACTTTTTTCTATCTATGAACATTTTCTTTAAACGAATACATTGGATTTCCAATATAGTTTTGACGGATTATATCTGCGGCTGCATGAAATTTTAAACTTTCAACTGAATTTTAACCACGTTATCAAACAAAATGCACAAAATAAGTGTTCCTATTTAGGCAATTGTCTGCTGTGCAATGTACGGTATTTCTTTCTATTAAAATATTTGAAATTATACCACTAAGGAATGGGCAAAATTTCCCAGTAGGTTAACATGGGAATGGGAAATCCAAGATGGCAGCTGTCCAACGCCCTTAAGCTTTATTTTAGCAGAAAAATACTGGTGATTTCTATAGCTTATTTTTACTGTTTATTCACCTGCTCCCCAAATAAATACCAATTTTCCTTGAAGATTGAGGGGCTGCTTTTATGGTATATTTTATTTTTGTAAAAACAGACCAAAATAATGAAGTTTTTATCCCTACTTACTGCTTTCTAGGAACATGCAAAATTTTATGGTTATGAGAAATATTAATTTATTCAGAGAGAGAGACTTGTGCTGCCCATGAGTGTATTAAAAGGCATCTGGGAGGGGCTAACTGCTACTGCCCTCTCACTTCGGAAAGTAAAGGTCTTGCCCCCTTCCCTTTTCAAAGTTCAAAAGTAACAATCCTAGGGAATGCAATCCTGCACTGTTTTTCGTGATTGAGATTCATTGATCCCGCGGGATCCCGCAATCCCGCGGGATTGACATTTTATTTAGTTAGGACTTCATTTCAACAGAAAAAATTACAAAAAGTAAGATTTTAAGCACTATGAAGTTTAACTTTAATAATAATAATTAATCTTATGAGATAATTAATACAATAACTTAGAAATATGAAAATTATTATCATGATATTCAGAATAATATACTAAGTTATGTCTTATATTAGTTGCTAAAGATGAGGAATATACAATTTATAGATATGTTAACATATGTTATTTTCTTAGTTGCTGAAAAAATAACGTACAAAATCGAACAAATCCAATGAACCATTTCCTAGTCTAGATTTAATTTTAGTAAAATAATTAAACGTGTGAATTATAAAAAAATTAAAAACTAAAATAAAAACTTTTTATAATTAATTCGTGACTGTTCGCTAAGAGATAAATAGTATGAAATATTTCAGTTCATTTGGAGAATGGGAACTTTACGAAAAATTCATATTACATGGTTTAGATTTAGATGTTCGATTCAGACTTCCATTGCAAGATTATTTAAAAAATAAAACTTTAAATTAAAATTTGTAATTATTGATTCGTTTATTGTTAGATCAGAGCCATAAATATACAAAATTTTTCGGTTTGTTGATTGGGAAAGCAGCGTGAAACTGTAATTAAAAAAAAAAAAAAAATTATTTCTCAGTGTCAATCCCGCGGGATTAGGATCGTAATCCCGCGGGACTAGTCCCGCAAACATTTGTGCGGGATCCTGCGGGATTGGGATTGCAATCCCTAAACAATCCACCAAAAAAGGTAGGAAACCTAGTACATAAACCAAGAGAAAAAAAGAAGTATGAACTAGCAAGAGTTCACCTTTAAAGGTCATTTAGTCAATAATTATGTTCAAATCCAATAATATAGTGCACACACACACACACACACACAACACACACACACAAAAAAAAAAAGTTTTATCCCTTTTACAGATCCATACATTGAATCTCTTGTCCGTAAACTTTTTTCGTGCACCAGCTGCCTATGAACATACTGCTTAATCTTTTGACGGCCAGTTATTAAAAAAACTAATGTATTTAACTTTTACTTTTAGAATTGAAAAAAATGTCCGTTGAAAGTTTTTAAACTTAGTACTTTGTGCTAGAAATATGTTGGATATTCCTTTAGTACAAATCTTTTTTACTTGTTATTGTTTGTTAATCTGAAATTTTTTAAAGAAATATTGTTTGTTGTAAAATTCTATTCTATTATTAGGTTTGCCTTAACACTTTGTTTTATATTTCATGAAAGATTCATATCTCAGTTTTATTTAATTTTATTTTACTCTGGATGAGGCTTTGTATTAAAAGCTATTATGTTTCAATTCAATGTCCAAAATCTTATCAACATTGTTCATTTTACCCCACTTAACCCTATATAACAGTCTACAAAAAGCAAACAATAAATGTCAAATGCATTGGTTTATTGGCATACTGATTTTTGTTTAGCTCATTTACATTACAAGCAATATATTAAAATTCCGATAGAAGACATTATAAATTCCGATAGCTAAATTAAAATTCCATGTAAAACTGTTTAATAAAATATTTGTTATCTATTTTCCAGTTGATCTTATTCAAATATCATTTTCTATGAGTGTGTTTCATTTTTTACATGTATAATCATTTTACCCCACACCATGGGGTAAAATGATCATAATAACAAGCCAAAAACTATTAAGATCAAAGAGTTTTAATGTTTGAAAAAACACTCAAAATACTGGTGTTAAACGATAAAGTAATTAAAAAACTTTGTAAAAAACACACATAAGAAGTAAAAGGAAAGAGGATACGCGTTTCGTTCAAAAATTGGTTTGCACTTCTTCAGTCCAAGCCCTTCGACGTAAAGAACACAGGGAACTGAAAAAATTTTCAGTTCCCTGTGTTCTTTACGTCGAAGGGCTTGGACTGAAGAAGTTCAAAACAATTTTTGAACGAAACGCGTATCCTCTTTCCTTTTACTTCTTATGTGTGTTTTTTACAAAGTTTTAATGTTTGTAAAAGAAAAAAACAAAAATTTGTAGTTACTGTCAGATAGTCCAATGTAAAATATTTGTCAAAAAATTTTAAATATGTTGTATCATTTTAGATGTGTAGCTTAGTAAATTTGAAAATAGCTAAATTTATGGTCATTTTACCCCACCTGACCCTAGTAGTTAAGTAAGATTAACCAGAAGAAAGAAAATGGTCTGGAACTTAATTGTGTTTATTTTTTTTTCATTTCTAATATTTTACTGATATGAATTTACCAAAATGAAAAAGAATACATAAATCCTAGTTATTCCTAAAGTATGTAAATCAATGCAAAACATACATGTTAAATTTATATTGTCTTTGCTAATACGTTATTATTTTTTAAAAATTAATTTTTATTTTTCCTGCTTTAGCAACTCCGAAAAATGATATTAGAGGTGATCCATCGTTTACCTACAACCAGTGTTCTTCAACCTCATGTAAAAAGTATCATGTCCTTAATGTTCAAGCTTTTAGAAGTGAGTTCTTGTTTCGTCTCTTCCGACCTCTCATAATATACAGGGCTGCCTAACTAAACTTTTATGTAAACTGATATAATTTTCACTAAATCTCAAAAATGTCCCCCTGCCCCTTCTCAATATATGCAACTATATTGTTTGAAATAAAACTACTTTTACGATTTCAATTATTTTCAACAGCCTTCAAATTATTCAACTCATTTATACTTTTTAAGAATTAACTGTAAAACCTTTTATTGCTAGAATAAAGGAAAATATTCATAATGGTAATTATTCTAAATACTAACTGTTACCTGCGACTTCGTCTGCGTCGGCTTTAGAATTAGGTCCAGAGAAAAATGTAGCATATGTGAATAACAAATATGTTTGCACTTTAGACAAAATTGACTGTATTCAAATATTTATTTTTACTTCCTTATAGTCGATACAAGGAAGTAATGTGATCGCGAAAAATTTTGGCAGCCAGATTTCGATGAAAATGATTGTGACTTCCTCTAAATTTACTTTTAAGAATTTTGCGATGCATCTCATCGTACGCTAGCATGCATGTTCATATAAATGCATGTACAACCCATTTTGACCGACCATGAGCCTATTTTGACCAGTTTTTCCATGGCGTCTGTATGTACGCATCTAACTCTTATATCTCAAAAACTATTGACCGTAGGATGTTGAAACTTTATATTTAAGATTGCTGTGACAAACATGGCGCTTCAAGAATTCTGACAAAGATGTTTTGGTCCCTAACTTTCTTTCTATTAGTCAACTTCGAATTTCACTAGCTTTAAACCTTCTCTGGATGACAGGGATAATTTGCAAAAAACTGCTTGTAAATCAGTCAAGTAGTTCTTCAGATTTTTGAGGACCCTGACATTTTAACATTGCTTTTCATTAATATATATATTACTAGCGGCTACCCGCGACTTCGTCCGCGACGGCTTTAGAATTAGGTACCGAGAGAAACGAAGCATGTGTGAATAACAAATATGTTTGCGACTAAAGAAACTGCATTTAAATATTATTTGCTTTTACTTATTTTAAATGAAGTATAATGCATGGTAGTATACTTCATTTAAAATAAGAGTATGTAAAATTACTAAATTTAGATTTTTTCAGGCATTTGGCGAATAGACAGTTACGACAGTATTTGCGAACTGTTTTGAGTGTTCTTGTAAAAGAAATATTTATGCTATATGCATGAATTTTAGCCTATGTTAATCAGGAATAGTGCAGCTTTCTATTAGTGAAAGTTTTAGAATCGGTTCTATAGTTACAGAGATACCCATAGAGCGTAATGTATTAGAATTATTTTGAGTGTTCCTGTAAAGGAACTATTTGCGCTACATGCATTAATTTTAGCCTTTAATATTCAAGAATAGTGTAGCTTACTATCAGTGAAAAAAGTTTTGGAATCGGTTCAGTACTTACAGAGATACACATAGAGCGTAATGTAATTCTTATGAGTATCCCTGTAAAAGAACTATTTGTGATATATGCATGAAAGGTAGCCTATAACACTCAGGGTCCCCCCAGTGTCTAAGAGGGTCTGCTCTCAAACCTGGAAGGCGGGAGATGCCAGGTTCAAACACCGGTCGCGCCTGTCGACCTAGCCGCTCGCAGTTTTCAGTGTTTTTTTCAAAAACCTCGCGAAAATACGGGCTAGGATCCCTTAGAAATTTCCCCACAGAGGAATAACCCATATAGGCCTAGGACCCTAGTGCAGTCAATCAGTCTTAATTCCCAAACAAACAAACAATAATACTCAGGAATAGTGTAACTAAGTTTTAAATTCGGTTTAGTAGCTATAATTCCATAGAGCTCAATACATTAGAATTATTTTGAATGTTTTTGTAAAAGAATTATTTATGCTATATGCTTGAAAGGTTGCCTGAATGTTAATCCAGGGCATAAGCTATCTTCATTACGAATTTTTCCAAATCCGTTCAGCAATTTGTGTGTGATTCAGACAAAAAACATCTAAACTCACAAACGTACACATTTTTTAATGACTGTCATTTTATCTCTCAATACCCTTATTGAAAAATGTGTCCCAAAAATGCGACATAATAAAGCGACATAATTTTACATGTATTTAAATACTATTAGTTCACAACAGCTTTAATATCGAGATTAAAGCAATCTTTAGTCTTGATATTGTTACACTATTTTGTAAGCTGTAGAATATGCTCCACATGTATTTTTTACATATATTCAAATATTATTAGTTCACAACAGCTTTAATCTATTGTTACAATATTTCGTAAGCTGTAGAATATGCACCACATGCATTTTTCTATAAATAGGTTACACTCATAAAAATTTCAACATAGGGTTACCAGGTGAAATACGCAAAAGATGAGCGATAAAATGCCAAGTTAATTAATATAGTTTTAATATGGCAATAATAAAACTAAAAAATTAGGGGGGTTCAGGGCAGACTTCGTGTAATCATAATCGTGTAATCGTAATCGACTGTAATCGATTACATTTTCTTGTGTAATCGTAATATAATCGTAATCTGGCAATTAAATTTTTCGTATAATCTTAATCTAGTCATGATCTAGAAGTTTATTTTTTCGCGTAATCGTAGTCTAATCATAATCTAGAAATTTTATTTGCCAGATAGTCGTAATTGAAGAGCCTGTAATCGTAGTCGCTTTGATTACGAGACGATTACAAAACGATTACAGTAGCCCAGTTTTAGTTTTTGTTCTGCTTGCTGGGAAAATTTTCACGGGGAGGCACAGGCATTCCCTGAAGGCAGGAAGTTCCCCTGGAGCTCCGACGTTTGGAGGAAGACAGGAGCTCGCTTGTATTATTTTTTTTTTTCCCCGGGAAGATATTTAGATGACCATTCTTTTTTGTTGCTGCTGTTGTCTGTCGTCTTCTGTTCATCCGAATCTGGACTGGTGAGAGACAAGAATGGACTTCCCAGAAGAAAGTGAGGGTTGCGCCGGAGGGAATAGCTTAAACTATCTCTTGCGGTGTCAGATCTTTCCTTCATTTCTTCATTTTGATTTGCTGTCTTGAAAAAGAACATAAATAGCACCTACACAGGAAAAAGTGCAGCATGTTTTTTTAGTTTTAGAAAAGTATAAAAATAAAAATGGAAAAGGATGTGCATTTAAGAACTATGAATGTGTTATTTGGATTAGTGGACAACAGATAAACTTTGGTTCCTTGTGTTGTTTGGATAAGCAGGTAGGAGCGCATATATTTCCATTAAAAATTAGTATATCTTTGTGCTATTAATTTTGAGTATGTTGTTTAAGAATTTATAATGTATAAAGACCTAGATACTTTATTAAATATCAATATTTTTTAATGATCGATAAATTTCTGGATAAATGGGTAAAGAGTAGGGAACATAAACACTGATCTACAAAACCCCTTTTCCCCCTTTAATAGAATTAACATTTTGTTTTTTCCTTCAATAGAATTTGGTGAGTAAAAATGCATAAAAATACATAATGAAGTATTCAAAATCAATTTTGTCTTATTTTCGACTTGATTGGCTGCCTTGACTTAGTTCTAAAAGTTTAGTGTTTAAATAATTTATTTTCATTTATGCCAGTGTTAGTGATTAGTCCCAGAAAACAGTTGAATTTTTTTTAAAAATATGATTCACAAAGTGTTCATATTTCGTTTTTTTTGCTGATGAGTGTGAAAATTATTTAAAATATTTTGTTTTTATCTAACTTGTACTGTACACATATTATATTAAAACATAGTACGTCTTACGAACTTGAATTGTTGGCTATTATCAATTTGGAATTAAACTGCAGACTAATTATATATAACTTTTCTATTGTGTGTATTATAAGCTTTTATAATTCCTCCGAGAATTCGCATTAACCAAAAATTTCACTATTTCCACTCTTGAATATATTATATACACACTCCCCCCCCCCCCCCCCCATCCACAAATCTTTGACATCTCTACGTCTATATTAACCTATTTTCTATCTCTCATAAAAATGTTAGCTCCTTTATACCACATTCAAAAGTTTAAACAACTTTTGGCATTAAATTCCAAATATATGTATGTATGTGTATATTAAATATTCAATATGTAAAAGGAGTTCTTGACCAGAGATGAAAATGTGTGTCAGTTCTTTAGCATATATAACAGCTAATTGCTTAGAAAGTGAGCATCTTTGAACGGTTAATTATTTATAAAATAGTTTTACAGTAAATTCGAGCCTTTTTTATTGTAATTGGCATTATGTTGGGTTTTACCATTCACACCGCCAATATCACCGTCCAGTTTTGATTATTACGTCGTACCAGCACCAATACACTATATATGACCCACCACACTTTTAAGATGTATGTTTAGAGATATCTTTAGACATCTCCATTTTGCTATTCTTAAGTAATTCTTATTAGTAGTATTCTTAAGTCTTTCTGTAATTCTTAAATTATCCTCAATAGATAATATGCATGTAGTTTTGAGTTAGTAGTTAGTTTTGAATTTTTAAAACGGCGTGTGTATTCTAGAAATTAAAAGTTTGTTTGTTCGGCAGGCCCGGTTTTAGATATTTAATACCCATATACGTGTTATGAAAGTATAAAAAAAGAAGTTAAACTGTGTATGAAGTTTTCTGTGAAATAATAACTGCAATATATGTTCAGCCTCATCTATTCAGATTCAGGCTAACGGTTATTGTGGAGAAAACAATGCATTTGTCGAGAGCCCCCGTTTTTAGCGTTTTACTCAATGCATTAAAAAATCTTAAACTTTGGTTTAATATGTTCGCGCACATTGTTGCAAGATCGTAACGACAGAGGTTCCTCCTTCACGGCGGAATATTACTACTTTTCATGCGTCTGCCAGTACCTCTTTCGAAACCAGAAAACCGGGACATAGGCAAGGAAGCAACGCCGAGCATAGAAGGGATCAAATATCAATTTTTGTATACTAATTTTTGCTTGATTAGATTAAACCTGGGTTCATTTTAAAGATGTGTTAAACCACCAAGCCTGTCCCCCCCTCCCACCCCACACACACACTGCAAATGACATATGTTTAATTTAAAATCGGAAAATGCCATGTTCAAATAGAGGTTCGTATGCATTAAAAAACTTTTCACAAGTGGGCCTAGGAAATCAACCAGGTTCGTCTAATAGTATAAAAGTTCTTGCTGTATGGCATTCTTGTAATTTAGCTCCCTGAACAGATGGACCCATTATTCTGTTTTTGAGTTAAAATTGTAAAATTTAGACATTATAATATCAACGCCAGAAGGGTAAAAAGAAAAGTTTTGTAATCGTAATTTAATCGTAATCGGACTCAAATGTAATCATAATCAAAAGTTTAAATATAGATTACATAATCGTAATCTAATCGTAATCGGAAATTGGGTTTTATATGATAATCGTAATATAACCATAATCGGGAATTATACTTTCTCCGGTAATCGTAATCCTGGTCTAAAAGTGAAGATTAATCGTAATCGTAATCGATTACACGTCTGTGTAATTGGCACGAAGTCTGGTTCAGGGGGATCTCCCCCTGACGAGGCTCGAACAGCCGAGTTTTTATATTATTGGTAGGATTTGGAAATTTATGAAGAAACACATTTGGACTTATCTTTCTAATGCTTTTTAATTTGGCATAAAATCAACGTAATTTCCATACCATTTCATGTTTTTCAAATGCATGTTTATCTGAAAATAGAATTTCAGCTTTATTTCAAAAGCATAAATCATTTTGTGCGGGCGATAAAACGGTTTTTAATTAATAATTAGAAAAGTATTTAAAATTTCAACATTCTGTGCCTCAGGTGCACAGTCATGGGCTTCTATGCTCAAATTTTCAAAGCTCTGCTTTCTGCAGATTTGTCTGGAGAACATTCATTTTTATTATTATTGATAGATAGATTTGGCATAAAACTGGCATAATTTCCGTGGAATTTAATGTTTTTCAGATGCATGCACGCGCTTCTTTATTGAAGCAATAGCATTCTTGTTAGCTCAAAACATGAATCATTTGATTGATACGGGCGAAACTCGCCAAGCATGGCAACGTAAAAACGGTTTTTAATTAATAATTAAAAAAGTAATTAAAAATCTAAAATTCTAATTAGCCTATAACCAACTCCAGGGTCCCCTCTATATCTAAACCAAAATGCATCCTAATCGATTCAGCAGTTTAGGCATGAAAGCGTCATAAATAAACAAACAAACAAACAAACAAACAAACTCACTTTTGCATTTATAATATTAGTTAGGATATTCTGCATCAGTCGCCCAGGTGGTGTAGTGGCTAAAGAACCATTGTATCATGCCTTGGGTCCGGGTTTGAATCCTGGCTTGGGGATGGGTGTTAACTTAATTCGAGCCTTAGTAGTGGCAAATGTTTAATAAGCAAGTGCCCACCCTTTGGGGGGGGGAAATTCTGCTTAATGCTTATAAAAATGAAAAATAAATAAAAAATTAAAGGGAAGCATGAAAGTTGATGGATGCATTTTTATGTGTCTAAATCATCAATGAATATGTAGTAAAAGCTGAAATTGGATAATTGAGTGTAGCAACTATACTTCGCTCGCACTTAACCTGATAGCATTAGGGAAAGGTACAGCGGCCGATTTACAGCTTTGATAAGTTGAACTGCGTGTATCACTCCGAGAATTTGCTCTTTCACTTGCTTGGTGTACCGCAGTTGGCTGTTAATCTATTACTTGGCACAGGATAGCTTCCTTACGGTATAGGGGCTTCCTCCGTCTCCGACCTTCTTTCTCCCCTACCAGCAGGCAATTCGTCCGACGCAGTTAGGCAGTGGTCTAAAAAATGCACTATTAGCAGTACCGTACAGCAAAAGAATGTGGAATAGCGGGGTGGGAGAGCTTTGGCAGAATCGGGGGTTGCCAAGTCACTGTCAACAAAGCCTGTGGTCACAACAGAATTTTTCGCCAAGAGTGTGAAAGTTGTAATTGGTGGAAATCCTTCAATGACGATGTATGAGCGGTTTATTTTTAACTCCTTAAAATTGCAAATGTTTTTATACTAAGTGCTCATACAAACAGTAACTTGTTAAAGAGTTTCATTTGAAGGATTTTAGACAAAAAATTAAAAACTAACGTCTTAAAATGTGCGAACTATATCTTTTCGTGGATTCACACTGCATTCTACCTTTGGCAATACTGTCAGGTTACGGGCGATTCTACTATAAGCTTCATCGTACTAGACAAAAAATACCCCCATGCTCAGCCTTTGCTGAAGTATAATTTCACCCGGTTGATAATCTTCTGCTTCAGTCTATTTTGGGATTTTGAGTAAATGAAATTTGCCTCCTAAGTGAATCACCACCAGCTATTGGTGGACATAGTTTGGGCTATTTTACTCATTGCCAGTAAGTAATTTAGTAGATTGTCATCCCCCCACCCCAAAAAAAAAGAATAGGAATCTTACCAGAAAGATACAGGGCTCTCATATTTTGTCTACTTTTTTGTAATAAGTCCAGGGTACTGGACAAAAATGAAAGAAATTTAAATCCATTGAATTTTAATTAGTGTTGCTATGATGTGATAAAATTGTGGTCCTGTATTTTATCAAAAAATATTTCAAAATTAGCTATGTAAAAAGGTTTTTGGATATTCATTATACTCTTATACTTCCACTATTGCAATTACATAATGTAACAGTTATTGAAGTAAGGGAAGGTGTAGTAAAATGACAAACTTAAGGTTTAAATATTTTTTTTTTTTTTTTTTTTAAATTCAGGTAAGATCATAATCTTTCCTTATGGTTACTTTCATAAGATGATAAATAGATAATATAATATAAAGGTTTATTTTCAGAAATGCAGGAAAATAATTTTAGTTGGGTAGTTAATGAAAATGATGCAGATAACACTAAAAAGATAACATATCAACCATAATGAATAAAACTTAAGATTTAAAAAGAAAAATAATAAAAGTTCATAAAAAAAATTACATTTTGAGGGTATGTCTTTTGCTTTATTACTATCCCAACTGGATCATTGATCATTTGCTCAAGAAATGCTCTTCATTCAATCTTTTACTTGCTAACCATCGACAAATTCTTCCTCATCTTACCTCACATCTCCATTTTTCATTTAAAGTTGTTTAACAGTATCCAGATTTATTTTAAATAAGCTATAAGACACTTGATATTTAGCATAATGAATTTTTTTTGAGAGTATTTTATGGAGGAGAAAAAATAACTTACCTTTATCAGGCAATTCCTTGCACTTCGAAGCTTAAGATTTACAAACACGGAATAAAAAAATACATTTAAGTCACCACTACTCACAAAACAATATCTAATTACAGGTATTACATTAATTGTTTTGGGCTTTGTAACCCAATTCTAGGTTCTTAGGAATTTGCCTTGACAGAATCTGTTAATTATGATTGCATCAGAGAAATACCTATTTCATTATCTTACCTGCTTAGTCATGTTACCTGACTTTCCCTTACTTTTAAATAAAATTAAAATTATGGAAATAAAATAAATTATTTTTGAATATTTATTGTCATCGTATTGCATACAGAGACCAAAAGGAAGTGTTAATTCTATAAGACCTAAAGCTTCTGCATGTTTATGAAAAAAGAAAGAATTTTTTCACATTTCAGTTTCTAGCAGTCTAAGAAAATAATAAACAATTACTTTAAATAATAAACAATTATACTTTAAAAACTAATTGTATTTCTTAATTTGTTGAGTAAAGTTGAAACTTTCTGTTTCACTTCCAATTTAAAAACAATTTTATTTTATAAACTAAATTAGTTCCACTTAAAACAGAACCGAAACCAAAAACACGGGGCAGTAAAAATCTGAATAAAAATAATTGATACTTACGCATTATCCCAGCGGTCATTCCTGCCAAACTATTTTTTATTCAAATGTGCTGGCAAACTGTTTCTAATCGTATTCCAAACTATTAATAATTTCATGTGCCGGCATTTATTTTGGCCAAAAATCGCTCATCTTGGCAGACTGCCGGGATAATACATAAGTACCAAATAATTTAAAGCTTATTGTATTTCACCTTCGCATGAGACATTCCTATGTTACATATTAATAATAATAAATTTTGCATCTTTCTCGAATTGGTATGTAAATAAAAAAGCAGAACAATAATAAAAATGCAACTATTGGACAAGATCAGAGATCATTAGGATTATTTTACCAAGGGTTTTTTTTCCCAGCAATTTTTCCTCTGTCCCCATCCAAGAACTGGTGATGACCATGGTCATGGACTGTGACCAAAGGCTTTCAATGCCTGAAATTTAACAATATTTGTTTTTAATTATTAAATAATTATTATTTTCAGGCAAAAAAGTTTAACAATCAAATTTCACTGGAAGGAGTTTCTTCCATTAGGCAAAATCAACCGTTTTGTTATGCTCATATTTCAAAATAAATTAAAAATTTATAATATGGAAAAAATTTGAGTGGTGTGACAGTTATCTAGGAAAAGGTAATTTCTTTGTATCATAGATATGTGAAAGATGGGTTTGATGAAGTTTTTTACTATCTTTTTCTTTTCCAAGTTCAGTGTTCCCAACCAATTTTACAGAAATTAGTTGAAAGCTAAAAATATAAACATTGTAGTCTATTATCGAAATTTCATACAACTTTTGAAATATTTTGTGAAGTTATTTCCGTGACTTATGCTAACCTTGCAATATCTGTATTGGATTTTTTCATTTTCTTTTCCTAGGTTGAAAATGAAGAAAATATTTTAGTAGTATTAAGGATAATAATAGAATTTCATAAGACATACAGGCCTCCATTTTGTCCTGAAGTAAGAACTTTAATTCATTATCTAATTGAAATTAATTAAATTGATTTGAAAGTGATAGGTTATTATTAAAATATATTTCATTGCAAAAATCTTCATCACAACTTAAATTCAATGTTTTTCAAAAACTGCTTATTACTTCCTTGTACAAAGCACTGCTATATCTGCAACCTTTTTTTTTTAAATAGCATTTTAATGTACTTCTAAATATATTATTTCTCATATTAATATTTTATGTTGTACATGAATTCTCAGAAATTAGCTTTTTCTTTTGATGAGCTTTATTACATATGATGTGTGTATATATTTTTCAGATACTTCAGTTTCT
The DNA here is from genome assembly GCA_038373885.1 of Cheiracanthium punctorium. Taxonomy (NCBI): domain Eukaryota; kingdom Metazoa; phylum Arthropoda; class Arachnida; order Araneae; family Cheiracanthiidae; genus Cheiracanthium; species Cheiracanthium punctorium. Next base: position 75,914 of record JAWZYV010012366.1, read on the forward strand.
ACAGTATGTGAAGAACATTTACAAAGAATTGCCAAATCACTTGAATAAGATATTTGAACCACGACCTATGCCTAAGATTAAGGATGTCAGTCTTGCTAGCCTTGAACCAATTTTAAATGAAACTTATACAACTACGGTTGTTTACTCAGAGCGACGGGGTCCTGATGGAAACAATATTCAAGTAAGTTCTTATTTTCAGAACCACCTTCGGTTTCAAAATTGGATGAATCCCTTATTATTGATAGGTTAATCTGTCGTGCTAAAGAAAATTTTTATTCTGAATTAGGTCAATATCAGAAAGCACTTGCTTTCTATAAGATTCCCTATCTGATGAAAGTTTTTTAAAATTTAGGCTTACATAAACAATACTGATGTGTTCCAGCTAAAAATAAACTGTTTTCGTTCTTAAAACTTCCAGTAGTAATTTAAAGCTGATTTGTTGTATCCTTAAAGCTGCAGTTGTCTTTTAATACTTAACTCTGAGCAACTTACTTTCTGAAAGAGTTGTGTGTTAAATTCAAATTTTAAACATTTTGATTAAAATTGGAATGTCATTTTACGCAATTAAAGTAGGGAATAGAGTGCCTGTGAAAAAATTAACCGACTGTGAAATATTCAACTCTGCCTTATGTACAATAAGTTACATGCTCTATGTTGAAAACATGAGAGATTATACTTATATCATATTATACATGTAGTTTCAGTGTTCATTGTACTGTTTTTACTTCCTTGTACGGCGTATAAGGAAGTAATGTGATCCCAAAAATTTCGGGGGCCAAATTTCAAAGAAAAAAAGATTTTGACTACCTCTAAATTTACTTTAAGAATTTCTTCGATTCATCTCATCGTAAGCTACCATGCACGATCATATAAACGCTTCTGCAACTCATTTTGACAAACGGCGAGTCTATTTTGGCCAGTTTTTACATGCCGTCTGTACGTACATACGTATGTATGTGTGTATGTAACTCACATATCTCAAACTATTGGTCGTAGAATGTTGAAATTTTATATTTACGATTGTTGTAACATCTAGTTGTGCACCTCCCCTTTCGGTTTCATTCGACTGGATATTTTATCTACAGGGCCGCCCAAAAGATTCTAAATTCATTATGCTCTATGGGCCAAAATTCATTAAAGCATATTTTAGAGGTATTGGGCTATTTCAAATGACTCAGAAGTCATATATGCTGTTAAGAGTTACAAAATGAATTTCTCCATTAAAAGAAGTGTCTTTATCATTTATAGTTCTGCTACAGGAACACTCAAAAGATTTCCAATACTTATTACTTGTGTATGGATGCATTCAATTCATTGAAAGTCTGTGGTCAATTACTACTTCAGCTATCCCCAAAATCATTTCAACCTTTTAATAAAGATTTCCAATACATTATGGTCAATGGCAATTTTAGGGGCATTCATCCATTTCAAGCACAATACCATCCTACCATACAATGGTCCGACCACAGTCACATGCCTCCCTCAAGAACTATGCCAAAAGTTGCCAAGCATAGCGACTTTTGGTGTACATGTGTATGTATTTCTCTCAAATCTCAAAATCTATTAGTCGTAGAATGTTGAAAATTCATATATAAGATTGTTGTAACATCTAGTTGTGCAGCTCGATTTTTGGTTCTAATCTACTGCAGTGTTTATTTACAGGACCACCGAAAAAAATTTCAATACTTTAATGTCTATGGACATCTTCAATATAATATAACTGTAGACAGTCATTGTTTGGTCCATGCCCAAATTCTCGCCATCTTTCGGCGACCTTGGCGAGTTTTGCCAAAATATTGCCAAATTTGGCGATAGTCAGTCATTTGGTCCATGTCCAAAATATCGTCATTATTCATGGTCCTTGGCGAGTTTTGGCGAAATATCGCAAAATTTGGCGATAGTGAGTCATTGTTTGGTCATGCTTAAAATCTTGCCATATGTCGTTGACCTTGGCGAGTTTCGCCGAAATATTGCCAAATTTGGCACCAAAAATTATTTTGTATTTTGTATAACTCTAAAACTTTAACCTGTAGAATTTTGAACTTTTGTATTTAGAACTATTGTAATATCTGTTTTCAATATCTTTTTTGACTGCAATCGACTGGGTAATTTATTTACAGGGTCAGCCAAATTACTTTAATTACATTAAGGTGTATGGATGCATTCAATTCATTGAAAGTCTGTGGTCAATTACTACTTTAGCTATCTGCAAAATCTTGCAAACTATCTCAAGCTTCTCGGCTTTTGGTGAAGTATCGCCGAATAAAGTGTCAGAAGGAAATCTTTCAAATTGAACACAGCTTGGTGATATTGAAATATTTGGCTAGAAATCGCTAAACCTTACTATTACTGATATTTTATCTCTTTCAAACAAAATAAGTTTAGATGATAAGTGCCAAAAATATTTTTGATTCAATAGACGTACAAGGAAGTCATGTGTTGTCCACATCAGATTTTTTAATTTTTATTATACACAAGCAATCTATGAAAAAAAAATCTTGCTTAATATTTTACATAAATCAGCCTTTCTAGGTGTACTCATTTTCAAGGGTGATAATAATGATTACATAAAATTATTCTGTATACACTAGACCCCCCCCCCCCCCTATAACATGGGTCCATACAACATGGATCACTAGAACATGGCGAAAGAATTGTGATTGGGCTCCCTAAAACACTTTAAGAGACCGTCTGCTTTTTCTAATTGTGGTGTACATTAAATATATCTGAAAGAACTTTTGTATGATTTATTTTATTCTATTTCAACTTGAGAAATAAAACTTATCAAAATAAATCTGCGAATTTAAACCAGATTTAATTTAGAGAAAGTGCATATTAGTTATCTCTGATGCATACGTACTATCAAGTGAGCAGTATTTAAGTGAAATGTGAAGTAGATTGCTCAAATAAGGTGTGAAGCAGTTGAACATCGTGGCTTACACTCTACTCTAGGTGGAGCATAGCTCAGGACCTGTACAACATGGATTCCATATGACACAGAACATATCTACCATGTCATGGGGGGGGGGGGGGTCTACTGTATTATTTGTCTATAATTGGGAAAAGTCTATGAACAAACCAGAAGTTTGAGATTAAACTAGAGAAATGAATTATTTGAAATTTGTTTGCTATCAAAATGACCACTCCCAATTTTTAGTATTAATTTAGTTTTCAATTTGTGAGATAAGTAGTAATTTTGTAATAACTTTGCGATTTTTTTCTTTTGTTTCTTTTAGTATAATTTGATTCCCCGAGCAACATTGTCTCTGAAAGCACTTGCTGAATTGCCCATCATTGTTGTACTGATGTATCAGCTTTATAAAGTGAATGTACATAAAGAAGTTGAGGAATTCATTCCCCTGGTCATAACTACTATTACTCTACAACCATCTGTGCAGCAAAGGTAATTGACCCTTTATTTACTACATTTCAGTTTAATAGTCAATTTCTCATGAAAATTTATTTTTATTACATTGTTGGTAATCCACACAAAGTTGTTAATCTGCCTGTGAATTATGAAGAGTTCACTGTATTTTCAATGTTAAAGAATGGTAGCTTTGAGTTAAGTGAGTGGACCATGCCATTGAAATTAAGATTTTACTTTTGTCAGTGCTGTAAAAGTTTTATTGCTAAAATGTTTATTTGTAAGCTATTATTTTATTTTTAGGAGTAATCCCAATTTCAATAAAGAAGTTTTTGTGGATTTCATGGCTGCTCAGATTAAAACTTTATCGTTCCTTGCATACATTGTACGCATTTATCAGGTAAAACTATTTCCTTGCTCTTTTAAAAACTAAAGTATTTTCTTTAAATGAAAATAAATATTGATTTGACTTACTCAATGATAATAATAATATTAAAAAAAACTCATTTTTACTTGATGCGTTTTAAACCTATTTATTCCTATTCATATTAAAGCCATAGTAGAAATTCTGCTTTGCCTAGCATTGCTTTCTTTCATTGATCTCCGATTGTACTGATAGGCCTGAGGGTTGCATGTGTGAAAAGCAATTTCAATTGAAATACAGTAGTTTGATACAAAACTGAAAAATTGAAGTATTGGAAGCATTCTTGCCTTATGGTCTTAGTACATAAATTAAAATAAACTAATTGCAAGAGAGACTCGAAAACATTCAGAATGATTTTTCATAAGCTGCACTACAAACTGATGAAATAAATGATAAAAGTGTCTTTTATGAATTTTACAGAAAAAACAATCTTAAATGTGGAATTGCGCCGAAAAATATTTTAAAGAGTGATACATTCTGCAAAATTTTCAATTTTTAAGAATTAAAAAAAAAAATTGTTATTGATACAAATTATCAGTTTATTTCAGCATACAGTACAGCATCTACTATTTTAATGTATAGTATAGTATCAAGTATTTCCGTGTATAGTATAGAATTTATGTACCAAAATTGCATGATTTTTTTCTTAATATACTATTAAATGTTCCTCAAATTGTTACCAAACATTCACAGATCGTAGGCATTATTCATAATAAAGAATTTGCAAGCTACATGAATTGAAACTGAGATATGCAATGTACAGCTGTGGGGAAAAAAAAAGTCCCACTTGTACTTTTTTCGGCCATCGATCGTCGTACAGCAAAGTTAGATACCAATCGTTTTCGATTCACGTACACTTTAATTTGCTATGCATAAAAATTGCATAAGGGACCATCTACAAATTAAAATTCACACTAACTTTTTTTTTCCCAATAGCAACCCCTAGATAGCAACCCCCACTTCATATTTTAAAAATGCAGTTCATTTTAACCCCGAATACCCATTTTCAATAAATTTGAACTGAAAATGGGTGAGTTATGAATACCCAAAATCCCCGCTCCCCATATGTTAAAATATTTTTTCATACTTTAAATCATCTCATATAATATTGATAATAAGAAGCTGATTTTTATTCGTACTATTAGAACTAAACGACCCAAACATAATTTAATGTTATTATGATTTTAAATAAAGTATTAATATAAATAATGAATTATTAAATTAATATTCAAAAAAATTAATAGAAACATAGCAAAATTTCAATGGAAATAGATGCAGAAAGTAATATTACATGGCTGTGCAAAATTTCAAATTTTTATGTTTGGTAGTTTAATTTATATTAAATAAAATGTTATTTTCATGAGTTAAGGGACCAAATATAAATTTATTAAGTGACAATTTTTTGAAAATTGCTTAAAATAAAAGTAAATTAGATTTCTTTTGTGCAAAAACACAGTAAAAGATAGCGGTATTAAAAAATATCAAATTTTGAAGCAAATAAATTGGAGGTTTTTACAGATAGGGATTGATAGGGATTCTATAAAGCGTGTATTGTTGCGTCCTCTACCATATTCCCCCAAATAAAATATTTTCCAGGTATAGAATTTGATGCAGTAGATGTATGTCTTCTAATGCAACGTCCTATTTCTGAAAAACTAACATCCTCAATATTCGAGGTATGAATTTGACCTTTTTTAATATTGGAAACATTGGGTCTTTGGACTTCCCTATACTTTATCAAACATTCAAAAAAAAAAAAAAACATTCAGAATCACGTTTTTCCTGTCTAAATTTTCATCTGAATATAAATTAAAATTCCGCCAAAAGTCTTATAAGAATATTGCACTTTGCAGACGATAATATTAAATGAAGAAAGTGAAATAACAAACACAGTGATAATATTGGATTGGCAAAAAAAGTAATTGCGTTTTTTACATGGAATTCAAACAAATTTTCAATCATGAAACCATTCTTCAAGTTTGACCGTAGCTGAGTAACATTCATGCTTGTTAGGGTGGTTTCAAAAAAAATTTTTTTTTTCAATGTTGAACTCTCACCCCCCACTTTGGTGACATTATGTGAGTTAATGCGCCTGTCAAAATATTAGATCATTTAAAGGTTATTTAGAGGTAGCTCAAAGACTTAGTTTGCTAATTTTAGTGTCAAACTTTGTATTATAACAATAGTCAATACAGTAAATAAATATCTGTAAATCAAAGGTAATAACTAATAGTTTTTAATGAATAGTAGTTTAGTTTTATTATATTTAATCATGAAACATTACCTATAAAAATACAAAAGATAATGTCAAGTAATGTTGTTAATCTGTAAAACTAAAAAACTGAACAAATTAAAATGCACATTAGGATGGATTAGAAATTCATTGCTTTGGGTTTAGGAAGTACTGGTATTAGCAGTCTGCATGGAAGCACCCGACTTCATCAGTGTAGTCTTCTCAGAGGTTTTGAATTGCTTCCTATGGGTCTCAACCACTTGCAAAAGGTATTGTTTCTGCTCTTCATTTTTGGTTAATTTGTCATTGAATTGAGTAATAAGAGCGACACCTCTTTCAGCATAGTCATTAACTACTTTAATAACTTTCACTATATCTCTGGATTTCTTGTAAGAATCTAATCCCTTCCATTCTGAGGTATCTACTTCTAAGAATGAAGTATCAAGTTGCATTGAATTGAAGAGCTTCAGAGACTTCACTGTCACGAAATCTTCTAAAGATTTTAGGTGAATGTAATTTGTTTTGTCATCAAGTCGTTTCAATTGCTTTTGTGTCATTTCTTTTTTTAAGTCTTGAACCATGCTCACTTTTGTTTCTGCAGACACATTGTTAGAAAATAAACTGAGCCCAATCAGTTCTTCTATTAGGTACCAAAGATGTATTATTGCAGTTGTTGCCTTGCTTGCAATGTTTTTGTTGAATTCTGCATATTCGTGAAGTTTTACCAAAAACTGCAGATCATGAACAGGAGCTTCTGTTGCAATAGTAGCAGTAAACCAGTGCTTCATATATAAAAATGCTACAAACAGGTTAAACTCTATCAAAGCATTCTTCTGTCTTGGCATTAGTTTAAACTGTTGATGAAATAGTCATATCTTCAAAGAGTAAATAATCTTTGCCATCCACCGTGCATGATGGAAGGCACCCGGAGCTCTGAAGTGAATACCTTTAGGAGGAATTTCGCCTAAAAAGATCAATACTAATTCAAGAAATTCTCTGTAGTCATCATGGGGTTGCTTCTCATTTCGTAAAGTTGTAAAGGCAAATTCTATAGCATTTTTCTTCAGCTCTTGCAGTTCAGCAGCAATCGTTCTTCGACCAATCTCATTAGTTTTATATGTTTCAAAACTTTTCTTGATCATGAAGTTCCAATATTCTTTAAACCTTTTAAAAAGAATATTTGGTCCAGATGATGGCCCAAAACACAGAGTGAATACATCTTGTTTGGTCCGACATCATATCCAAGAATAATTTCATGGATATGATGTCGGACATGCAAAGTACAACAGGTTTCTTCCTATATGTTTTTCAATGAGAGTGCAAGCTCCAGCATTTATGCCAGTGTTGCTTGATGTAGTATCAAAGCATAATCCCTTGACTTGCTCAGTTAATTTCCATTCTTCTAAGGTTTTCACTGTTACTGTTGCTATTGCTCCACCTGTGCCATTTGGGATTTTAGGGACTCCAAGTAACTTTTCTAATCCACCTCCTGTAGCTAATATTGAAAGCCTATCTATTTTCTCTGTGCCACTGCAAGAAATCCCTGGAAGTAATTTCCCATCCCAGTGTACCACAAAACTTATATCAGGATTTGATGCACTAAAATCATTAACATTTTCCGCCATTTCCTTTCGGTAAGATATTCTTGCTTTTCTTACACTGCTTCTTGATATATTGTAGTCATCAACTTTAAGGCCTAAACTGTGTACAGTTTCTGCAATAACATTATTTGAGTTGGAGTAGAAGTTATTATTTGGAGTAAAAATTATTTAGAGTTCGAGAAGTTATGCGAGTTCCAGACAAGGACTAATCCTTTTCAGAAACTTAAATTATAGTAAACTTGTTGTCACTAAAAAAAATATCTATTTTATAACCACATATTATTGTTATACCAATTGAAATGTAAATTCTTATACAGAAAACATGTTGTTTTCCATATACACTAAAGGCTGAAAATTTAAAGCCTTTGAGCTACCTCTAAATAACCTTTAAATGATCTAATATTTTAACAGGGGCATTAACTCGCATAATGTCACCAAACTAGAGGATGAGAGTTTAACTTTTCAAAAAAAAAAAAAAAAAATTCTCCATAGGCAGCAAAACCACCCTAATGCTTGTAGTCAGAAGAGCAGAGAGCAGCCTCTTACTCCTGCCAACATTTCACATGTCTAAGAGAACCATCAAGGGAAATACTCAATAACAATTTCAAAATTAGAAAGCTTTTCAAAATCGTGAGCAGTCGTTTTGCATTTTTCCTTTAAATCTTGTGTACGAGCCGAGGAACTTGTGAACTCACGGGTCATTTGGACCACTGACTAAATATTCTAATTTCTACCCTTGATATTCTTACTACAAAAAACTGTAAGAGAGACGGGAAAAAATATTTTTCTTGAAAATAATATTTTTCTTGAAAATAATATTTATTTCTTTTAACTCGCGTGAGCGAAATAAATGAAAAGCGAAAAGTTCGAAACCTGCAAATAGCGTTTTTCAATTTGCAGGAAGTCCCTTAAAAACGCGCAAAAAATAATTCACAATATCTCCGGAAATTATCGTAGAAAATTGGTGAAAATTTATATTCAGGGTAATTTGAAGGTTTTCTTTCGTTTAATAAAGTCGAAATACAGTGTTGCCATTGCAAAAAACGAAGTTGATGCAGAATTAAATATGAAGACGGCCCCTTATGCAAATTAAATTAATAGCAAATTAAAGTATGTGTTATTTGCAAACGAATGGTATATATCTTTCCTGTATGACGAACGATGGCAAAATAAAGAGCAATTGGGACATTTTTTTTCCCGCAGCTGTATATAACAACTATTTGAAACACTTAAACAGGCACAGGATGATGAGGAATACAGTATTGCTCACTGTATTATCTAAACTCTGAATCATCAGATATCCACAATGTCAAAGCACTATTTCCGTTCTTTTAAAAATCGGTAATTGTCTTGATTTTTGAATTCCAGAGGTATTCTTTTGATACAGAGTTTTTGTTTTGCTAAACAAAGATAAAAAAAGCTATACAGTTGAACGCCAGAAATCTGCCGACCTAAAATCTGCAAGCATCCGAAATCCGCACACCTTCTCTGATATAAATAATGAAATTCGAAGTATTCCACCAATGAAGAAATTGTTGAAAAGTTTCTTGAATCCAGATAAATATGATTCTGATGATGATCTAAAATTTGGGTAATAATAATAATAAAATCCATTTGATGAAAGTTTAAAGTTAAGAAAAGAATACCCTAAATTTTTACAACAGCTAAGTTCTATAACAAAACAAAAGTTAATCATAATTCTGTTTAAATATTCTGATGAAAATATGCAGTTTAAACAGTTATTGTTTAAACTGCATATTTAAACAGTTATACAATTTGCAAAATTAAATAAATAAAAGAAACAAAGTAGAAAAAAAAATATTTTAAAACAAATCACCATAGAACATGTTTTCAAAATTAGAAAGGAAATTTTGAAACCATTTGCTTTGCTAGTCTTCATGTAATTTCTTTTTTCTCCTATGCTTTTGTATTTAAAGTGAAAATATAAATGAAATAATTTTGACTGTGTTTTTATTTCATTGTGTAATTGTATTCTCCTTTTCTTACGTCTGAAATGTAATAGGATTTATCTTTTATGGCCTGAAATCTGCAAAATCCTAAAATCCGCACAAGCCTTGGTCCCAAGCTGTGCAGATTTCTGGCTTTCTACTATATATGTAACCAATAAATAATACTCTAATTAATGTTTATATTAATTATTTAACAGAATAAATGTCTTATGAAGACACCCTGTACTGCAAAATATTCACTGATGATAAACTGAGAGGGGAAAATAAAACAATTGGGCTGCTTTGCCCTGAACTTCCTAAAAAAAAAATAGAGAAATCATTCTATAGTTGCTTTTTTAAAATTAGTACCAGTATGATTATTTTTCAGTGATTCATTGTATTTGTATGTGTGTGTGTGTGTATATACAGGGTCTCAAATTGCGATAATCAAATTAGTTTGGCGAAAGAACATACGATTTGGCAAAAATATTGGCAATTGCATTTCTTAATGATGTCTGGCAAAATGTAATTTGGCGAATGGATTGGCGAAACTTTATACAGGGATGAGAATTTTCTGCGGATCCGCGGAATTTTTTTTCCCACGCGTTTTTAAAAAACATTTCTTTCCGCTTTTTTGTATGTTTGTGTTCCACGTTTAAAAATATTTCCAGTGCAATTTTCTTTTTTAAAGATGTATTCGCCGATATCAAGATCGTATTGCTAGCTAAGTATGGGAATATCCAAAGAGCTTCCGCAAAGTTTGTAGAATTCCTTTTGATAAGTGCTGAATTTTGTTACATGTTCTCTCTGTTGTTCCCTGGGTGGTTTGTTCCATTCTGCGGTTTTCTGTCCTCAGTAATGGAAAGCAATCATTTGGATATCATAAACCGCATTAACGCTGTGCAAACAAAGAAAACCACAATTAAGAAATTTCTACAATCTGCATTTTTTTTTTAATTGCTTTCCTAGTGAATTAATTTTGAGGCATCGGATAAATCCCACAACATGCCAAGCTTAAAACAAACAATTATTCTCCGATGCACACATAATGCATTGTCAGCATAACAGCTGGCCCGTCCGGTGGAAGAGGAAAGAACTGTTTACATTAAAAGAAATCGAATTTCTCTCTTTCTCCCTCCTCTGCCATTGACTACCCAAACATAATATTCCTCTTTGTAAATTAAAAACATTGATTTGTTTATATTAAATCGTAGGCTGTTATTTGGCTTCCTAAATCATAGGCGTAGCATCACGAAAGGTGTTTTTTTTTTTTTTTAAGTGTGCGTGGGGAGCACACATAGCATATTCTAAAGTAAAAATAGGTATGTTTTTGAAGAAAAAAAAAAGGTTTTGGAATGAATGGTTTTCTAAACAAAGTTTGGGGGGGGGGGGACAAACACGCCCCCTGCCCTCCCCCCCCCCCTCTGTCGACGAAATGTTTATGTCTCAACTTAGCAGTAAAGTACTTTTAAATAGTCTATGAGAAGTAGGGAAGGAAGAGTTCTCAATTTAACACTATTTTATAACTGGATTTAAGCCATCATTAGTTGAAATCAAAACTGTTGAAGTAATACATTGTGCACAAAATGGAAGGTACTCAGTTTGCAAACCTGCATGAAGAAAAAATTTTGAATTTTTGGTAATTAATAAGTCACAAATTGTTAATCATTTGACCAGTGCTGAAATAATTTCCTCTGTTTCAAAACCAGAGGAAAACAATTCTGAAACGTTGTAATGTTGTGTAATCCTATTATTTAAAATATTAATAGTACATTGTATAGATAGTGAAATTTAATGGTGAAAAATTTCAATGTATGGTTTATGTCACAAATAAGCAATTGTAAGTTTAAAACTGTGATATAATACATAAATCTACTGGATTTTCTACTCTAGTTGTTGGCAGGTATACAACTAGTCAGCTTTCTCCTCGTTCCTCTCCTATTTATTAGGAGAGAGAAAAATAAATGATATGGCATTCAGCAGATTTTTAATGAGAACATTTATGGCCTAAATTTTTGAAGTATCTATGTATTTTTGTTAGTGTGTAAACTGCAACTTTTTAAAGTTACAGGATGACAGATTTTATTGTCTGATGTAAGAGAAAAGTTGAAATTACTTTTAACATTTTGAATATATTTTTCTTGAGCTATGCCATATTCTGTGTTCTTGGGCTATTTTATAATGAATTGTGGTAAATCTATGGAAGCTTGAAATATTTAATGATATTCTGGAATTTTATGAGAGACAGTTCATGGAAAATCAGGTAATTCCCCCTCCAAGAAATTACATTGCATTCACTTTCAAAATAATAGAGTAAAATTGTTTTTTAAAGCTAGGATTTTGTCTTGACTGTAGATTTTGTAAAATTGCTTAAGATCATCCTTTAAATAATGATAACCTCTGTTTCATAATTGAATGTTCTGCATCTAAAATTGCACATAAATGTTTATGAATTTTATTTTATAAAGGTAATAATTATTATTTAAATAAAAATATTTTAATAAATAATTATAACATATATATTGTTGATATAAAATAATTGTAATATATATATCAGAAATGGGCACCGCGCGCTTGAACTTTGCTCGAAGTCGAAATTACGTTCATGCACTTCTCCTCTTTTTTCCTATTTGTGTATTCTCATCCCTGTTTATAAAAAGAAAGCCAGTGCGACCCCTGTATATATATATATATATCATCATCATCAACATTGGCACGACAGCCCCTTGTGGGCCCTGGCCTTCTTCAGAAGTCTTTCCCATTCCACCCTCTTCCCTGCAATGAACCTCCAGTTTCTTATTTTCAGTTTGGCAAAATCCTCAATATATATATATATATAATTGTGAGTAGATGCAATACTAAACATAGAATTTTGAATATTCATTTTAATTTCTAATCCCTGTTATATTACTCTCACATACCCTCATACGTAGGTTGCTATTTATATTTCTGGCCTTGGCAACAGAAAGCGTGGCTAGGAGATCACAGAGGATTTAAATCGAAAATTTGATATTTGTAAACATTAATTCTTCCGAACGATTTGCCATTTCAGCTTGATTTGTGTTGTTTACAGGAAATTTTAAAAATTCATCTCGTTAAAAAAATGGAGTTGACTCGTGAACATTTTCATGCAATTATTTTTCATAACTTTCGACGTGTATTGTCAAGACAAAAGTGCTTCAATGAACTTAAATCTTTATACAGCGATGAAGCACCATCCTACAGCACTGTAAAAAGCTGGTATAATGAATTTAATCGTGGTCGGTGTTCAATCCAGGACGAATTCCATGCAGGTCGTCCAAAATCGGTTGTTGTGCCAGAAAATATCGATGCTGGGAGAGAACTGATTAAGCAAGATCGTCATGTGACATACCGTGAGATTGAGGTGTCTTTGGACATTAGTATGACAAGCATCAATAAGATATTACATGAACATTTGACCATAGAAAAGATTTTGCGTAGGATTCCGCATAAACTGAAAGACGCTCAAAAGAAGGCTCGTATCGATTAGTGCAAGGAAATGCTGACAAAATACAATCAAGGTGCATCAAAGGCTGTGTATAACATCTACACAGGTGGCAAATCATGGATCTATGCATATGAGCTGAAAACAAAACGACAATCGACTGTATAGGTCTTCCAAGACGAGCAAAATCCAACAAAAATTGTTCGAGCAAGAAGCACATAGAAACAAATGGTTGCCTATTTCTTCGACATTATCGGTCACGTGGCTACACTGGCGTTAGAACAACGCAGGATGATCAATTCTGAATTGTACACGACTATTTGTTCGCCGTAGAGATTAGAAAAAAAGCAGAAGAAGAGACGCATAATTCTTCGTCTCGACAATGCGAGCTCTAACACAATGGCTCAAAGGATTTTGAAATGCCAAAACATCGAATTGATGGGTCATTCGCCGTGCAGCCCTGATTTGGCACCCAATGACTTTTTTTTATTCCCGTACATCAAAAATTAATTACGTGGCAGTGGCTGCCCGTGGTCAAAACTGCTAGTGCAGCCTGAAGCATATGAGCCCTCCCCCCTTTCCTCCGGACAGGATTAGAAAATCTTTTGTTACTGAATTCGAAAGCTGGCGGATTAAGCCCTCACCGAGGTGGGGGGGGGGGAAAGAAAAAAAAAAAGAAATTACGTAAAAAATGTAAGTTTCATATTTTACTTCCATAAAATGGACATAAATTTCAACCAGGCACATGATCCCCCCCCCCCCCCCCCCGAAAAATTTTCCTGGCTACGCGCCTGGATTCGAAGTTTCCTTAGAATTTTCTTTTGTAACGATAACTTGAGAAGAAAAGAAAAAAAAGAAAACTTACTTATTTTTTATTAGTCAAATCAATACTTCTTACTTTTAAACATGCGAATCCGTCAGTGATGTCCCCATAAAAAGGCGTTGTTTTAATTCAGATATCAATAATTTTAAAAGCTCTTTAAAATTTCCCATGTTTAAAGAATTTTCTCGCTCGCCATGTCCTCTAAATGCCAGTTCTTGCTTACTTAAAAACAATACTACTTTGATGGGTAATTGTCCATTCATAAGCGTCTATTCAGGCTTACCTTCTTGACAAATTCAGCAATATAAAGTCGAAAGTTTTCCAAACATATATTCTCCTTACCCCCTCCCTCCTTCTTGTCTGAGCCAATCAGTTAGTCGAGTTCTCAAGTTCAGACGCCGTTAAAAAATCTTTCATTGGCTGTATCAGCTGCATACTCCCTATGCCGGAGAGGCTGCTTACGTAGTCGTTGTCATGGCAATGGTCCTGCCAATTTTCTTTTCAGCACTCTGGGCTGAACCAAAGATTTTCCCAATTGAATTGCGGGAAGATTAAAGTGCTTTTTTTTCTGAATGAGCAATCCGGCCACAATACGTTTTTTTGTGTTTGGTTTTTTTCGGAGATTTTTTTAATTTACCGTAAGAATTCCATAATTCTAATCTGAATTTAGGAAAATTAGTAGAATAAATTATTTTAAAGTATGTGCTGATAATTTCAAGTGCAGCCCGGCTGTACTTGCTGTATCCCACGAGCCGCCACTGTTACGTGGACAACTATTTTCAACACCCGAAGAAGCGATCCATGCATTCAAAACGCATGTTTTGCATTTACCTCAATTGGAGTGGAAAAAATGCTTAGAAAATTGGTTCAAATGCATACAAACATGTATTGATCTTCATGGAGAATATTTTGAAAAACAATAAAACCAATTTCGATCATAAATATTTGTTGTTTCATTATTAGGCCAGAAATATAAATAGAAACCCTTGTATATAAAATGCATGAAAATTTTAATATTTTATTTACAATGCATGCAGATGTGCCATGTCTCAAAATTGTGGTTAGAGAGTCTTTTGATCTTGTGTTCAGAAAAAAGAATTTAGTTTCCTTAACCTTTTGAGTCCAGTGCCATGGCACTAAACATTTACTCTGTGGCAAGATATTTTGCAGAATCTGGATTTTTCACGCCTTTCATAGAAATGTTCTCTGTAAATCTCCCCGAAGAGAAAAGTACATCTATTGGAGTAGGGAAGGAACCCCTGGGACAGCAGTAAATCCGAATGTAAACTTTTGGTCTAATAGGGGTAGCACACTAAAAGAAAATCTGAGCAACTTTCCTTGAAGAACTAGTTTTCAACCAATTTTTTCTGTCGTTGCCTTGACTACAGCAGTCTCCAACTTTTCGCATTCTGAATGGAAAAATCAGAGTCGGGCAAAATTTTGGTCAATCAGAAAGAGTATTTTTTTGCTGTGCCATTGACTACAGTTCAAAGCTTGTCTCAGAGTGATGAAAGTATTGCAGCAGGCGGCGCACAAGTGGAGTGTTGAATTAGAAGTCGATTTCATTGGACGAATTAATTATTACTTGATCACTAGTTTGATAAATATAGGGTCACATGGGGAATTCTGGGTCATTCTTTTTTTAGGGTAAATAACGGGCAAATAACTTAACATTACACTGCATTACAAATGCAGTGTAAAATGACTGCATTAAACATGATTTTACAAAAAACTAAATTGTGCCAAGTCATCCTTTTATACATTCTATTTTCTTATATCAAGTTAAAAAACAATGTATGTATGCAGGTAATAAGAGGGAAAAAAACAAATTTTTTATACTTCTATAAAAGCATCTTAAAGATTGTCTCTGAAAATCATGATATTTTCAAAGATCTGCACCAATGAAACATTTTTGGAAAAACAATTTTGTTGGTGTTGTTTTTAAATATAAAGTGCTCTAAACTTTTCATATCTACACACGGATTTTTTTATGCCTATTTTCATACCCATTTTTTCTTCATGATTTTTAAATTAAGTATATTGGTTTATCCCCCAGTTTTCTGGGGTAATTCTTTGTCAGTAATGGTTTTAGTTATTTTATTTATTTCTGTTTAAATAATATTAGCATTTACTTTAACTGTTATTTTACTTTAATATTATATTATACTTTTATCTGTAACTTTAACTGCATAGTGAAACTTCTGTGAGCGACCACCTCTATAAAGTGACCCTCTCCTCCAATGACTCATTTTTCATGGAACTTTTTTTTTTCTTGTCTACTTAATGAGGCCTCTAGAAGAGACGATACAACCCTTTATAAGCGACCAAATCCTGTTTCCTGTCAAAAAAAATTCTAGAATTTTCCGGAAGCAAAGTGAACAAAAACCACATTGCAAAACAATCTCTCTACTGTAAATCGACAACAGGTGGAAGTGCACATACACATAATGTTCTAATATTGTAGATTGGAGAAGAAATGATTGAAGATAATTGAAAATATTTACTTGTCAGGTTTTACTATTAAAAATAGGTCATATCCTCATATGTGACCCATAATTACCCAAATCCGGGGTAATTCTTGGTCACTCAAACTTAAATAATATGAATAATATCTCAAATTTAAATAAAGTGATTATTTAAATAATTGCTACATTAATTAAGTTTACTCCATGCCAAATCAAATTTATTCTTCATTCTTCAGAAAAAATTAAGATGTTTTTAACCCATAATTCCCCCATGTGACTCATCAATTTAAGTATCACAATCATTAACAAAACACCGCCGATGCGATGTAAATATACCAATGAAAGGGTTATGCTAGATTCGGAGTCACGATACAATCTAAATGCCAAATCAGCAATATTTTAACATAGGATGACTATTTGCCATTGAAGAAAGTTTGTTTACTTTTGCAACCCTTAAAATAACCTTCAAGTTTGGCAAAAAGTTGTTAATCTACAAAGTTGCTTGTATTTTTCACTTAGTGTGCTATCCCTATAAAGCATTCCATAGGATAACTGCTATCCCAGCCTGTGTCAAAAGGTTCATTGAATTTTTACTCTTAAGAGTTCATTCCATGACTGCCTCTTCCTCACATTTTTTACCAAGCTTGCTTGAACCAATTCTCATCCCTATTAAGCATGTTAAGATCATAATTAGATTATTTTTTTTAGGTAACTTATCTAAACTTGTCACTTAAAAATAACTGAATTACTTTGATTGCAAATAATGCATTCATTTGCATAGTTTGAAATGATTTTTATGCACTGTTTTACGTTTTATCTAGAAATGGTTAAAAATTCAAAGGTTTGTTAGTTCAATAATTATATTCATAAGTTAATTTCCTTCTCCTTGTTATAAATTTAGATCAAAAATATATTCTCTTTATTTTAATGTTAAAGATAAGAAACTATATTATATAGCAGGGGTGGCCAAGCTCCTTGATAGTCCAAGCCATTTTTCAAAATTTGAAATTTTTCATGAGCCTCAATTAAATATGTAAAAAATTATTAATTTTTTTTAACAGAAATTATATTTATTAAAAAATATAAATAAAAGTACAAAATGTGTGTATTGAATTTAAATATTAAAAATGAAACACATTTATTTAACTTCTCTTGACAATTCTTTAAAATTTGGTGAATAATTGGTGACTTGACAGCACTTTTCAGTAATTCTTTGAGATGCTGGTTAGTTAATACTGATCGTTGTTTGGATTTCACGAATTTTAAAGTGGAATTAAATGATTCACATAAGTACGTTGTTTCGAATATTGAAATAATTTGACAAGCCACCTGTTTTAATTCAGGATACTTCAATTCTGGTACAAATTTCAGAAATTCAGTAATCGTCATTTACTTATATTTTAATTGTAGAGCTTGATCTTCTTGCATCTCTATTAATTCTAATTCTCCAGATGCTTTTTGGGTCATAATTATATTGGAAATGGCAAACTCACCTTGAATTATGTTAATTTCAAAGGGATTAAAAAAAAAAAAAAAAAAAAATTCGAGACGATTTAAAATATTTCAAGTCTTGAAATCAATTTTGGAATTCTGTCAATATTCCTTCTAGCTTTTTTGTATACTCATTGAGTTTTTCTTGTTTAATACTGGAACACAATTTTTTTTTTTTTTTTTTTTTTTTTTTTTTTTAAATTCAAGGAAAATGACAAAATGTTTTACTTTTAGTGTCCTTTTGAAAAAGTTGTAATTTAGTTTGAAAACTAAATATACTGTAAGAAATCAGATATATTTTTTTTCCCTGCTATTGTACAGTCAGTGTTTGCAAATGTTCCATGTCAGTCAAAAACATTAATAAGTACATCTTCCAAGTTTTTTTAATAAACTCTCCCTCTCCATGCAGGCGTTGTGCACAAGCAATATTCCAGGCGATAACAAAACTGGCTTCAGCCACATTATTAGCTTGATTGCTAAAGGTAATCAAAATTGACTGTTTATTTAAATTTGAGTTTAAAGAAGCAAGTTTATCTGATCGTAATTTGGTGGATACTGACTAGAAAATTGAAGATGATAGGTTTCATAATGTCGACGTAAATTGCTAGCTTTATAATGTTTGAAAGTAGAATACAAATAATACATAATGCTTTTCTGTTATTGTCAATAAAAAAGAAATTCTCCCACTCATTATAAAAACTTCTATTTTCTTGCTCATATTTTCTTTTTTTATTTTCATTCTCTGTCATCATATTTTTAAAAGAACTGGAAATAAAGAAATTTAGAAAATACAAGTTTTGTGTTATTAAAACAATAACATGTGTTACATACCACAAAACAAATTATAGTTAACCTACCAAAATTCCAAATTCCAAATTATATCTGTAGCAAGAGTGATACCAATTGTTTCCTCCAGAGCACAATGTCAACTGTCCGTTGCAATGAAAGTTTACAAATTCAAAATTGGTCTGGAGTCTGTCGATTACAGATGATTACGCCACTGTTTATTTTCGTTCATGCAGCTTTCAATGAGTCATATTCTTAATTTGGATGGCAATGAAATTTGTTACAACGTTGCACTTAGTCTTTCATATTTTAATGTCAGTAATTTAACCCTGTCGCTTTCAATCCACCCATACTGGCTGAAGATGCAGGCTACCATATCCGGCCTTACACCTCGACAATGGTTCTTCCGCACGTGCTTTGCAACATCCATTTACAAGTGTCAAGTGTGGAAAACCCCTTCTTGTTTTTGCTATTGTATTGCCCTCCCCCTTCGGGTGATCAGCTGTATTTACAAAACGTTGCTTTGCAAATACTTTGGGGGAGGAGAGGGTGGAAAATACTACTTTCACTCCCACTGATTCTTTGCACTTCTGTTTTGACAGAGATATATCTGCACAGGTACAAAAGAAAAGTGTTTTGTGGGGGGAAAGCATACAAAAACATTTCTCGGGTGTTTCTGGGATTTTGAGCAAGCATTCCAAATCAAAGCTTGGGAGCGAAAGGGTTAAATGTGTAACCAACCTTTTTTTCCTCAGCAACTATCTTCTCTAATGAGTAAAGGGCACTGCACGCCATGAGGAAGTATTCTCTCCTTATTATTTTTGTCTTTAAAAAGGGAGAGGGGCTTCCAGGGAAAAACTCCTACTAGACAAGCATTTGGGGTTAGTAGTTGATCTTCTAATACCGTTGAATGTGGTTGAAAGTTTCCACTTCATGCTGCTATCAAGAGTTGTCATTGCCGTCAGCTGCTGTTTTGCTTTTAATATGTATATAGTTTTGGTTTTGGTTGGTGATGAGTGTTGAAGCAATCCTCGTTCCTGCCACAAAAGACATTTTGAAACACATACGGAACGATAATAATTAAAAAAATATATAATAACACAAAAATGAAAAAATGAAAAGGGAACTCTGGTACATTTTTCGAGAGCCACAAATAATCCTTCAAAGAGCCGCATGTGGCTCGCGAGCCGCAGGTTGGCCACCCCTGTTATATAGAAATATGTCTGCAGCTTTCACAGATTTAGTAGTGCAGTTATTTTGTGAATGCTTCTGTTTAATATTTGGCACTAAGGGACATATTAATTAGTGAAAATTAACTTTTTACTCATATTTATATGATTAAGCAAAAAGATCTTAAATATGCAATTCTTTTCTTTCTAAGCCATTTTTTAAACAAAAATTTATATTTTCATGTCATTTTATTGTCTCTTCTACAGAAAAGCAATGAACATTTTCAAATTATTGAAATAAATAAGAGTTCCAATTAATTTTTATAATCCAATCTAAGATACTAAATGATATACAAATTATGTATTCAACAAAGTTATTACAGCATTATGTGAAAAGTTGGAATCTGAGGAGTTGAATGTAAAACCCTTTTGGTTTTGTAATGTCAAGAGTCTGATGTTTGCAAAATATTTAATTTGCATTTTCATTTTAGAATGTGGTCAATGAACATTCAGCTCAGTTAGCAAAAGGCATGATTGGACTTCTATGCCTTTGTCCTCAGGAGGTAGCTCACCTAAGAAAAGAACTTCTGATTGCTGCACGACATATACTTGCTACAGAGCTTCGAGAAAGTAAGCTACTTTATTAGTGCATTACCATATTCAGGGTCTGGCAGAACTCGTTGGCAGAGCAATAACAAAAAAATATTTGGCAATATATGTGTAACTCTTTGCCATGCCAGAGTTTTTCAAGACTGCATTTTTTTTTTTTTTTTTTTAATCCTCTTCTGCAACTGACCATGTTAATTTTTCCAATAGTATAGTAGCCAACCTGTCATGTAGTGTTGCAACCTATAGCTATTTTAATCCTGTTAGAAGTTTCCAACCATAATATAAATTTGAGGAACTTCTGAACAATGGCAATTTTCAGAAACTGTTAGTGACTGCCAAAATAATTTTCTAAACCACAAATAAATTTAGTGTGTGCAGACTTTGCATGTTCTTTGTGCCCTATAGTGGTATCCCAGGTATTGAACCTAGAGCCTTCTGGATAACAGTCTAATGCCTTAACCACTGCATTGTTATGGCTATGACTGTATTACATGTGTTCTGCCTGACTAGATCCTGAACTTCTTCAGGAAATGTTTTTTATTGACACTAAGCTTGTTACTTTCTGAACATGTACCATGTAAGGAAAGTATTGTAATCATGAAAAAATTAGACTTCGAGATTTTGGTATATTTACGCATTTTGAGGTCTTCTGAATTCATTTATGCTATTTTTACGAGATGCATGTATGTGTGTGTGTTTGTGCATATGTGAGTGAACATGATAGCTCCTAAACAGGGCATTCGATTGAGTTTAAAATGGGGGTATATATGTTATAAACCATAGTCGCAAGACCGGTACTGATTTTGGTGTGTATAGGACTTAGTTTTTCTATAGGGTTATGACAAAGATTTCTTTTACATTATGGCATAAGGGGACAAATTCTTGAAACTGTGCTAGCGTTTATTTAAATGCTTGGTAATGATCTTAATCGTAAGTGTTCGGAAAGTAGAGTGGAGTCACTTGAGATTTTTTCATGTTTAGACATCTCAACTTTAGTCTGTGGCAGGCAAAACATTGTATTATTTGTTGATGATGATATTTTACCTGTATGTTAAGTGAAATTTCTTTCAAGCTTTTGTCAGTAAATTTAATTTTTATTTTCAATTTATGTTAGAAAGATTACTTTCAAAAGCATCGCTTAGTGGTTAACATTTATAAAATATGGATATTATGTATTAAAATTATCCATATGCAATAAAAAAAAGATATACAATGAGCTCACTAGAATCCAAGAATGCATGTAGTCATAAAAAACATGAAAAGGGAAACCTTTTAGCATTCACCCTTACTTTTCTGATCAAAATATTTATTTTTTCCAGAAATTTTCTGAGTAATCGTCAGGCAGTGTTGCAGGATGTAATTCCATTTTTAAATGCAAGATGCAATTACAAATTTTGGATTCCGAAATTCACGAGATGGGAACATTTCAGCATTTCACCATTCAGTATAGTGCTTTTCTCTTAAATGATAATGTTATAATCATAAGTACAGTAGACTCTTGATTAACTGGATTGTGGCTTATCCGGGACCATCCCAATTTATTATGTTGATGATGCATGGAAAATTGTATAAAGCACCAAGGTTAAAAAAAATCTTGGAAGTTGATTTTGTCAAATGAAGAAAATGAAATGCTTACACACAAGGACAATACTGAACTGCAGAGAAGTATCTTAGATTTGAAAAAGTTGACAGTTTTGAAAACTAAAGTGTAACAATGGATTAACGAAGATTTGAAATTGAAATGCTGCAAAGTTTGTGGTTCAGAAGAAACCTGGAATTTCGTAGAATGTCCTTAAAGAGATGAAGCTTGTGTTGCCTTTGGATGGAGGACTTTTCAGGGGATTCGAACACATATTCAAGCTATATCTGGAGAAAACCGCCCTGAATATCACACCATTAGATTGACTGCCATGCGGTTGGTCATAACCCAGGACCTTCACACTTCACCCATGTACTGTATTCAGTGTCTTATCCACTTGGCTATGGTAAGGTTAAGTGAAGAAGGAAATCATTTAACTCATAGAAAACTTGGAATCATGGTGATGTATCAGTACATAACGCGTTACCTAATTACTTGGAGCAAGAAGATGAAAGCCTGCTAAAAAGATGATGCTGAGAATTTTGCATAGTAAAATTCGCCGAAGAGCAAATGAAAAAAGAGAACACATTTCTATCATTTCATTCTTTGCGAAACAGTGAGGGAAAATACTTTTTTTTTTGGAGGGGGTATTGTAAATTAGTTAACATTAGGATTTATATTCATTATCTTTCTTTTGTATTAATTAAATTATTAATGTCCTATTGTATGAAAATTAAATATTTTCTATAATTTTTTGAAAAATTCCCCCGCATAATTTGAATAAATTGGGTTCTGGGCTATTCGCTTATCCAGGATGAGGCATTTCCTGACCGTCCTGGTTAATCGAGAGTCTACTGTATAACATTTACATTCAAATTGACTTTTTCTAATTCAACTAATTCTAATTCAACTTTTTTCTTCTAGAATTTGTCAACTGTCTTGATGAGCTTTTTGACGAGAATATTTTGATTGGATCAGGCTGGACAGCTTATGAATCTCTTAGGTACTGTATTATATATTTTAGAAATTTAATTTTTATTATTTGTACAAATACTATAGATTGTGAAGTAATAAAAATTTCTGAAAAATGTGTGCTAGTATCAAAGAATGAATATAAAATTTTAAAATGTTTTATGGCATATCAAAAGAGAAATGAATCTTGTAAGTGTCCTGAACTGTGTGAAATGCCACTTGAGGCACTCTTGGCAGGAATACCAGGTATACATGTATAAGTATGAAATGCAGATTTTAAAAGGTAATTTGTGGATACCACAGCAATAAAAATATTCCTCTTCTGCTACAAACCATAGTCATTTTTTCATGTCATAGTATGAACCAGAGCACAGGGGTGTGTGCGTGTGTTCCATTCT
The DNA here is from genome assembly GCA_038373885.1 of Cheiracanthium punctorium. Lineage (NCBI taxonomy): Eukaryota > Metazoa > Arthropoda > Arachnida > Araneae > Cheiracanthiidae > Cheiracanthium > Cheiracanthium punctorium. The sequence goes on from JAWZYV010012366.1 coordinate 99,243, forward strand.
TGGATCCAGTACTACTGCCCTACCCAGAAAGAGGACATAGTTCCTACAGATTTTAACATGCAAATTGTCCCATGTTCATGGTTTAATCTCTCAACATGCAAACCTTGAATACTTTGACTTACGGTTCGTCACCCTGTCAACTGAGGTACCATGGCCTGCACTAAGTGTAACCTTTTAAATCTGGTAGATATTATGCTCTTCCTGTAGGAAGACCTACTATTTATTTATTTGTATTTTATATAGCTAAATAATAAACGTCTTGTCTCAATTCTCTCGTCTTGTCTCTTGTCTCAGTTCTCACACGTCTTCTATCTCAAACTAAAAGCAAAAACTTTTTGTACAGTTCGAAAGATCTCTGAAAATTAACCCTTTTTTAACTCGCAGCCACTTTCAACACTAAATATCTAGAGAGATATCATTCCTTGAAAAAGTAAACACAGAGCGAAGCAAACGATCCATTCCTTGATTCTTTGAAAAGAAATCACGGAACATAATCTCTCGCGTAGATAAGTGAGAGAAAAAGTGCAACATATTGTTTGCTGGTGACATCTAATGAATTATACTGTTAACTTAATCATTAAAAATTTCCGTTTTACTGCCTTTTCCTTAAAATTAATAATACAATGACCATAAGCAGATTTCTGCTTTACCTAAGGAATAATTTCATACATAATTCATGTATAATTACTTATTCAGTAAATTACTTCTAATTTATTTACAAATTATATGAATTATTCAATAAAACTGCAAAAATTTAGTATTCATTCAAAAGGACAAAATAATTTTACATTTGCGCAAAATGATTTTGAGACCATATTTTAACTAACCAAATTTATTATTTTACTATAGTAAAAAAGCTATATAAAACCATTCATTATAATTTATATTTTACTAATTTTTCACTAATTTTATTTATGTAAGTACAAATGCATGTTCGAGCGAAAGTTTACAAAGAAACATGCTTTTAAAGAAACAATACATTGCAGCATGAATATAGTGAAATAAAAATTATGAAATTTAAATTTTTATACCATCACCGGTCCTATCAATTATTTAGAAAAATTTTCTTTATGCAGTTTCATGTACAGTAAAAAGAAAAAATTCGTCCTTCTACGACCAGAATTCAGAGTTACAATGCAGCAAACATTTTGAAGTGACTTTTCCACATTTAAAAATGTCTTGTTTTGGTAAACCGTTAAGGGACCATGTAAATATTGAAATTTTAAAATTTATTTATCCCAGAAAATGAAATTAGGTTTTAATTTGATTTTCTGGCATAATGTGGAGAAAGAAGTCAAACTAATTTAGAATGCTAATCTTAAGCAGACGGTTATACTCAGGCTCTAAAAATCTATCTGGGATCAGACTTACTAAATTGTATACGTGTAGCATGCAGATGTGTAGCACCAAGTATGTCTATGGAAGAGTTTTCTGCACAGGTGCATAGTTGTATTACAGCCAAAGAAAGCTACTATTGAGCACATGTTGCACACTAAAAGAATTTAATATTTTAACTTTCTAAAATGAATCTATTCATATTTTAAAATGTTTCCCTTTCTAATTTAATGTTTAATGAGGTGTTTTATTTCCTTGAATTTTTTTTTCAAGTTATTTATCACCAGTTCATTAAAAAAGCTCTTTAAAAATATCTATTTTCAGTATGAGCAATATTTTTATATTAATTTGTTGGATACACATCGTTAAACATTAATTTTCTTACCACAATCTACATTCATAAAATAGTTAATGAAATTGCTCATAAATATAACAAGGCTCAAAACCATTTACATAAATAGGACTGAGGGACCGTATAAAAATTTAAATTTCATAATCTGTATAGGAATTGATTTATTGACTTAGATTGTTTCTGGTATAATAGATTATATAATTTAAAGCATTATTGCAACTGGAATTATGTGTCTCTAATGGTTTAGGAAATAGCCATTGGGCACTGTTAGCACTGTACACCTTGTATATATATAAAACTACACCATAACAAATTGTTTGTCACTTAAGATTATTTGTTTTGCAGACCTCTGGCTTATAGTACACTTGCTGACTTGGTTCATCATGTGAGACAGCATTTAGCATTAAAGGATTTGGCCAAAGCTGTCAATGTTTTCACAAAGAATGTGCATGATGATTCTCTATTGACATCCATTCAAACTATGTCCTGCAAGCTACTTCTGAATCTTGTAGAGTGCATCCGCAGCCGTTCTGACCGAGAAAATGGAAATGTGAGTATTAACAGCTACTCAAATTTTAGTTTATTTATTTATTTTTTCCAAGTGTAGGTATCAATATTTAAATCGTTAGTGAATTTTTGCTGTAAAGTGTATTACTGATTTTCCCCTATTTAAATTAACATTCTTGCCATTGTTAAAAAATGTTCAGTACAGGCCAGTATAGTCCATGTATCAGGTTATTTAGACTTAATAGCATTAAATAGTTGCAGATAGTAAAAAGTAAAAATTTTAAAATATTAAAAGGTTAAAAATACACAAATAAAATCCCTTGTTAGCAGATTTCGGTGGTGGCCACCACCGTCTTCAAAATTTGTAACCGTTTCATTTTCAAAGTATTTAGAAATGACCTTTTTCACTTTGAGTGGCAGCTCTTGCAAAAATGCATTTGGCAGAAATATGCTCTAATTACAAAACTCACGGATAGTGAAACCAACCTTACAGATACTTTAAAATCTCTTTATGATCCCCCACTTTTACTTCAGCGATGTCTAAGATAAAATCTTTTACCGAACAAAAGTGCAGTATTTATGAAAGAAACCACTGACAAAAACTGAAATTTTGGCTTAAAAACAAAAACAATTTAAAAATAGTTCCTTTGAAAACAGAAAATCAATATATAAATGTTTCAAGCTATTCTTTAAGTAAACATCAACATGAAGTCCTGAATCTAGGACCAAAGTATATTTTAGATTATAATTTAAATATTTTAGACACTATAGCTAGTATTCAAACTGCAATAGCACACCTCCCCCCTCATAATAAAAATTACTTAAGACTAATAGCGCAAAAGGAAATTAAAAGTAAACTAGAAACCCCCACCCTATGAAGATTATGAAGATCGGCAATGTTTAAACGAATTAAAGAAAAATACAAATATCACCTGTTTACACTTGGATAAAACTGGCAAAATCGTAATTATGAACAAAGATTACCTTACCAAAATGAATGATACTATCAAGAAATTAGAAGAATTAAACAAACATTCCACCGTTAAAATTTTCAATAAAGAATTAACTAAAAATGGAACTTGGCCTGATAATAAGCAACCTATTTTAACTAATTTTGTCCCCATAGCTCCACGATTTTTAGCTAAATATAAATACCACAAAACCCCGCCTTCCCTCAGACCCATAGTAAGCAAGTGTGAAGGACCTACCTACGACTTTGAGAAATATTTAAAACCCATTCTTCAAGAACTTTTACCTCCCAGTAACAATACTCTTTTATCCACCGAAGATTTTATTCAACATCTTAAAGATATAACAATAAATGACCAAGAATGTTTTGTTAGTTTTGATGTCACTAACCTATATCCCTCTATTAACCTCCAAGAAATGAATACAATAATATATGAGCAAAGCACCTTCAGGACTATGGGACCAAAGCACTATGGGATCACCGATCTCTGGTATCATTGCCGATTGGAAGAGGTCGCTTGTGGAGAGGGTCATCTTAAATAAATTTTCCAATAACATAAAGTACCAGGTTACTGAGCCATGCTCAGAATCTAAAGGCTCCTTAAGTGTAAAATAATGAGTACGTAAATGCCTTGGCATGTATCAATAATCTTCATGGTTGCCAAAGATTTTCATCTCTGTTGGATCACTCATACATTATCAGGTAAGCTTTGGTCGACATTCAATGTTACAATGGCATATACTTTGTTTTGAAGAGGGATGCTAAATATTCGATGGTCGGTGCCATCAGAGTTGAGCAACAAGTAGTTTAACGTAAGGTGCCTTCTTTCCTCTTTCCTTCTATAGCAGATCAGCGAGGGTATCAGCGAAGATCTTGGGCGATGCATTCACTAACAGCGTCTTCATTACTTCAGAAATATATCTGTCCATATTGAGGACGTTCAAATTCAGCATCAAGAATTTGAGTTGGTTGAACTGTCAGATGAATGAGTTTATAAAAAAAATTCATCAAGTCTGTTATACACTGTTCGCAACGTAGCAGTACACACCAAAATTGTTAATAGTTTCACTCGTCATATACTGTGAACAAAGCCATTGTAAAGTATGCTTTCAAATTTCGAATTCTTTTATGAAGTTCTTTGAAATGTGGGTGACATCGAAGAAAGAACCACACCAATTCATTTGGAAATGCGGAATGTCCTACATCAATCTTACAGTCCTCAAAATGGTTTCGGTTAATTTTTGTTTTTACTCTTCAGAAAAATGCAAAGTTCCACGGTGAATGCAATCCATGTTAAAAAGTTTTCAACTATGATAGTAAGTATCCACATTTGTGGCAGCTTTGTAGATACTTAGACTGTTTACCCGAAGTATTTGTTGACGTCTAGCTGTTCTATGTCATTCTCCTTCCAAATACTAATCATCTGTTTCATCTGCTTGTGTTTGAACTGCACTTTCACACATTTGGGCCAAGTGCTGCTGCCGGTGATCAAATGTTTCCACAACTCGTTCATGAGCTACACTTTCATGCATTTACGTCTTTATAATACATCTATGATGATATCTCTTTACGATTGAAATTGTAAATTTCTCTATAGTGCTTCAATTCAAACATAAAATACTTATTTTTTTCTAATTCAAAGAAAATGCATCTTGCATAAACAAATTCTACAAACCTAAATTCAGTCTTATAGATACATGAATATAGATGCCATAAAAGTATAATCTTACATAAATATGCTTTAAACATAATTTTATTTTATAAACTCACGCTTAAGAAAAGAGAAAGTGTAACGCAATTTAAATTATTAGTACAAAAGGATGCTTCAAAATCATGAAATCAAAAACAGAATAGATCAAAAATATTCTTTTATAATAACCCTAACAACTACTTAAACGTTGACAATAATAGAACAAACGGATGGACTGAAGAAAATGAACTTCTAACCTCGAATAAATCAAAAATACATCGTTCCTATATAGTTATGCTGATCCCTGACTCTGTCACAATTCAGTTCAACCACTCAAAATAAAACTTTTACATCATTAAACCAAACAGATTAAAAATGTATTGTCTAATAACTTAAAATTTACACGGTTCGTTGGTGCAATCAGCCTGAAAATTATCATAACTATGTAAAAAAGAAAAAGAAAAAAAATGTGATAATCCACCCGTTCCCTGATTTTTAAGCGTTTTATTTTTTTTCTTGGTATTTTCAGCTCCATTTCATTTAAGAGAATAAGAAAAGCTAATCATTTGAGTGTCAGAATTATCTATTGCAAGTGACATTGACGTTACATTGAAGTCACGGTTATCAGGCTTTGGAGGGAAAATTAAGATTCCAATTCGCTTAAGATAGCTTTTCTAAATTACTACTCAGTTTAATTTTTTTTTTCAAAAATAAAATGGTTTGATGAGTTATGTATGTATTAAGCATGGATATAGGAGAGGATGTTGATACCAAACGAAATGTTTCAAATAAGAAATGTTTCTGCAGATTTTCAATTTTTCTGCAATTCGAATTTCGATATATAATAAAAATTGAAAATGAAGTTATTTGATTTTAAGTGGGTAAATATTAAATATTCTGAGTGTAGACATTCTATCACCCGCTGCAATTATCTCCACAAAGGCCTTTATCCTTTGGCCTTTGTGGAGACAATTGCAGCGTGTGATTGTGATGTGTACTATCCTTAGTTTAATGATAGTACACATCACAAAACAACACAGTCTAATCCACGTCTAAATAAGAATTGAAAATTTATTAGAAAAAATCTTAGTAACCAGATTTCAGCCTCCCAATTTACTGCTTCCACATATGGGCAACTTCCAGCCTGCGGCCGGATGGGGCCTGCCATGGCTTTTGGACCAGCCTGCAGAACAAGTCAAAACCCTGTATAAAACCTATATAAAACATTCAAACTTCCATATAAATCCGAATTATCCGGCCTGCAATTTCGCTAACATCCTGAAGTCAGGCCCAGGAGTTTGCTAATATCGTAAGTTCTGCCCGCAACTTTTCAAGAGTTGTCCATACGATTATAAAATAAATGAGTTGAAATCATCAACTGCAGTGAATGAAAACTAAACTGATGGCTGATCACCTGCAAAATTAATTTGAATATCGGCTGCGAGCCCAATTTAGGAATCGATTGTATCATTATAAATTTTTTCATCGGAGTTTCAAAGATCGTTTCATTATAAATGGTTGTCCCTTAAAAAAAAAAAAAAATTTTCAGGGTAACTACATTTAAATATTTATTGTCAACTTGGCAGAATAAGGCAGTTAAAGTAGAATTCAACCTAGTGCCGTTATTTAAAAAAAAAAAAAATAAAAAAATAAATGGAATTTTCATGTTACGTCACAGGATCTTTTTTCTTACTGTGAATGACTGAAAAGGGTGTCATTTTCATTTAAATTATTCGGCTAAGCTGAAACTTTTATGCACTTTTGAAATTCGCATCATATGGATCAATAAAATACATGAAAAATCTTTGTTTTAGTATATACGCAAAAATACATTTAACTTTACGTTAGTTACAAAAGGATAATTGTAATAAATTCAGGCAATTTTTCACGTAAGATTTACGAATAGTTTTGTATTAATAACTATGAATTAAAAATAATTAAATTATTTACGTATATTCCATCAAGGTGCTTGCGGGGATGGCAACGACGATTCTTTTCTCTATTTCTTTTGCTGGTTGCCAGGACGATATTTTGAAATAAAAATAACTTTTTAATTCTAAACACATTTATGTAGCTGAAAGGTGTAATATATCTAGTTACTAAAATATTTATTTGTCTGTGTACTGGATATCAAGTTCCATTTATTTTGTTTCTTTGCGAAATTAATTTTTACTATTATATATCGATGATGTGTATTTTGTAATCCGCCCCAAACTTATTTGAGTGTCCCTTTTAGGAAGATTGCATCAAGTGTGTTTTTCAAATGCTCAATAGATGGCGCTACCATCCAAAAATTTTAAATTTTGAGCGTTTTAGTTTTTTCAATACGTGACCTAGCTCAATCGTTTCAGGGGCCAAAAAAAACCCTAGGTACGAAATTAAAAAAGAATCCTTAGAGCAGTTTTCGAGATCGCTCGGACATACACACAAACATTCCTCGTTTAATATTAGAGCGGATACCTGGTTTCACTATGTCGATGTTTTTACTATAATAAATAAGAGAAGCTGAAAATATCCTCAAAGAAATCAACACAATAAACCAAAACATCAAATTCACCATGGAAATAGAAGAGAATGCCCCCATTAACTTCCTAGATGTTAAAATCAATAGAGATAAGAAAAACAATATCCATACGACCGTTTTTAGAAAGGCCACAAACAATAATGAAATAGTAAATTTTAACACAAACCCCTTACAAATTTAAAATCGCTGCCATCCGTTCCTATGTCAATCGCGTCATTACAATCTGCTCCGACGAAAACCTCCTCAAAAATGAATTACAGTTCATCAAAATTCAATGTAAAAATGCAGGCTATCCAAAATCCCTTGTCAAGAACTTCTTTAAAAATAGAATAAAAAAACTTGAATACATTAGCAACCATCAAAAAGAGAAACTGCTGTTTACTAAAGCTATACCCTACTGCAGGGGAGCAGCAATAAAAATAACCAATGAAGCCGCCAAGAAAAATATCAAAATTCCTATAAAGCCTAATCAAATTATCTTTAAATGAATACACAGTGATAAAGACCCAATTGTTACTAATGAAACAGCCGGAATCTATAAAATAAATTTTACCTTTAATAATTCCAATAAATCTGGGGGCTATGTAGGAATGACTAAAAGAAAAATTAAAGAAAGAAAAAAGGAACACTTTAACGATATTAAATTCAATAAACCCAGCACCGCTCTCTCTAAAATATCCCAAGAACAACCCATTGAAATTAACTTTAATGAAAGCAAAAAACTAGCAGACTATAAAAATATCAATTACGCTCTTAACATGGAAGCACTTCAAATCTTAACTACAGATGGTGCCGTAAATGACGCAACACATGTGCAGATCAATCTGGGATGGAGTGAGGCATTGAGGAAGAGATCAGTGCAGACAAGAAACGGCGAAGGTTGAAAAAGGGGGTGGCCGCCACTGAAAGCTGCTACCGTGGGATTTTATTTGTGTATTTTTAACCTTTTAATATTTTAGCAAGTCCTTCTTACTTCTTTTAAGTAAAAACTTTATTAGCATTCTGATGGGAAAATATTGGAGGACTGTAAAGAGTACAATAGCAATAAACCCTTTTTTGTTTCAATAACTTATGACACAGCACTTGTGAGCAACTCTTAGCCAGAGGTCCACCTAAAGTGAAGTTGCAGAAATAGGCTGCCATCATTACTCTTAACTTGGACATGAGACACCCAAGCCCAAAAATTCTGCCTTTTTCACCATCCTTCCAGACATTTTTTTTTCTGTGTGTGTGTGTGTGTGTGCTTTAGTGTGGTCACCATCCTAAATTGAATTATTCTTTGCAATTCTCTTAACACAATGCGTTTACATTGAATTCTTAATTCTCTGATTTTATTATCTGAATAAACAATGTAGTTGTATTCGTTCATTACTACTATTGTACTGCTTGCCTATTAGTAAATCAGGCATGCTGTTGCAAAGCTCAGCTATGCTAAATGCATATGGTGAGTTGGGGTAAGTGTGGTACATAAAATTGATAGTACAGCTTTCGCCAAGTCTGAGCACATTGTTCTTAATGGTACAAGCTTAATCATGCAATTTCAAGGATGCTCTTTATTGACCCTGCCCTCTCGGCTAAGAGATCCCTGACATTTTCATAAAAATACAACAAACTTTTAATATAGCAAAAAAATTTCAGTTTCTTCTACTGAGTGTATGCACTTGCCTCATATTGTTTATTTTTTTCTTTCTACCTTATTTGGGAGCCAATAGATGGCAGGACTACTGATCTTTGCAGGTGGGGACGGGCTTCATAATTTTGTAGCAAATACAAAGCAGAATATTCAGAGGCTTAGTTTTGCCAACCCTAGAGGTATTGTTTTGTATGGGAACTTGGAGGACTTGCAACCACAACATATTTTAACATGCCCCCAGTCGTAATTAGCAAGCACGGCAGATTTTGGTTTGTCCCAGGATTGAACCCACCACCTTTCGGCTAAGAGATCAATGCCTCTCCCAACCGGACTACCACGGCCCTATTTTAATGACAGTTAAAATATGCAGATTAACTAAAATTCTCTCTTCTCCCCTTTGATTGTCTGTTTTTCTGTTTTAATGCTATCTGAAGTCTAGCCATTTCTTATGTTTTGGCATTTTCATTTCTGAAATTTGAAGCTATTTTATCTGAAAATCAAGTGCAGTTTAATCTAATAATGTATTTTATGCCAGTTTAGGAGGTATGTATAAATTTCTAGTTTTTATGTTGGTGAAATTATTGAGGAATAAATTTTAAGTATTAAAAAAATACTTGCAAATATAATTGTGTAAAAAATGTTAAATACTTATTTATTTATTCAGGGTTGCCACTGGTCAGGGAGAAATGGGAAAACCTGTAAAAGTCAGGGAATTTCATTTTGGCAAAAAAAGTCAGGGAGAAGTCGGGGAAAATTGAAAATTTTGGCCCAAAACCTGGAAAATCAGTGTTTGTAAACCATGTTTAATCTTACTTTGAGAAACTAAAAATATTTAAGAACATATGCAAAGTTGATGTCATAAACATAAAAAATAGTCTGGATTTTCATCACATGATCGTCTGAAAAACCTGGAAAAGTCAGGGAATTTTTTTTCAGAAATTGAGTGGCAACCCTGTTATTTATTTTCATTTGTAAGGGGGAGAGTCGTGCATAGTTTCAGAAAATTTCAGTAGAATTCACTATCACCCTTGATATGTAGTTTTAACTCATAGCTACTGTCCTGCCATAATCCTAGTATTGCCTTGCAAACTTGGTGGTCGCTATAACCCAAAGGTACCCTAAATTGCAGAAAAAATTTTATTCACCTCATTTAACTTTCCTGTGTTGAAATGTCAGTACGAGTACACTGATATAAGCAGAAATAATACATTCTTCTATATAAAATCCAATTGCACTTTATGAAGTAGACCTTTACTGCAATGCCACTATAAAGTTCCCCTTTAAGAATTACCAAAAGTATTCCCTTTTCCCATTTTGTTTAAAAAATCCATGTTTTTTTTATACCTTAATTTAACTTCACAAAAAAAAAAAAAAAAAAAAAATCTGGAGGTGCTTATACATTCATTAAATTAAGGAGTTCTTGAAAACTTGAGCAAAGAAACATTTGTAATCTCACAAAATGCATTCAGCTTCTTCAAATGAACACTTCCCTATATTAAAACCATTCGACAGGTACATAAAAAGTTTATGGTATCATGAAAATTAATAAATGTGTGTAATAGTCTTAGTGTTCCAGCTTTTGCTAATCCAAGATGAGATTAATCCATATTAACCTAGATAACTGGAACTCTATTATATATCCCTTTTTCAATAATAACTTTTCTAAAATGTAACTAAGTGTTTAATCCTCTGTTGCGGAAAATTACTTGTAAAACATAGTCTATCTGTAGAGTCTAATACATGTGTTCTGAAGAGTCTAATAATGTGACTACTTTCATTTATTGTTTTAAGTTTCAATTTATTTGAATTTAAAATAAAATTATTGTATATCGAATATTCTTATCTCTATAGATGAATTTGACTTTTTCTTGGTAAAGCATTGTAATTTTTGCATTTTTACTTATGAATAAAGATTTTTGAAAGAAAGAGAACATTCCTTTGGGAGGACACTGAAGGATAAAATTGGCCATAAATTTTAAATTATTTTTTTGTGTTATACAACTAGACTTTTTAAAAATTGTATTCTTTAGTTCTACATCCTTTACCATTTATTGATCATTGAGAGTTTTTATTTACAGTTACTGTATTTTCTGGAAGAAATGCTGTATCAGAATATACACCCCACTTGAAGAAAATGCCACTAAAATAATTTAAACTTCACAGAAATTCTACACTAAATTGCCTGTGACATCACTGTAAATGTTAAAAATCTTGCCCTATACCTTTATGTATGACATATCATTTAAGAGAAATTAATAAAATCAAATCATAACAGAAAAATAAATTTTGGTAAGAAATTTGAAAATGTACTTGTGTTCATGAATGTACTTATATTTAAACACTGAAGAAGTCCATTTATGTAATATTCATGCTATGTTATTTAAAAAAAATGCCTAATACAGAGGGTGTTCACACATTTTTGTAACGATTTTACAAAGATATATGTAGAAATAAATATAAGAATTTTATTTTCTAATGTGTTCAGTCTGATAGCCCTTTCTTTGAACTATCATATTACATCTTGATTTCCAAGATCAAAGTCCTTTTCTCAAAACATCAAGGCTGATATTGTTCTACTCCTCCTTCACAATCTTCCAGAGTCCACCCAATGTTTCGGGATGCCACTTATAAAGAGCTTGTTTTAAAAGTCCAAATGCACAGTAATCCATAGGAGACACGTCAGGGGACTTGGGTGGGATGCATTTAAAGGGAATAGCTTCAATTCCAGTTTCATTTCTCATTTTATCAAAAAATAGATCAGTAGATTTAGAAGTATGGCTTGGAGATTTGTCCTGATGGAACTTAACACAGTGAAGATTGTTTGGATAAAGGGATGGAATTTCTTCTTTAAAAATAGATGTTAAAACATACTTCTGATAGTAATTCGAATTAATTTTGACGTTTTTTTCTGCTTTCCATATTGTAAGTTTTCCATAATAAGAAAATCCAGTAATAACCATAAAACCTTTAGAAAAACTTTCCTTGTTTTCTCTAAACCAACTTGTTAAGTCGTTTTCTCCTCTTTTGCGGTAGCAAATCTATCTTTTTCTACTGCAATCGGATAAATGTATCCAAGCCTCATCAGTTGTAACTACATATTTCCATTTTTCACCTGCCAAATAATTTTCATACAACAATCCGTACATAGTCTTGCGCTGAGAAACATGTTTTTTTTGCTTTAACTTTAATCGCATTTTTTAATTTTGTTCACAGTTCCTTCAGAGATATTTAAAGATTTTGCAATAGTTCTTTGGGTAGTTGGATTTGCCTTTAAAACATGACATGCGACTTTAGATTTAATAAGAGGTGTATATACCTTTGTTGGGTATGCATTTTTTGTCTTTTCACCGGTGGAATATAAACTTTGACGCTTCTTTCCTGTCATATTAATTATGTCACTTATTTTACGTGTAGAAATATTAAAACAATGATTTTGACATCTTTTTATTAACTGAATAAGAGTATTTCTCTTCGGATAGTGCAAAAATTAGCGTTCGACCCATTGTTTATTTTTCAGCAACATTTTAAAGCAAAGAATAATGCTGCAGACGATAAATAAGACTTATTATAATTTGATGCGAATCACATTTTTATTTTCAAATTAATATTTAACTTCATGGAGAAAATCAAAATCGTTACAAAAATGTGTGAACTCCCCTGTACTCATACTATGTTAGTTTAAAAAAAAGGGAAGAGAGAAAGAATGCTGTAAATCACTATTGCATCTGCAATTGCAACTAAGGTGGAGTTGTGCCAGTGTTCGGAAAAAATCACAGTAGATTTACAATAGAAAGGGAGGGGAAGGTATGGTTTCAAAAAAATTCATCTAGGGTCAGAGAATAAGAATAGATTCTGGCACTCAAGGAAAAAAAATATAGACTCTTGATAAACACATTCTCAGGAAACAACTGATTGGTCTTCTCTGTTGAGTACCAAAGTAATAAGCTAATTTCTTCATGATATCCGTGGAATATTTTTTTGGTGCATATAAATGCTTCATTTGCTGAAATTTTACGTTTGACACATGTAAACAGTACAGCGTTTCTTCTGGAAATTATGGTAATCTGCATTATTATTTTTATTCAGCAATTTTTCTTATTAAAAATTGATTTTCTTATTTTGTTGTTTTACTCCAGGGGCGTGAGCTACTGATGCGAATGTTGGAAGTTTTAGTATTAAAGTTTAAAACCATTGCCAAGTTGCAGTTGCCAGTTTTAATGGCAAAATCGTAAGTGAACTTTTTTATTCATTTCATGTATATGCAGTAGAAACCTTGATCTATCATTTTTCAAGGGGTGCATAGTAAAAAACGATGCATGTGGGGGGGAGAAACAAGGAATAGGGTTAGTCCAAATTCAAAGGAAAAAATATATATGAATACACACAATGTATACAGTATTCCAAAAATACTAAATTTGTTACCAAACTGTAGAAGAAACAAATTGAAATTGTGTATGGAAAATAAAGCGATACTTATTTTTTAAAATTCACTAATTTTAAATACAGAGTTTCATTTTTTTAATTAAACGAAAAATTTCCAAGATTTTCAGTATTTTTCTTGTTTTTTTGTTTTTTCATGTTTATATATAAAAATTCATGCAATGCAAGTACTACCATTATTGCGTTGGATAAACTTGCCACTAGTGTTGGCTCAGTCTCAATGGCATGAATATTATTCTCAGCTTCTTCACCATTATTTTCACCACAGCACATTTCTTCCATTCTTAGGATACTGCATATTGCTACTTCTATATCAATTGAAACATGAACATTCAATTTCACACCATACACATCCCTCCTACATGTAAGAACTCATCATCAACCTAAGAAATCATTGTTATTGATGTTTATGCCCTCTGCGGTGCCAGATCCCCCCCCCCCCCCCAGATAGGGAGGTGATGGGCTGAGGGGGGGGCACCTTCCATTTTTATTGGGCCCCAGTGGAAGGAAGTCTGACTTTAGCCTGGGGTTCCTTAATTTTGAACCGATTTCAGAGGAGGGACCAACTCCCTGACATCAGTGTCCCAGAGGCAGCGTTAAACTTGTAGGACATTGGAGCCATGACATATTTTACATGCAATAGCTCCCATTAGCATCCATGATCCCACTGCAGTCGAGCTGAGAGGGAATTGACTCTCCCAAGCACTGGCCAAGCCATATGTTGCTTCACTTGCCATGTTCTTATGGGAACGGAGTTTAGCGCCCAGATCACTGCGGGAGGCAAGAAATTATACCAGTAAGTAAATTTTTATGCCATATTGATCCACTTGACCTTCAATTTCATTTCAGTTAGAAGAAAATTTTACAACGTTGAGCGTGGGAAAACGATTTTTTGATAAACAATACATGTAGGCTTTGTTAACGTTATTTGAATACAACTTGTGCAGGGACCATAGAAATAAAACGATCAATACAGGAAAGGAATGAATGCTGGAAGGATAGATTGGGCTTGCACTGTAGTAAACTGTAAAAATTAGTATTGGACAGTTCAAATGTTCCTAATGTGTTTGTTCAGTTTATGTATTTTTTATAGCTGCACAGTAAAAGAGCATGTATTAGTAATGTAAATTTGACAATTTTCTGTTTAGAAATCTTTAGAAATGAAGTTTGTGAAATTTAGGTTAGAAATTAATGCTATACTTTGGGTTATATAATTTTGCTGCTGTTGCTGGATGCATTGCCGAACAAGTAGACAACCCAACAGAAAATCAGAATATCATTTTGAATGCTTTAATTTGATAGAATTACACATTGCAGCTTCATAATAACGCCCGGCTGACAAAAATATCTTGGTAGATCACTGATGTGTATTTTTTACAATGCTTATATTGTATTATACTTTCATATTTTTTAACTTCTATTTTTATTGACTAAATCTTATAAAGTTCTTATTGTCAAAACTTTTTATCATCAGCTTAATACTGAATTTTGCTGAAAGTTTATTTTATGACTATATTCCTGATGTTAACTGAACATATAAACGTCTGAGTTTGTATAAATTCGGTTTTTATTTTTCTCCTGTCAAGAGTGCCTATTGTACTTCTTGAAAAGTTCATGCAGCAATTATTAATTTGTAATGTTTAAACAGAATTATATTTTTTTATTAACATGAATTTCGATTGTTGCAGTCATGTTTTTACACTAAAGGATTTGTACTATATATTGTTTTCATTCTAGACGGCAACAGCAACAGATGTCAAGTTCTCTTCAGGCTTCTGTCCAGGTAATACCATTACAAACTGCAACTGCTTCTACATCTGCGTTAAATGCTGGTGGTTCTGTGGAAATAAAGACAGAACAAAAAGAAGAGACTAAAAGTGCTTATGTTTGTGGATTGTTGGATGGCAGAGAAGAAAAGGTAAGTTTTGTCATTGATAGTTCTCCCCCCTCCCCCCCTTTTTAAATGAAGTTTTCTCGAAACAGTTTTTGCAAATTTTTTCCCACTCCACCTCTTTTCCAATTTCATGAACTATTTTCTCTTTTTTGTACTTTATAAAAATAGCTGCATTTTGTAATAAAGTTACTGCAATAGTTCTGACTGCTTACGTAGGGTGTCCCCAAAACACTGACTTAAGATTTTATTCCTGAAATATTGAACATAGATGCATACAATAAATTACAAAGCTGCGTTAGAAAAGGTACAGAATTTTATAGTATCAATTTAATTTTTTTTTCAAAATTATCTAAATGAATACAAAAATTAAATTTTTACAGTGCTCCAATACAAAAAAATTTCCAATTGGTAAAATTTGCACTATACATTAATTAGTTGATGTACAAACTTTCTGGCTTTCATCATGAAAAGACCAAGACAAGGAAATTAATGTTTACTTAAATCACTTTTCTATGACTTTCGAAGAGAAAAAAAAAAATCACATTAATGATTTTATTTCAAGGGCTGTTGTACACAATTTGCAAAAGAAAACTATTGCATACAAACTAGGGATGCAACAGATATTGATTTTGCTGCATATCAGATATTCGAAGCTCCCTTGGCTGCCAGATACAGATATCCGGCTGGATATCCGGTACTAAACATGTATTTAGTTAAGTTTTTTTTATATTATGACATCAGAACAAAAATTGCAAGCATGTATCACACATGATTAAAGTATTTTTTAATAATTGACATATAATTTACAAAAACTAAATACCTTTACTTATGATTTGGAACCAAAACTACTGTTATATGGCACCATAAGGGAGAAAAAAAAAGGGGGGGGGGGAATTCATTAAAAAAAAAAAAAAAATCATTTCAAACATTAGCTTCCAAATTTTAGGAAATTTTCATTTTTACTGTTGATTTTAACATGTGACACACACACATACTCAAAAAAGATTAGTCAAAGTACTTTATGTATGGAGTGATATTCATACACTGCAGTACAGTGCAGCATCCATAATCTGGGAACCTATAATCCGGCACTAGTATCTGTTTCTTTTCCCCTTAAAGGGATCCAGAATCTCAAAATCCAGAACTTTTAACGCTGGTTTTAATTGATGTATGGCTATCGTAATTTTTTTTTTTCCTTCTTCAATAGATAGTTTTTCACCAAATATTTTTCATTTTATTCCGTATTTCGGCCTTAACATTTCTGTGCCGATCACCATTACTGCCGCAAATATTTGAATCAATGCATTCTCTACTACAGAGATAAAAACAAAAGTAAATATAGCTTGGCTTGCTTATTACATTTAAATTAATTGCAGTCAAAGGTGCAGTGTAGCTGAATAAAGACTTCAAAGATAATGAAAGTGCTTTCATAGAACATTAATATGTATGAGTTTTTAAAACGAGACAGCATGCTTACGCATCATCGTAAACACATGGCTCCAGCTCCTTTCAGACACTTTGCCTTGTTTCTAGACATCCTGTCACTGTGTGAAATGCAATAACAGAGTTCGTACGCCCTCAGGGAAACATGGAAAACAGGGAAAACTCAGGGAATTGAAAATTAGCTCTTAAAACTCTGGGAAATCTCATGGAAAAATATAATTTTGCTTTAAAAACCTGGAAAACCCAGCTTCAACCCTGGAATTTTAAGAAAATTTACACCCCTCTCTTTATTTTTATGGCTTTCATCCTACTCAATGGTCAACTACTTCGCTAATGAAGCACACATGCAATTGGAAATTGATTATACAAGATTAATCATCTATCGCTTAATACTGCTTAGGATGAATAGCACACATGCTTCTCATTTTGTCTCTGCAGTTCTGAGCATTTGTGATTGCTCCCATTTCTCATTTGAGTTGGAGGGGCTTGTAGACTCTTATCTACAGACTCTTCAAAATCCCTCAATAAATCTAGGTAAAAAAGCATAAGCTCTTACCTGATTCCAACAAAGGTGGGGGGTTCTGCACAGGCCCTGAAGTGGAAATCTCCAAATTATACCACTTTTTTAAATCATTAAAATATCAGTCTTTATTATTAACACAATCCGTTCTTGGTTAACTACAAAACATAAGCATAATTAATATATATAAACATGAAAGTATGATTCTATTTACACGTGTCTACAGTCTAACGAAACCTTGTGAACTACTGAGCCCAGGCAAAAAAGTGCCTAAAAGGGCCCCATCTCGCCGGCACCGACATTACGTCAAAACACTGCCGGAGTGTCTGGTGTTTTATCGTGGGATTATTCCACATCCTCCGGCCCCGAAAGACAAGATTGTCTTTCAACTTCTGAGTTGAGTTCCAGAGGGTAAAGATGTTGTACCGCTCTCTTCAGCAATGTTCCAGTGGAGAGTCTCACAGTGCAAGCTCGGATGTTGCCGTCTAGTCCTGCATGAGTTTCTACCACTAGGCCACATTCCCACATCATTCTTGGTTTTTTGTAGTCATAGATCATAACAAAAGTGTCTTTGGTGATCTGTGAAGACGAGTTATTCCTAGGACATCGATGAGCAGATCTCAAGTCCATTACATATTGTAGTCTCCATTTCTGCCAAAATTTATCTAACAAGGTTGATCTGTATCGGTATCTTTTTTCCAGGTCTGACTTGGTAGAAGAAACGTCAAATATCTTTTCGGGTGGCAATGCAGTTATTCTTTTTCCAATTAGAAAATGTCCTGGACACAGTGGACTAGGCTCATCTGTTTCATTATAAACAAAGGTCAACGGTCGAGAGTTGATGATGGCCTCTACTTCAGTTAGAGTTGTTTCGAGTTCATGATATCGTAAGCAAGCTCTCCAGAGGATCTTTTTGAGGCAAGTCTTTGTGGATCGGACTAGCCTCTCCCAGAAACCACCCCACCATGCTGCTCTCTCAACTATGTATTTCCACTGGATTCTATTTTCACTGAAGAAGTGCTGAACTTGTTGGTTCTTTATTAAGTGAAACATTTTTTGAATGTCTTTATCAGTCCTTTTGAAAGTTCTTGCATTATCTGTACACTACTTTGCAAATTCCATGCCTTGAAATGAATCTTCTAAATGCTAACAGAAATTCTGCAGCAGATAAGTCATTAACTAGTTCAAGGTGCACTGCTCGTACGACAGCACAAGTGAACAAACAGTGCAACATACACCTTTCTCTCATCTCTGGTATAAAGTGGTCCAAGAAAATCAACCCCACACACTTCAAATGGTAAAGCTTCTATGACTCTGTCTGGAGGTAAAGGAGAGATCTTCTGCGAGTAAAGCTTTACTCTCAGACGCTGGCAGATGAAGCAATTTTGCAAAATTCTTTTCACTCTTTGTCTTCCTCTCAGAATCCACATTTTTTCTCTAATCTTAGTGAGTTTCAGCTATTCCAGCATGACCTATATGTTCATGAGCATGTTTGATCTGCAGGTCTGAAAAATGATTCAAATCAGGCAAGATCAGTGGATGAATTTTTGCAAAGGTCAAATTAGCGTTCTCAAGCCTTCCACCTATTCTAATTATCTTATCTTCATCAAAGAATGGATTAAAATTCGCAATTCGAGAGTTGCTAGCTATTGGTTTCTTCTGACTTAAAGCCTGTAATTCTTCGAGAAAGGCTTCTCCTTGAACCTGCTTAATCCAGTAAATTTCTGCCATTGTTATCTCATCAGCACTTAACGTGTCGTTTTGCTTATTGGAATTTTTCTTTGCGTTGTTAATGAATCTGAAGATCCATGCAGTTGTTCAAAGCAAACTGGATAGTCTGCTAAACCGCTCTAAGTCAATAAGATTAGTCTTCGTATCAGTCATACAATTGATTTGAAGGATGTTTATTTTCTTTGATTTCCGTTTCTCTGATTCGGCTTCTTCAGATCAATTTGATGAATCTACTTTTGGCCAAAAAATACTTTCCATTTTCAGCCACTTTGGCCCTTGAAACCATTTGTCGTTCAAAACAGATTTTGGGTTACAATCTCTTGTTTGACAGTCTGCCGGATTTTCGTGTCCTGGACAGTATGACCAAAGACTTTTGTCAGAATTCTTTTGAATTTCTAGGACTCTATTCTGCACAAACGGCTTCCAGTCATCGGCATTACCGTGAATCCAATGAAGAACCACTTTGGAATCCGTCCAAAAATAAAAGGTTGAAGTCTTATATTACTTCCTTGTACGTAGTATAAGGAAGTAATGTGATCCCGAAAAATTTTGGGGGCCAAATTTCGACATAAAAACCGATTTTGACTACCTCTAAATTTAATTTAAAAATTTTTTTCGATGCATCTCATCGTAGGCTAGCATGCACGATCATATTAACGCGTCTGCAACTCATTTTGACCAGTGGCGAGTCTACTGTGGCCAGTTTTTCCATGCCGTCTGTACGTACGTACGTATGTATGTAACTCGCATATCTCAAAAACTATTGGTCGTAGAATGTTGAGATTTGATATTTAGGATTGTTCTATGATCTAGTTGTGCACCTCCCCTTTTGGTGGCAATCGAATGGATAGTTTATGTACAGGACCGCCCAAAAGATTCGAAATACATTACGCTCTATGGGCCGAAATTCATTAAACTCGCCTAACTCAAAAGCTATTAGGCGTAGAATGTCAAAACTTCATATTTTGTATAGTTGTAACATCTAGTTGTGCACCTCCCCTTTTGGTTCCATTCGACTGGATAGTTTATCTACAGGACTGCCCAAAACATTCGAAATACATTACACTCAATGGGCCGAAATTCATTAAACTCTCATATCTCAAAAACTATGAGGCGTAGAATGTTGAAACTTTATATTTAGGATTGTTGTAACATCTAGTTGTGCACCTCCCCTTTCGGTTCCATTCGACTGAATAGTTTATCTACAGGACCGCCCAAAAGATTCGAAATATATTACGCTCTATGGGCCGAAATTCATCAAAGCGTTTTTTAGAGGTATTGGGCTATTTCAAACGACTCAGAAGTGATATATGCTGTAAAGAGTTAGAAAATGAATTTCTCCATTAAAAAAAGTGTCTTTATCATTTATAGTTCTGCTACAGGAACACTCAAAAGATTTCCAATACATTACGGTCAATAGCAATTTTAGGGGCATTCATCCATTTCAAGCACAATACCGTCCTACCACATAAGTTAGGTAATGGTCCGACCACGGTCACGTGCCTCCCTCAAGAACTATGCCAAAAGTCGCCAAGCTTGGCGACTTTTGGTGTACGTGTGTGCATATTTAACTCTCAAATCTCAAAAACTATTATGAAATTTCATATATAAGAATGTTGTAACATCTAGTTGTGCATCTCGATTTTTGGTTCCAATCTACTGGAGAGTTTATTTACAGGACCACCGAAAAGAATTTCAGTACCTTAATGTCTATGGACATCTTCATTATAATACAACTGTAGACAGTCATTGTTTGGTACATGCCCAAAATCTCGCCGTCTGTCCTCGACCTTGGCGAGTTTTGGCGAAATATCGCCAAATTTGGCGATAGTCAGTCATTTGGTCCATGCCCAAAGTATCGCCATTTGTCATCGCTCTTGGCGAGTTCTGGCGAAATATCGCCAAATTTGGCGATAATCTGTCATTGTTTGGTTTATGCTTAAAATCTCGCCAAATGTCGTCGACATTGACGAGTTTCGCCGAAATATCGCCAAATTTGGCACCAAAAATTATTTCCTATTTTGTATAACTCTAAAACTTTAACCCGTAGATTTTTTAACTTTGTATTTAGAACTATTGTAATATCTAACTGTTTTCAATATCTTTTTTGACAGCAATCGACTGAGAATTTATTTACATTGTGAGCCAAATGAGTTTGAATACATTGAGGTGTATAGATGCATTCAATTCATTGAAAGTCTGTGGTCAATGACTACTTTGGCTATCCCCAAAATCTCGCTGACTATCTCAAGTTTGTCGGCTTTTGGTGAAATATCGCCAAATAAAGTGTCAGAAGGAAATCTTTCAAATTGAACTCAGCTTGGCGATATCGAAATATTTGGCTAGAAATCGCTAAACCTTACTATTATTGATATTTTATCTCTTTCAAACAAATAAATTTAGAGGAAGTGCGTCGAAAATATTTTTGATCTAATGGACGTGCAAGGAAGTCATGTGTTGGACACATCAGATTTTTTAGTCAAATGCTTCGATAGATATACTGCAAGTCTAGCTTCAAAGATAGCACCCATAAGCTCCAATCTTGGCAAGGATAGTTTTTTCAGGGGCGCAACATGTATCTTAGCAATAACAAATCTCGTTAGTATTTCTTGCTTCTGTGTCTGATATCTTGCATAAATTACAGCGCCGAAAGAGTTTCCACTTGCATCAACAAAGCAATGAAATTGAACGTCATTTATTTCGTCTTCACTGTTTTTCTCAAAATAATGCCTAGGTATTTTCAAGTCTTGAATTTTCTCAAGTTGTGGACACTAATTCTCAGTTCTTCTGGAAGTTTATCATCCCATCCTAATCCACTTTTCCACATTTCTTGCATAATTATTCTGGCATTACTTGTAAATGGATTGAGAAATCCAATGGGATCAAAAAATCTTCCTATAATTTGCAGAGCTTCTCTCTTAGTTACAGAATATTTCTTCGGTTCAATTTGCTTCAATAACTCCTTCATTTCGATACTGATTGTATCTTCTTGCACATTCCACTTATACCCCAAAACTTTACAATTTTCAATGCTCAAATCCTCGGAATTTTCTTCATCATCGAAATGTTCTTGCAGTGCACGAGAATTCGACTTCCATTTACGCATATTGAAACTTGCCTCTTTTAAAACATGCTTTACTCCCTTATAGATTTCTAAGCCTTGTTCCACTTTATCAGCTCCACTGATGAATCAACGATCTTTTCTGCTTTATAGTTTTTAGTTTGAATTAAATACGTACAAAATTACATTTGTTCCAGTGCAGTTTAGTATTTTTTTTTTTTTTTTTGGTAGTTTATACAGCAATCGTATGCATATTTTA
The DNA here is from genome assembly GCA_038373885.1 of Cheiracanthium punctorium. Taxonomy (NCBI): domain Eukaryota; kingdom Metazoa; phylum Arthropoda; class Arachnida; order Araneae; family Cheiracanthiidae; genus Cheiracanthium; species Cheiracanthium punctorium. The sequence goes on from JAWZYV010012366.1 coordinate 121,602, forward strand.
AGACTACTTTTCATTGATAAATAATACACTGGTCAATAGCACGTGTTCGATGATGGTTTAAGTGGAAATTTTTTACAGATCTGTAATCTGGAAAAATCGGTAATCCAGCAATGCGTCATTCCTGCCGATGCCGGATTATCGGTGCTGCACTGTAGTAACTAGAATGATAATCATGCACAATACTGTAGTAGTAACTAAAACAACTGTTTTAAACTAGTAAAATACCATGTTACAACATGGCTGTCTGGACAAGCAGCTATGTTAAAATTTTCATTAATAACTATTTCACAAACACATTTTAAATGTACATTTTTGTAAGTAGACTTAACTTTATAAATCAATTGAAACTTGCAGGAAATCATAAGTGAATTTAAATAGCTAAATTCATTTAAAAAATAAATATGAAAATAAGGGTTAATTTTTTGTTAAGTATCAGATTTTTGTAGCAAGTTAAAAATATCAGAGAAACTCCATGGGGAGAGTGTAAAATTGCATTATTTGTGGGATTACCATGTGAGAAACTGCATATACTGAATATACTGAATGCACATATTTTCAAGTGATGCTACACAGTGCTTACAATTAAACTTCTCCTATAAACAGCAGTCTACAGCTGAAAAGGACAAGATTTTTGCCTCTAAGTTTGCATATGGACACTACATGAGAATTTTTTTTGGTTGTTCATTCAAAGTTTAGTTCAGAAAATGTCCGCTAAGCGGCACTTGGCAGTATGAAATAAGCTCTGTGCTTGTTATAAATGTGCTCAGAAACTACTGAACAAATATTGAAATTGTCTTTATTTTGAGTGACAACATACCTCCTCAAATACAGCACTACAATTCAGATTAAAAAGTAATTTGTATTGTAAATTTATGCGAGATAAGAAAGTCTTGTGAGACAAGGCTCTGTCTCACCTTGTAAAATATTTCCTTTCTCGTCTTGCATGAGAGACGATGAGATTTCTCACGTATCTTGTTCATCCCTAACTTCATCCCATCTTAAGTAGTTCTGCTGTCTCTCTCCAAGAGTGTTTTATCTGAAGAGCGATCTTTGTCACAGAATTTGTCATCAAACAGCCATAAAAACAGGAGGTTTGGGGTTTAAGGATATGTCGCTCCATCTTTATTGGTGAATTGGTACAAAAATTGGTAGCTATTTCTCTTACAATCTCTGAAGAATTTTAGAAATAAAATTAAAACTCTAAAATTGAAATGATAAAATGAGCTTCTTGCTGTAAAATATTGTAATAACTATTAGAGAGGAACACAAGTTGATATTAGTTAAAATTTTTTATTTGGGGATACCTTATTCCCCCGTACACGATATATATTTCGGTTACACACATAACCATCATCAGTCGTTTCTTGAACTCACACTAATGGCGGCTTCCTTTTTTATCTCTTCGTTCTTCTTCTTCCGGAAATTTCGATGAATGACGCTTCATACAATCGACCAATCATGGGATGACGTCATTCATCGAAATTTCCGGAAGAAGAAGAACGAAGAGATAAAAAAGGAAGCCGCCATTAGTGTGAGTTCAAGAAACGACTGATGATGGTTATGTGTGTAACCGAAATATATATCGTGTACGGGGGAATAAGGTATTCCCAAATAAAAAATTTTAACTAATTAATCCGCCGTATTAAATAATGTTTTATATGTTTTTACAAGTTGATATTTTGAAATGAAATTCGATTGAAATGCAATAGAACTGAGATTCTTTGAATTCCAGTCTGAAATATGATATTTATTTTTAAAAATTAAGTTGCTCATACAAACTTAATGCTTATAAACTATCATAATGTAGTTTTTGAAGAAACATAAAATTTTCAATAGTCTTACTGTAATTTCATTTCAAATCTTGATCAGAAGTCATGTACATTAGTGATTCATAAGTGACTACAAGTTTCAAAATTATAAAATTTATAAAAGCAAAATGTATTATATTTTTGGGCCCCAAACATTCTTAAATGCATTATGAAGTGACCCAAAATTATTTTTCAAAGTTATGTTTCATAGAAAATTTTTTAGTGTGCCAGTTTTGAATTTGAGTCTAAAAAAAACAATATTTTTCTTTTAATGAAAATTGACTAGTTCTTCAAATTTGAAATTTACAGCTGTCCATTGCATAATTTTCGAGGAAATATTCTGAAAATTTACATAGTTCTGGCATTTTAAGTTTATTTCTTATCTGGAGTGAATGTTAACCAAAGTGGATGTCTCTGAAAAAGTGCCAAGTTTAATAATTTGAAAAAAAAAATTAAATAACTTTTGAAATTTGAGATTTGTTTCAGTTCACAGTATAATTTCAGAAGAAACATTCTAAAACTTTTTATAGTTCTGGCATTGTAAGTTTATTTCTGATTTTCAGTGAAAGTCTACCAAAAGTGCCTTCCTCTGAAAAATTTGCCAAGTTTAACAGTTAAAAAAAAAAAAAAAAAAAAAAAAAAAAGTTAAATGGCTCTTCAAATTGACAATTAATTTTAGTTTTCAATCTAACCGTTGACACATTCTGAAAATTCTCATAATTATGGTATCGCAAGTTTATTTCTGAGTGTGAGCAAAAGTCAAGAAAGTGTTCTCTGAAAAAGTGTTGAGAGTTTAGTAATATGTATATTTTTTAATTAAATGACTCTTCAAATTTTAGCTCAATATCAGTTCACTACAGTTTTAGAGGAAACATTCTGAAAATTCTCATAGTTATGCATTTAAGTTTATTTCTTACCCTGTGCAAAAGTCAACTGAAATCCTCCCTTTTCTGCTAGAACAGTCATAAAAGCTCTCCCCATCCCTCATTTGCACATGAATGGATAACATCATTTACCTTGCTATCTACTGTCAAAATATGCAATGCCTTCTATCTTTCTAGATAAAGCTGTGTTTAATATACCAAATTTTATGTCATCTACGTTTTTTCCCTTTCAATTTTTGTTTAGCTACACTGATGTAATGTGAAACTGGTGTTTTTAATACTAGCAGTTTTTTTTTTTTTCTGTTTAGCTTTTCTTTAAGCAGATGATTAAAAAAAAATGAAGTCTATTAAATATTAAAAATTTCTTCTTATTGATGAATAATACATGTTTTCAAAACTGGAATTCTGAAGCATTTTAATCTGCAGTATACTTGTTTTAGTAGTGTTGTTAACCTTTTAATATTTTGTTTTGATTAACTTTTATAGGCAAAATTTGGATTTCCTGTGTCCCAGGCTTCTAATTATACAGTGGCCGATTGCAGAAGTCTTGTAAAAACTCTTGTATGTGGTGTAAAAACAATTACTTGGGGAATAACAACTTGTAAAGTTCCCAATGCAGGTAATTATTATCGTTCAAACACTAGGGTTTTTGTTTTTTGCATCAGAGTATGTCACAGTCCAGTAATTTTCAGGGATCAATCCAGGATTTTTTCTAGTGTCCCATTTTTGTGAATTTCAAATCTATTTTGTGAATTTTCATACCAACTTTTGATTACGAAGAAACAATTACGAGGAAAAAGATGGCCGAAATGTACATCTTAGCCGAGAAAAAAATAAATAAAAATGGAGAAAACAGAAGTGAGGGTGGCCATTTTGAATGAGAAATTGAACAAAACAACGAAGTGTGTCAAAAACGTAATGAAAATCTTTAAAATTTTAGTGGGAGATGGCTAATAGTCTGATACAACCCTGGGTAAAGTTAGAAGTTGAAAATTAAAATGGAAGTCGGTAAAAATAATTAAAAACCAGACTTAAACAAAAAGGTGGAGAATATTACTGCAGAAAACAGGTTAATCTATTGAGAAACACGTTATAGTAAGCAGAAAAGCAGCAGAAGTTACAAGAAAATTAAATTTACACCTCCAGAGAGTAAGAAAACAAAGGAACATAATTAAAAGCAAAAAGGTAATTATTTAGGAAAACATAATTAAAAAAAGGTAATTAGTTCTAATTAAAGAACAACACTATTGACATTTTTAAAAGAGAAGACACTTAGACCATTATATCTCAGGACTTAAGGTACTTAAATTAAACTTCAGCATCAATTACTAACATTAGAATATAAACTTTGACAGTTGAATCAATTAAAATAAAAAAATTACTGCTTAGATTTATTAAAACACAATCCCCTCCAAAAAAAATTACCACAATTTTGGGTAGAAGGGTTAAATTTGAGATTAAAAAAACTATTTCAAGAAAAAAATGTTTTAGTGTTTACTCAAAACTCAGAATAATTAATAATAAAAATAAAATAATTATTAAAAATATACATTATAAAGTAAATGATAAGTGAAAAAAATTCATTAATAGTAACCCTTATAATTTAGTAATAGGTGGTGCCATCTTTCCAAGAAAGAATTATGGCAACAAACATGCCATCCCAATATTTCTAACTTTTTAACCCTCTCGCTTTCACATCTTGCAATTTCCACAGGCAACATAGAAGTAGCAAAATTTGCACAACCCACAATTCCTGCGGGGATGCATTTGTGCCATCTATTTAACTGTGCAACCCACTGTTTTCCTGTTCATGGTTTCGTTTTGGCTTTCTGTGATGTTTAATTGTTTATTTAGATGAAGGCTAACAGATGGTGTTAATTGTCCACATTTCTGTGAAATATACCAGAATTTTTTGCAAGATTTTGCATGTGATTTTCAAAGATAGCTTTAAAGAGTACACAATTTTTGAACCTATTTTTATAAAAGAAATATGCAGTGAGAGGGTTAAAATTGTTTACCTCCTTCGAGAAGACATTTTTTGGCACTGAATTGCAACGTGCACACCGATTATTATTCTAGAGAGTGACTATTTCATTTTCTCCCAGAATGAAAATCCAAAATGAAGCTGAAAACCAATCCTGTGACACGAACAAAACATAGCGGAGTTGACCTTGAAGATGAAAAACAGATTTGAATGATAACAGTGAAAGCTAGATTTACCCCCGCAAGTGCAATACCGTATGTTACCTCAGATGGCAAAGATGGGATGCGGAAAACAGGAAGGGGATTATATTCAGGATAATGGAATTATTTTACTTTTGATGAGAAAAGGAAGGAGGCCTTATATTCAAGGGAGGGGTTACTTTCGGAATTTTTCGGTATGCCACCTTTAAGTGTTTTCTGCTTATGGGCCAGTTAAAAAAAATTGAATAAAACTTAAATAATTACATAGCTATTGATTTATCATCTGTTAAACTTTTCTTGTTTATGCATGTTTGAAATGTGTCTTGCTTGATTATTTATTATGTGACATTGCCATTTCAGATGGGCAGATGGCTCAAAACAAGCAGTTCCAGCCTAAAGAGACCATAGTTTACATTCGTCTCATAAAATATGCACTTCAGGCTCTCGACATTTATACACTCACAGCTCCTAATCCACCCCAACAACCACAAACAAGGACTTTATCGTATGTATAGATATATATTCCAATTTATTAAGATGTTTGAAATGGTAATGATTCTCACGGCTTCTTTCTTCAAAATTTTCAATTATTTATTTTTTTTACACATAAACCAAATATTTTTAGTCTAGCTGAAACTATTTGCAAATCTGAAAAAGTAGAAAATTATGGTTCTCATCAAAGTAGTTTTACACATTAAGAAAATAAAACATACAAAAAACTACATTCCTGTATGAGTGTGTTCAGAATTTAGAAAAGTCATGATTTAGATTTTTAACAAGCAATAAACTATTAACAATCATGAGCTTAGTAATTAAAAAATGAGAATGGACATCCTTCACTCATTTGAGGTCAGTGAAATTGAGAATCCAAAGTTTATGTATGCGCAGTCTAACCAATGTAGCTGTTCAAGAGCCATAATTAGTACAGTGAAACCTCTGAATAATGGTCACCCGTGGGACCATCCAAAACTGTCTTTAGGAGGTGGCTGTTGTTTAGAGGTTTAATATTAAATTAGTTAAAATAAACCAAGTTAACAATTTTCAAAGTTCCTTGCCATATTACAGCACAAAAGTGTAGTTAATCTCTCTCTCTCATGCTTCCTCCTTCTGCAAGCATAAGATTTCAAAGTTTTTCATCACAATGGAAGACTTTAGAATCCTAGTCTGTAGTTATAGAAGGCGATGTTTCCATTCACTCTCTAGCTTCATCCAGTGGGCAATCTGCAGCTTCTTTATCACCATGTGAAATACGATATTGTGTCGGATCCTAAATTTCTGAAGCCACCCATTAGACGCTATGAAATTTGAAATTCTCAGTTTTTCTGCAATGTTAGAAGCACTTGTGCAAAATGGATCCTGAAATCTGAAGTTTTTCTGATCGACAGTTGAAAATCCACTCCAACAACACGTTACCATGTTCTTCATTCCCAGTCTTTTGATGCTTCGTTTTGCTGTCAAAGTTCACACCTCGATAGGACTAGTCAAGATAATCTTCAATATTTTTTTTAAATAACATTTATGTGACCTGCCACAACTTTAAAGAGCAGCCAGTTTTCTTGCTCATACATCTTTCTTACTATCATCAATAACTTTGATTTTTTTCTTTAAATTTAAGAATTTTAGTTTGGAATTCATTGTGGTAGCACTATACACTTGACACTTATGACAGAGCTAAGTTGCAGACACTGCCAACAGTGACAGATGCACAAAGGGTCGTAACTGATAAGAACTAGTTTCTATGTAGTGGTCAGTATGGTCATTAGAAGTTTATTCCAAGGGTTATTCTTGGTTATTCCAAGAATTTTCTTCTCCCCCAAGAATTTTCTTTATCTCCACATAACTGATTCTCATAAGTGCCAATCCTTTGTGCTTTGTTCCGAAGGTGGTTACAACGAATTTTGCAAAGCCTTCTTGCCCCACCCTACCTGTCAAGGGCATCTTTTGAGCAAATAGTGTTCACACTTTGGATTGGGAAAAGAAAAACGAAAAATGCAATTAGGTGGCCGATAAGATTTTTGCAATGCCAACGGGTGGCTGTTGTTTGGGATTCCTTGTTCAGAGGTTAGCTCTAATGTTAATCCTATGGAACATGTTTGGTGCCATTGATATGTGACTGTCCTTTGGAGGTGACCGTTAAAGGAGGTTTCACTGTATTATGATTTTTTTTCAGCCTGAAAATTGACAAGTCTAGCTCTTTAAAAGTTTGAATTTAAAATTCTAGATGCCATAACTAAAATAGAAGTATTTTAATAATGAGCTTTAGCTTGTGCATGTTTAGGGAAATTTCTAATTATTTATTTTTAATAAATATTTAATTTGTCAGTCTGAAATATACATTTAAGTAGAAGTCATTGTGATGAGATTTCACAGAAATATCATTTATTTTGCCATGTAATTTACAATTACTTCTGAAAAATGCAAAATTATTTTTTTTTTTAAGAGTCATACTTGGTGGATTTGGAATGTTTGAATAATAATCATAAAGCCAAATGTTTATAAAAACTGACATTTTAATTGTAAGTTATCTGTAGCATTTTACTGATGCAAAAATAACATCTTTTGGATGACTATACAAGTGTACATTTATTTTTTCTGGTGAAGGTTGGCAGTTGTAGAATAAGGACAGATGTACTGTGCACAAGTACATCATGAAATTACAAAGCACTAATTTGAGTCGTCGAGTTGGTAGTCATTTCAATAGAACATCATATGGATGTGTATCATCTGCAGTAAAGTGTTACAGCCTTTTCTTTCCTGTAGAGTTTTACTGCCGATTCTTACTCAGAATTCTTTGTCCTTAAATAACCTTGAACTCCTTAAATTTGTTTTTAAATCATAACAGCACTGAAATTTCCTTAAATATCCACTGCATCATTGAAAAGTTCTTGATTCTTGTAAATTCCATCCCAAAAAGTTAATAGTAAATTTTCTGTTGTCATTTCCGATTGAAGCTGGAGGTAGACAACAAATCCCTTACCAAAACCTCTTCTGATCAAGTAGTTCTTAATTAACCTTTCGGCTCATTGAAATATAGACCTAGATTGATTTTGCATTATTGTGCTTTTGTTCTGTTCTCTACAGCTGGACAACTATTGAATTGTGGTCATTCTTTTTGAAACTAGAAAATGTAAAAATTACACCCCCCCCCCCAAAAAAAAGAGCATTTGTGTTAAAAAATATTGTGCAATGACACTTTATTAAATAAGAGATTGTGTATTCATGTTATGGCAATAGTTTTGGTATTTAATGGTTTGATGTCATTTTATTAGTTTTATAAGTTTTTATTTGATTTATTTCTAGAATTCAGACTGTTCGAAGTAAAGAAGAAAAAGAAGTTCTTGAGCATCTAGCAGGAGTAGTAAGTATTGATTGATAAGCATTTTCCCTCTGTTTTATGCCATTTAAATGGCACAAATTGTCTGAAACAATGTTAGTATTCCAAACTGAAAATGCATTTAAATCGATGTATATATGAAATATATATCCGTGGATATTTGAAGAAAAAAAAGAAAAATGATTGGTATTCATATCTGTCCCGTAACCATATTCATCTGAACAAAAAGGCATTATTCGTATCCAACAGAGTGAAAAAAAAAAACTATCCTATCCTTATCTTTTTTTCAGCAAATCTTTGATGGATCTTTTAATTGTTTTTCAAGACACTAAGCAAGTGAAAAATTCAAATTATTCTGTTTTTAATTAATTCTTTTTGTAACTAAACATAAATTTTCTTGTTTAAAACTTAATAATTATTGTTTTATTTTAAAGTGATTTCTTGTTATATATATTTTCTGAACACTTCAACAAGGTGGTCTTCAGATCAAATTATTTTTCATTGATAAAATTGTTTACAAAAGTTTTCTTGTGTATTGTCAGTTTGTTTATGCTTCGAAATGATGTTGCTACTATTTTTTTTAGATGTGATTAGACTTTTAAGTTTCTATATGCACCAAATTTTTAATGCTTTTACTGTGCAGTTACATATTCTAATACCTAGTGTATATTTTTAGTACACTATGATGCATCCACTAACATTTAAAGAAGTATTTTCTACTGTCATTGATGTAAGTAATGTTTCTCTTTTTGGTCTTGTTTTTGTAATGTGTTTTGGTTGTTTTTATTAATGGCTTTATCTCTTTCAGTACATGGTTGATCGTATATACAAAAATATTGCTTTGCAAGTAAGTGCACCATTTATTATATTTATTTTTCTTTAATTGCAGCACAAATTGTATTTCATATTTATGTGCTCACTGAATGCTAAAAAATATGTATGAGTAAAACTCACCATGAGAAGTGAACTTTCGTAATACGCTACTCCATTTTTTAGTCACTGCTTCAAAGCATCGCTGTATGTAGAACTATCGGTAGCTTTTTCATCACAACAATAAGAGCTTGCTTGGCCTGGTGGCATATTTGTAACTGTAATATAATTCTTCAAAATAAATTTCACTGCTTAAATATGTCTATGAAATTTTAACATGTCATATTTTAAATTTGACAACCCATCAACAGATGGCAGATGATTACAAGAAATAATGCTGTTGCTGTGGCATCATGAACGGGTGAAAATTAGAAAAGAAGTCTCTCTTACGATTGTCACAAAAAGAAATGTAGCTTAAATAAACATTGAAAGTTTTGAGTGTTAAAAGTGAATTGTTTTGAATGTGTAAAATTCTGATTCCAAAGTAAAGATTTTGCAAGTAGAAATAAAATTTAAATAATAAAAAAATCAAATAAGTAGGTACTAAAAATAAATAAATAATAAATAGATAAAAACAGTATTGTATTTAAAAACAGAGTGAGAGGGGGAAAAAACGCTAGCGCAGCATGAGATTCGAACCCGGGACCCCACAGTAGAGACCAGCATTCTAACCATTATGCCATGATGCTCAATCTGATTAGCGTGTAACTTATATTTAAAGTTTTGGTGAAGCGGTTCAAAAATTAATAATTTTTCTTGACTATATTTCAGTATTGCGTCTTAGTATTTTATGCGTAGTATATTCACATGGTATACTACCACTGTGCCAAAGATCATTGAAATCCGTTTCCCCGAGGCCGGGCCTCCTTCTTGTTAGCTTACATGTTTTTACTTATGTTCTAAGGTTGCACAATGCATATCAAAAATACATGTATTTGAGTACTGCTACCATCTATCTAAAAATAAACTATCTCCATAATAATTTAAAAATAGTCTGGTATTGTCATCTGTTGTGTAAAATGAGATTTGGAAAAAAAAAAAAAAAAAAATCCTTTCATAAGAATTGAAATGTTCTTATCTTTCTGGGGCATAACATTTGAACACTGTTGCTCAGAAATACGACGGACACTAGAAATTGAGAAAGAAAGCTTAGCCTGAGATTTTGACAGGAGCGAGGCTTAAGGTGCTAAGGTGATCTACATTTTATCCCTGTACAATTTTGCATGTCACAAAATTAAAGGGGTTTAGAATTCATCTGATAAGGATAGTATACATTCATAAGTATTTTAATAAGTCTAATTAATTTACAAATTCCACATCATAGGTGAAAGAAAAAGTTATATTTTAATGGATTGCTAATATTAATTTTTTTAATTTCATCCAAAAAAAAAAAAAAAAATGTTTAAAATCTAAAAAACCATAAGTTTATATTAGCAAAGCTAAAATGTTAATCATTACTCAATGCTTCATACCAGTAATTATTGCTGCTCCAGTAGTTATTGCTTTTTTTTTTTTTTCCTTTGTTCTGTTAATAGGAATTTTGATTTGTGAACTTTGCTAAAAGAATAATTACTTTCTCTAATGTTTTTGCCTTTTCTTAATTTTAGATTCTGGCAAACTCTTTTCTTGCAAATACATCTACATCTCCAATTTTTGCGACTATACTGGTAGAGTATTTACTAAAACGAATGGAGGAAATGGGCTGTAAGTGTGATTTATGTAACTTTAAAAATTTTTTTTATTGCAAGTGTTGAATTTTAATATATATATGTATATATATTTTTTTTATTAGCAAACCAAGAACGCTCTAATTTATATTTAAAGCTTTTTAAACTTGTATTTGGATCAGTTTCTCTATTTCCTGCAGAAAATGAACTTATGCTGAGAGTAAGTTAATTCTCCCTATCTTCTCTAATTTAAATATTAAGTTATTTGTATTTTGATATTAAATTCATTATTTTAAAGTAAAATTGTTAAATATTTGTTTGGTAAACTTTTATCAATTTCATTAAAAATGAAAATGTCTAACATGAGTAAGTGATACTATTAATGACTTCTTAGCATGGATTTGATATTTATCTCTTTTGTGGAATCTGGTTGAATATATGTATATTTTATTTAAATGATTTTCCTTCTCTTCGCTATTCAAAGTAATATTAATATATATATATATATATATATATATATATATATATATATATGTATATATGTATATATGTATATATGTATATATGTATATATGTATATATGTATATATGTATATATGTATATATATATATATATATGTATATATATATATATGTATATATGTATATATGTATATATGTATATATGTATATATATATATATATATGTATATATGTATATATGTATATATATATGTATATATGTATATATATATGTATATATGTATATATGTATGTATATATATATATATATATATGTATATATGTATATATGTATATATATATATATATATATATATATGTATATATATATATGTAATACAAGCGATAATTAGCCCCACGAGCAAGCGATATTACAAGCGATCATACAAGCGATAATTACAATTGGCTTCTTATGATTTAATTAAAAACATCTTTCACTTTGGGGGCATCTGGATTATAAGTTGTAATTTCAAAACATGGTGCAATACTTGTTGCCTAGGAGGGTCTATCCTGTCAATCATAAAGGTGTCTCGCCAGCAGGCCCCTCCCATGTCTGTTAATTTAACAAATGAGGATTTTGTTATGGTTTTGTGGACCAACTAAATGATAGAAAGACGGAGATGCCGCCTAGCGGACACTCTGTGAATTTAACTAACAAAACCAAGAGACATCTACCGCAGAGCAGCTCTTCATTAGAGATACTTCCAAACTCCTCTGTACCTAGTGTACATAAACTTGTAAATAGTCTACTTATGCCTTTATTAAAATATTCCAAATGGATGTTGCCGTTTGTGCTGTTCCTAAACCACTCCACGCACGACATATATATATATACATATATATTTGCTTGTGTGTGGGGCTGTAGTATTTTATTTTTTAAAATAGCACAGAATTTTGAGAGTACATGAAGTGTAACTAAATACAGGGTTTCTACAGACCTGGAAAGTCAGGGAAATGAGTTTTGGTCAGGGAAAGTAACGGATTTGGGGGAAAAAAGTCAGGGAAATTTGAAGAAATTGAAGAAAGGTCAGGGAAATGCAAGAATATTTGAATTTTGCGGCAAAATCGAGAAAATACTTCCTGTTTGTACCTAATTGTAGAAATTGTTTTATTTTCATTTTCTTAATTAACCTTAAAGATAATTTTAAAATGTGTCCTTTATTAACATATCTTGTTCAGTTGAAATATTCTTAATTTTATCTTAAATTATTATCAAACATGGTTTTTGTTAGAATCCAGTGATGTCCAATAATATTTTTGTGTATATTTATTCTATTATTATTACTATTATTTGTAAAAAGGGGCAAAATATATAAAAAGTTATTAATTAAAGGATGTAATAAAAAGTTACTAATTAAAGGATGTAATATTAAAAATAGAAACGCAAAATTCAGGAAAGCACACTAGATAAAATGTCAGGGAAGAGCATGATAGATGTCAGGGAAAAGTCAGGGAAGCAAAAGCTGTGAAATCTATAAAAACCCTGAAATATTTGTGTTTTGTTAAGACAAAGCACACTAGAGGTATCTGCTAAAGGGAGAACTGTAGGGTGTCTCGGAAAATACGAATGTCTGAAAATGTTTGCTCCCCCTTCTGGTTCCATTTGGTGTGAAATTACAATGTGTGAAATTTTAAGTCTGTAGGTCAATGTTTGAGTTTGCCTGTAAGGGTATAAAAATTTAATTTTTTTTGAGAAAATGCATCATTTTCGGGTTTATTGATTTTTTCCTTCAACATTTCCCCTCCATATGAATTAAGTTTTTATGAGTTCTTAAGTCTTAAAGAAGTACGAATTTGCATATAAATAAGATTCATATAAATTGTAATCACAGCAGAAATTACTTATTGAAGAAGAAAATGTAAAAATCAACTCCCTTCACATTATTGAACAGTTTTTAAACTTTTTTTTGGATCATAACCCAATTCCTTATTAAATGCGTACATTTTCGCCCCATAAATTACTGTTGACATCCATCTTGCTTTATGGAAAGCTCCAGGCTTCTGCCAGTGAATTCCTTGAGATGGAATTTCACCTAATATTGTAAGTGAGCCTTCCCGCAAATTCCATAGTCTCCACGAAGAAAAAGCTCCTTCTTTTGGCTCAAAACAAGTTTTAAGAATGTGATGGCTTCCTCTTTTAAAGAGTTTAGCTTCCAGTCATTAACTTTAATCTTTTTGAAATTTTCTAAATTGTTTGAAACAGTTTCCCATTGAGATTGAAGCTCTTTAAAATCTAAATTATCTGAACTCATAGATTGTCCGAAAATAGACTTCCACACTGCAGACTCAATTAACTCTACCACATGGTGTCGACAAGCGAGGTAAATTAATTTCTTTTCCAAGTGTGTTTCTAGCCTTACACATGTTCAATTTATCCATCCACTAATGCAATTGTTTCGCGCTGCGTGATGCAGTTGTTTCAAAGGAAAGGCCAATTATAATTTCTGATACGCACCCCATTCTTGAGTCAACTGAAAAACTCTTTCTGCTTATACTTTAGCAGTGTTGTCAGGTATATTTGGCACCCCTAACAACTTTCCCACCGTGTACTCGGACTGCATGTCCTTGAACTGAAAGTAGGGGGCTAAAAGTTATAATTATTTGACGGGTTAAAGCAGAAGTCTCCGAAGTGGGCAAGCGTACAAAAGAAAATTATTGGAGTATGCAGAAAATTGTAGGAGGTATGCACACAACACAAGGCACACACACACTTGCAATATATATATATATATATATATATAATATATAGTTAGGGGGTATATTAATGATTATTTTCATAAAATAATCATAAAAAGTACCTGGCCAAAAACATTTGGTGACTGATTTAAATGCATAGCAGGATCGCTTGTTTTTCTTAAATTTCTGCATAAATTAACTCTTTCTTGTTGTGATTGTACTTGATATACACTATATTTTTATACATAGATAATTTTTTAAAAATATAATGAGTAAAAAAAACTATTTCCTTAAGTTGAAGGGACATATTTATAAAACTTTTTAAATTATTAGGAAATTTATGTTTTTCGTATTTTTAAAAAATCTTTAAGGCCTTACAGGCAAACTCTAACGTTGACCTAGACTTAAAATTTCACACATTTTAATTGCTCACCAAAAGGAACCAGAAAAACCCTGAGGAGCAAACATTTTCAGACTTTGGTCGAGGATTTTTAAGGGCTTTCAACACATATTCACCACTAAATGTTTTAAATGTAAAGTTTTTGAAACCTATTTGACCTTTATTTAAGTCAACATGCTTCCATGTATGTGTTTTTCTCCTGTAAACAATCATTTAAAATCATTTTTGTCTCATTCATAATCTAGATTATTTTCTTTTTATTGTTCAGCCATATCTTCATCAGATCGTGAATCGATCAATGGAACTGGCTTTAAGTGCAAAAGAGCCTTACAACTATTTCTTGCTTCTACGTGCCTTGTTTCGATCTATAGGTGGTGGTAGTCATGATTTGCTTTATCAAGAATTTCTTCCTTTGCTGCCAAATTTATTGCAAGGTATTTCTGTTTATATATTCCACGTTTCTTTCTGATCAATTCAAGATATAAATAGATTTGGAAGACAGGCCAATAAGAAAAATAATTTTTGAATTATTTTAAGCATGGTTAGGAATTTTGAAATTGTATTTAAATTATTGTAGTTAAGATCGATTTGTGTATGTCAGTTTGCACTAGTGATCTGCCCAGGCCCTATCATTTGTAAATTAGTCATACTGTAACTTTTTTATTTTCAATTAAACTTACAACTTTACTCAAATTTTAGATCAAAAATTAAAGTGCATTAGACTATTTAATATAAATTATTTCAGGAAAATCGATTGTTATTTTTATGATATTCATATCACAGGAACTTTTTGCTCATGATGTAATTTTGACACATGAACTTTAAAAATTTGATATTTTTTGTTAAATACAGTCAGCTCCGGTTATAGTGAACCTCTGGGGACTGGCAAATTTCGTTCACTATATCCGAAGTTTACTGTAAGTGAAGTGTCCCCATGTGAACAAGGAATACATCATATACATAAGTAAAAGACCGTGTTTTATACCTGCACTGAATATTTATGTAAATCAAACATAATTAATCACATTCATGGTTATAAAAAATGTGTATTTAGTAAATCAAACATGATTATTCCTATTTATGGAAATAATTTGCATTTATTAAAAATAGGAATATTTACATTACTTCAATTAAGCATGAAAATAGTCCATTGTATGCTGCTGCTTAGTGTAAACAGTTGTAATAAGTATTTTTTTATATGTCTTTCAAGCTTCTGTGCTATTTCCAAACTGGATTCAGCATTATCCGTTTCTAAAAATCATCCCGCATCTGGTTGCAGCAACCAAATCGCCCAAAATTTTCTTTGTGTACTAAGGCCTTAATGCTCATTTTGTCTTCTAATGAAAAGACTTTGCATTCCGACAGCTTTTTTCAGAAAAGAAAAAAAAAAAAAAATCACACACAAACTTCAAATTAACAGCTGAAGCAAGCATAGTTTGGACTATGTTCATAGAATCACATCAATTTATGTCTTTACATGATTAAATGGTGATTTGACTTTTAAGTGCTGCAATCATTTGGGAGATTCCATTTAATTGTCCAGAAAATGCCATAGCCAATCAAGCAATAGTGCGTAGTGGTAATCCTTAACCTGTGCTATTGCACCAGGAATGGAAAATGGAATTGTTCAAGGACAAGAGAGACATGCCCATTTTTGTTCACTATGAAATGTACCCTATTTTTTGTTAAGTGCTTAGTAGCCGAAAAATGCCATTGTTTCTAACAGACTAAGAATTTAATCCGCTTTTACAGATGTCCCTGGATCACAATCGTGAATACTAGGAGGGGTACAGTTTGATGAATTGGATTAAGTGCTTGTGGTCTTTTCTTTCCGGTCAAGAATGAGAATGGAGAAAGTTACATGTTTCTTTTAAAAATTGTCATTGCTACTGTTGGAAAACGGCACTAAGATGAGAAGAAAATCTAGTGCTCAAATTTCAAGATGGGGGGAAAAGTGCCTGGTGTCTAAAACAAGCGCCTAATTTCTTATGTTCTAGTAGTCCGTCGCATGGTGACAGATTTTTGGGTAGCAACCTTTTTCCTCGACGATACTGGTAAGACGTAATGTAAACGTCATCTTCCGTTAATGAGCAGTAACTCGTAGTTTCTTTTGATCGACAAGATCTTTATTAGAATTTTTGTGAAAAAGCAGCTATTTATTTTTGCATTTTTAATTGATGAGGTGCTTAAAATCTACGGAGAGTTTCGGTGTGTGCAATGCAAGATGAGACAAGTTATCTTGTTTTTATGTGATATATTTTTCGTGCATAATGTTAGATTGTTTTTGCAGATTAGGTATTAGGTTATCAGTCTTATATTTTTACTCACTATTTTTAAGCTTCAAATATTCATTTAACTAGGCTTTTAATCAATAAAATAATTTGTGCTGCATCAAAGGACTTCTTCATTTGTGATTTCCAAAAGCACTATGCTCACTGCGCATCAAAGGTAGTGGAGTTGAATTAATTTTAGAGAAGCCAGCCCAATACCTAAATGTCGGCATAAAGAAAAGGAAAAGTCGGCTCGATTTTAAAAACACATATAAACATTTCTAACATTAATTATTTATCAAAAGTTACAATCATACCAATACCACGTATCAAAAGGAAAAAGTTTTGTTCATCCGATCTGGCAACCTGTTTTGACGTTAGTGCGCAAAATGAATCAAAACAAACTGCGAAATCGGAAAGTTTGTGCCGTGAAAGAAATAATAAACAAACCCAAAAGATAAGTAGTACCACTTAAACATTACACAAAATATTACTCTATAATTTGTTTTTACTACTCATAGATCGCTAGAACAAACATTATTTTCAAAACATTTTTCAGATCATAACATTATGGAAATAATTTGCATTTATTAAAAATAGGAATATTTACATTACTTCAATTAAGCATGAAAATAGTCCATTGTATGCTGCTGCTTAGTGTAAACAGTTGTAATAAGTATTTTTTTATGTCTTTCAAGCTTCTGTGCTATTTCCAAACTGGATTCAGCATTATCCGTTTCTAAAAATCATCCCGCATCTGGTTGCAGCAACCAAATCGCCCAAAATTTTCTTTGTGTACTAAGGCCTTAATGCTCATTTTGTCTTCTAATGAAAAGACTTTGCATTCCGACAGCTTTTTTCAGAAAAGAAAAAAAAAAAAAAAAAAATCACACACAAACTTCAAATTAACAGCTGAAGCAAGCATAGTTTGGACTATGTTCATAGAATCACATCAATTTATGTCTTTACATGATTAAATGGTGATTTGACTTTTAAGTGCTGCAATCATTTGGGAGATTCCATTTAATTGTCCAGAAAATGCCATAGCCAATCAAGCAATAGTGCGTAGTGGTAATCCTTAACCTGTGCTATTGCACCAGGAATGGAAAATGGAATTGTTCAAGGACAAGAGAGACATGCCCATTTTTGTTCACTATGAAATGTACCCTATTTTTTGTTAAGTGCTTAGTAGCCGAAAAATGCCATTGTTTCTAACAGACTAAGAATTTAATCCGCTTTTACAGATGTCCCTGGATCACAATCGTGAATACTAGGAGGGGTACAGTTTGATGAATTGGATTAAGTGCTTGTGGTCTTTTCTTTCCGGTCAAGAATGAGAATGGAGAAAGTTACATGTTTCTTTTAAAAATTGTCATTGCTACTGTTGGAAAACGGCACTAAGATGAGAAGAAAATCGAGTGCTCAAATTTCAAGATGGGGGGAAAAGTGCCTGGTGTCTAAAACAAGCGCCTAATTTCTTATGTTCTAGTAGTCCGTCGCATGGTGACAGATTTTTGGGTAGCAACCTTTTTCCTCGACGATACTGGTAAGACGTAATGTAAACGTCATCTTCCGTTAATGAGCAGTAACTCGTAGTTTCTTTTGATCGACAAGATCTTTATTAGAATTTTTGTGAAAAAGCAGCTATTTATTTTTGCATTTTTAATTGATGAGGTGCTTAAAATCTACGGAGAGTTTCGGTGTGTGCAATGCAAGATGAGACAAGTTATCTTGTTTTTATGTGATATATTTTTTCGTGCATAATGTTAGATTGTTTTTTCAGATTAGGTATTAGGTTATCAGTCTTATATTTTTACTCACTATTTTTAAGCTTCAAATATTCATTTAACTAGGCTTTTAATCAATAAAATAATTTGTGCTGCATCAAAGGACTTCTTCATTTGTGATTTCCAAAAGCACTATGCTCACTGCGCATCAAAGGTAGTGGAGTTGAATTAATTTTAGAGAAGCCAGCCCAATACCTACAGCTATCTTCCTCAATGTAGAAGTGTGGGTGTCACAATCTTTCATGTAGGGTGCAAAAGATGAGCTTATCTTTTGAGGACTGGGGGTATCGGACAAAAGGAGTAGGAGGAGGCATGCACCACAAGACTTGGGCTATTTTGCAAGGGAATTAAAGAGTTAAAGATCAGTATGCATCACTGCAATGAATAAGTTCTTGGTTCCACAGTGGTCAAGAGTCTAAAAGCCCTTTCTCTAGTGGTGCTATTGTTTCCCTCGCCCCCTCTCCATGCTAGCCTAGCCACTGACTATTCCCCTGTATTTTGGAATAGATGCTTGATAATCTCTTTGCGTATTTATCGAATGCAATGCAGATAACCTTTGAGAATGTAGACATCGAAAAACTTCACCTCTGCCATTTCCAGAATTTTTGATGTTCAGTTTTTAAGTTCACTAACTAAAGGATCTTTGTCAAAAGGAAAACATAGCTGGCATATGCTAGCTAAAGATTTTAGAAACAGTGATAAGAAACGGAAGGGTGGTAATTCACCAATAGCATTGACATTAAATTTGTAATAAAAATCTAAAAAAGTTATAACTCAAACTATGTTGAATTGCTGTGGAAAATTTAAAAGGAAAAAAAAAGGGAAGGGGAGAGTATCAGTTGTATTATTTTATTTATTTTTATTTTTTACTATTTATTTAGCTATTCTATAGTATTGAAAAATGTTTTAAAATAAGTGTGTTTGGCATAATTTCTTTTATTTATATTTAAGGTCTCAATAGTTTGCAAAGTGGATTGCATAAGCAACACATGAAAGATCTGTTTGTTGAATTATGTCTCACTGTACCAGTACGCTTAAGTTCACTTCTCCCTTATCTACCAATGCTCATGGATCCTCTGGTGTCTGCTTTAAATGGTTCACCAACTTTAGTCAGTCAGGTAAAGTTAATCCTCTGATAATAATAGATTCAGTTATCGAATTTATTGACTTTAGCGAAGTTTCCCCCCTTTACCAGATATACAAAGTCTCAGGATTATGATCAGTCTCTGCCTTTTTGATTCTACTTTGTAGCTCATGATTTTTAATTTTGTCAGACTTTTAAAGTGTTTATTCAGATATAATGTTTTCTTAATTTTCTTCATCAGGGTTGCAGTATCAGTTGTTTATTGATCAAATCTTTCATGCTATACTCATTATTTATCTAGAAAAATGCTAAAAATTTGAAAGCTGTATAATATTAAGTGTAGAATGTCAGACTCATTTTGATATTTAAGAACTCAAACTAATGAAGGTAGACTTAAATTAATAACAAATGGTTAGATAGACTCTTAAGTTTTATTGCCCTTGTCAATAAACTTTCATGTGTGCCCACATTGTCGCATGGAGAATACAGTGAAACCTCTCTGAGCAGCCACCCTACTGAGAATATTTGGCCGCTCAGAAGGATTTTATTTACTAACTAGCTACCTCCGACGACCAGTTGGTTTGCCATTTTAATAAATCTTGTTCGGAGAGAATCCTGTTCCTCACTGGCTTCCTTGGCACTGAAATCTCTCGGATTGTGAATGGAATTTAAAATAAAGATGGTTAAAAACAAGAGCGGCCCTAGTGTAAGCGGCACCCCTTCTAATGTAAACAAGATGCCCCCTTTTATGCTCTACTTAGTTTTTGAGTTCGAAATGACACCCCTTCGAAGCCGGTGCCCAAATGCAATGCTTACCATGTCTGGTTGGCCCTGGCTACAAAATTAAGATGGTTAAATGATAAAAATCTACAAAATGGTACAAATTATTTTCATCCTATATTAATTCTGAAGAGCTTCTGGATAGATTGGCCTTTATCAAAAAACAGAAAAAAAAAAGCAAAATCTGAAACACTTTTAGATTTGAAATATGCACTAAAGTGCTATGTCATTGAAAGCATATTATAATCCATGGATCTTCCCTTTTTTCTTATCTTATTTCATTAAGTTGGAAAGTATATCATTATTCATGAGTGTGATCAATGAAAATTAAAACGGGTATTTTTAACATCCTTTTTATGGATGTAATACATTAGAAATAGATGGGAAAAAGCTGTGCAGAAAAATGCACAATTCCAAGTAGCAGAAGCAGACAATAAATTGCGCCAAGCGCTAGCATCTTCTCAAAATCGCTTATCAACCATTTTATTTTTCTCCAAATTAAAAAGTTGCACGTTTTAGCATCGGAAAATTTCCAAATCCTATTTTTCTTTTGAGTATAAAACATTTCATTCCTGCTCTGATTTCACATGCTTACGGCTCACGATATTTTAATTAAATATAACCTTACAAAGAATCTTAAAAAAAAAAAAAATCATTCTTTTATTTTTACTTCAAGAGTCTGAATCATTTAATAAACTTGCCAAATATGGCAACCTAGATATGCTTAATCTTTGCTTTTTCCACTGCAGGGTTACAATTAAAAAATGGCGGAGAGCAAAAATTAGCCTTTTGCGACAGGTTTTTCATCGATATCTCCTAAAATAATTCGAATTTCGAAAAAATCGCTTCGGGGTATGTCGGGACCTGTTTTGGAGAATTTCCATACAAAATTTGGTAGGTCTACAATCACCCGTCTTGG
This sequence comes from Cheiracanthium punctorium, assembly GCA_038373885.1. Lineage (NCBI taxonomy): Eukaryota > Metazoa > Arthropoda > Arachnida > Araneae > Cheiracanthiidae > Cheiracanthium > Cheiracanthium punctorium. The sequence continues at coordinate 142,766 of JAWZYV010012366.1, forward strand.
AGCTATGTAAGACACAGACAAACTAACATTTTACACTTTGTTTTATTTATATAGATATAAGATAATTGTTATAATACGTAATATAAACACATCTGGCACATATTCCTTATTTAAAAAGAAATAAAAAATTCTCTAAATAAAGTTCTACTTTCTCTTTAGATCTTTTTTACATTTTTTGAAAAAAGGATACAATATGCGTCTGTTTTAAGTGTTTACTTTTCTCTGAAATTTTTTTTTTTTTTTTCCCAAGTTCGTTTTATACTTTAAAATGCAGATCTCTAACCAATTCGTTTGTATCCACTTCTGAATTTTCGATAATTTCATCGATTTTTCCCTAGGCTCCCTTAACTTTACAGATTGGAATTCGGAACAAAGGCCCTAGGACACCTCCATCACCTGATTGTCCAGTTCCTCCCACAGTTTTCATGGGTGGCGCGATAGGAATTCCCCATCTTAAGGGTGTGGGGAGAATACAAAAGAGATAGCAGATTCAATCTTTAATCCTGCCTCTAAGAAAAGGGGGAGAAACAGTGGGAATGGACTTTGCAAGTTATTCGTGGGTCTTATATTCGACCATAAACCTGATCTTGAATTTTTCCTCTCACAATTCACAATGTTCAGAAGACCCTTTTGGTATAGTGTTAATACAGGGGAACATGTCTAATGTGACAACCCTCAGGAAGAATAAAACTGGTTACCTTACAAAGGTCATAAAGTGTGGTGGTTGTAAGTGAAATTGCACAAAAATGGTCACTGTAGACATGTGGTCTCTTAACTCAGGTGATCACTTAAGCAGGTACTACTGTAGAGGATGTTGTGGGGTACCATGAAATAAAATTTGATATACATTCCCCCCGTGTTCACATATTTGCATGTACAAAAATAAAATTAAGACACTTTTAACCTACTCTTTTCCCCATCTAAATGAGTTTGTAAATAGGGTTTTCATATTTAAAAAATTACAAAAGGTAAATGTCTGTCAGTGTTTCATTGTACCATATATTCTGGGATACAACGAAACACTTAACACTTCACAAACACTTAAATAATGAATCAAAATTCAAATTTTCAGCTTAAATGTTTTATATAGTTATAATAAACATTAGCAAGACATAAATATGAAATTTAAATTGAAAAAATAAATTTAATTAAACTCTTATAACTTAAGATAAAAACATAATACATTTATTAGGTTTAGAGATTATGAGGTTAGCCTGTTGTTCTTCATTTTGAATTGAATTCACTTAAATCAAATTCAAAAATTAGCATTTCTGCTTTCCTTTCTGTACCACCTGAAGGAACAGGAGGTGGTAGTTTTGATACAACGTGAGTTTGTTAAAAAATGCATGTTTCTGAAGAACGTACAAATTTGAAGCTTGTCGTATAACATACAGAACTTATGTTTTATTATGTTATGTACAGTATTTCTGTTATGTACAGAACTTATGTTATAACATACAGAACTTATGCTTTCTGTTTTATTTCAGTTTATTATATCCTCAGCAGAGTACATTTCTTTTCATTTAAGTTCACCTTCCTTGATTAAAACATAATCATTTTGAGCGATACTGCCTGTGTTGTACATGTTATCTGAGAATATGTACTATTTGGATTATTAGTTGAAAGACAATATGGATTGTCACTATCTTCAGAGTCTGGAGCAGATTTAAAAACAATTCCTTGTTAACTTTATATGCTCTATGGAGAATTCAATCTAAATATTTAATAGTGACTTCTTTAAGTGAATGCATTTACCTGGGATACAATGAAACATGCTTTATTGTACCCCATCTGCGAGTGTTTGATTGTACCCCAAATTGAGGCTACAAACTAAATAAATTTTTACTAATTCCTAAAATTTATTTTTTTAATTCTGGCTTTGAAAGTATGAATACCACACCATAATGATCACAATGTTTGAAAAATAAATATTTATGCTTATGAAAACAAGGAGGTAAAGCAAAATTACTTTCAGTTACGAAATTTACTTTCAGTGGTGAAAATCTAATAATTTTCTATATATCTTGTTGTAAAAATGCAACTGTCTCCAAATCACACCAGTAACTGGAACATATAGGGTGTCCCTTAAGGTGGTAACAGGGTTTAATTCTTTATCTGTTAGAGATAAGTCGACAGCGTAAATTGAAAAAGTGCTCAAAATAAGGTAGGAAATAATACTCTGTTAAGAAAAAAAAAATCCCTGTTAATTTTCAAAAAGTTACTTTTTGAATTTTTTATACGACCCCTTGTACAAAAAAAAATTCCAATTAGTAAAATGTGAAAAATTGACTGCTATATTTTAAGTTGAGTGACACCTATCATGTCACCAAATTTCATTTCAGTCACGAACAAAAATTTACGCAGTTTGAAACAATTTTTGCAAAATCTCAAAATATAAGAAAGATTTTTTAAAAATTAGACACCCATATTTTAAGTTGAGTGACCACCTGTCATGTCACCAAATTTCATTTCTTTCTCTTCAGTCGTTTTTGCATGATGTGCAAACAATAAAAGCATCATGGACAGAACGACAAAATGACAAACTTTTTTTTTGAGGGTTGTACAGGATTCCCAGGTGCTTGAAACAAATAGAAATAGCCAAAATTTTGAATTCCAAGTAATGTACAGACAAGTCTAATTTTATTTTCCTAGATTAAGAACAAATGTAGTTGCTTGCTTGCCACCAACCTATTGAAATGTAATGATTTGTTAGCTACCAACATTGTTGAATTACTGTGGAACCTCATTGTGAAAATACTTTTATAGTCTACTTTTATGAAAATTATTTTAATATCAAGTGAACAGCTATGGGGAAAAGGCCCTTTTGTCTTTATTCAACAGTCATTCATTATATAGAAAGGTTACTTCTACTAACATTTATGAATAATGTACTATTTAATTTGCTACACTTTTATTTGCATGCGCTTTATTTTGGTGTATATATGTTACAGTTAAAACCCGAAATCAGTCAAAACCCGAATTAACTAGGGAAAACGCGTTCTGACTGACAGTGCTAGGCAAAACCCGAATTAACTAGGGAAAACCAGTTTTATTCGAGTAGTGGTAGCACGTTTTCGAGGGGCCCCTAAAGCGGCCGCATATTTTCCAGGGGGCCCCCTAAAGTGATGGCTAAACCCACTGACTTTTTTCGGGTCTCGCAAAGAGCCAACGTTAGCATATTTTCGAGGGGGTCCCCAACGGTGGTGGCCGGACCCCACGCTTTCCCACGTGAATTCAGGAATGTTAATGCTTTATCCACTAAAAATTGGATTTTGCACCCCCTTCGAAAATATGCTATTGCCGGCCGTTTGCGAGACCCAAAATACATTACTGTGTCCGGCCACCGCTGTTTGGGCCCCCCCCCCCGAAAATATACTAACGCTGGCCCTCTACGAGACCCAAAAAAACATCAGTGGGTCCAGCCATCACTTCAGGGAGCCCCCTCGAAAATATGCTAACGCTGGCCCTTTGCGAGAACCAAAAAAACATAAGTGGGTCCAGCCACCACTGTAGGGGCCCCCTGGAAAATATGCTAACTCTGGCCCCCTACGATACCCAAAGAAACATCAATGGGTCCGGCCATCGCTGTAGGGGGCCCCCCTCGAAAATATGCCAACGCTGGCCCTCTGCGAGACCCAAAAAACATCAGTGGGTTGGGCCATCACTTCAGGGGGGCTCCTCGAAAATATGCTAACGCTGGCCCCTTGCGAGACCCCCAAAAAAAACATCAATGGGTCCGGCCATCGCTTTAGGGGGCCCCCTCGAAAATATGCTAAAGCTGGCCCTTTGCAACACCCGAAAAAAATCAGTGGGTCCGGCCATCGCAGTAGTGGGGCCCTGGAAAATATGCTAACGATGGCCCTTTATGAGACCCGAAAAAAATCAGTGGGTCCGTCTATCGCTGTAGGGGCCCCCTGGAAAACTCCTAAAGCTACCCGAATAAAACGGGTTTTCCCTAGTTAATTCGGGTTTTGCCTAGTGCTGTCAGTCAGAACGCGTTTTGCCTAGTTATTTCGGGTTTTCCCTAACGCACTCAGAACGCGTTTTCCCTAGTTAATTCGGGTTTTGACTGATTTCGGGTTTTCACTGTAACATATATAACTGCTGTATGTTGAATGCCTGCTGAATAAAGAACTAGTATGCTTCTCTCCCTCTCCTGCAGATACATACATTATAATCTTTTTTCAGTATGGGTTTATAAATAGAGATGATAATATAAAGTTTATTTATTGTAAACCTATCTACATTCTTTTGTTCTAGGGTTTGAGAACACTTGAACTATGTGTTGATAATTTGCAGCCAGAATTTTTATATGATCATATCCAGCCAGTCCGTGCTGAGCTTATGCAGGCATTATGGAGGACATTGAGAAATCCTGTTGACAGTGTTGCACAAGTAGCATTTAGAGTGCTTGGAAAATTTGGAGGTGGTAATCGTAAAATGATGGTTGAACCGCAGCAGGTAAAATACTCGCTTACTTTTGGATTCTTTGAATATTTCAGGAGTGCCACTGGCTGCTGAAAGGTGACTATATGTGGAACTATTTTTGAGCTTTGGTGACTATGGCGACTTTTTAAAACAAAGAATGGACAAAAAGCAACTGTTTGAAAAGATGATGTGACTTTTGCAAGGTTTAGATGATTGTTTTTCAAAACTTAATCTATATCAAAGATGGTGGCAGCTGCCATCTCTATTACTTGTGTAATTTACATGTTTTAAAACCTAAGTTTAGCCATGTTTTAAAGCCTAATTTAGCCATTTTGTCAAAATTACTGATGACGTGGCACCAATTTGCCGGCCTCAGTTGGAGACCACGCCACCAACTGAGATTTTTCTGCCAATTTGCAAAAGTCCACTATTCCCCCCCCCCCCCCCCTGATAAATTGCACTATTTATCAAACTTTTTTGGGGAGGGGATTTTAAATATCTATTATGCACGGACTAAGAGGGTACAGGACAATCATCCAAGCATTGTGAAAGAACTAAATTTGCCTAAAAGGTGGCGCTGGGAGTCGTACCCATTAATTTTTTGGCGCATGCGTCGTGAGCTAGTAGCTAAAACGTAAACAAATATCAACGGAAGCACCCCGCGCGAGATGCTTACGCCGTGTGTCGTCAGAGGGCGCTCATGCCGTTAATCATTAAAAGAGGGTCGCATATTTTCCTTTCAGAGGCTGACGCAGTTTCGCCCGTCTGCCACTTCCCGATAATCGTCCTAAAGCCTCTTAGTCCGTGCTATTATGCCACTGCTGTCATCATGATTTCTGTCTTTTTCTATCCCCCTTGATAATGAGTATTTTCTCTTTAGCATAGCTTTATTCAAATTTGTTATGTTGTAAGAGTAAAAATTGACCCCCATCAGGGATCACAGTGCTCCCGTTTTTCCTTTTTTCCCCCTTTCATTTAGGTTCATGCCTGTTTTCCTATTTTTTCATTGTATTTAAATTTCTCCTCCTATTTTCAGTGTTTTCCCCCTTTTATTAATTTTTTCACCACCACAGATTCTCTTGATTTTTTTTCTTTTGGAATAATGGCGGTAACGATGTAGGGCTGCCACTGTCGATGAAATAACGACTATTCTTGAGCTTCAGTGACTATTGTGACTTTTTTAAGCAAAAAATGGGCAAAGAGCAACTATTTGAAAAAAAATAATGCAACTTTTGGAAGGTTTAGGTGACTATTTCGAAATTTTATCTAGTTCAAAGAGAGAGGCAGCTCCAATCATTATTATTTGTGCCATTTACATATTTTAAAGCCCAATTTGTCATTTTATCACAATTGCTGATAATGCATCACAGCGTCAATTTCTCAGTCCGATGGAGACATTTGACGGCAATTGAGATTTTTCTGACAATTTACAAATCTATTGTTCTGTTTATTTTGCAGTGGATTCTTTCTTTATAAAGTTATACCTCGACTTATGCGAGTGAACCTAGTTACCCAATTACCAAATTTCACTATTTTGTTTGTTTGTTTACATCCAAAATAACTTGGGTTTACGATTTTAATAATATAACTTGTCAGGCATATGTATTTTCTATGTTTTTATTAATCATTTTTACCTAAATTGTTTTCTTTAGGCTCCGTCCCCAATTAAGGGTAATTTGTATGTATATATTTATATATGAAATTATACCCCGATTTATGCGAATTCAACATGGTCCCATCTATCCCATAAGTTTGAGGTTTTACTGTATGGATTGAGGAATTGCACTATTTATTTATCCAATTTTTTTGGAGGGAAAATTTTCAATAAGTATTATGTTGCCCTTGACGGCATCCCAATTTCAATCTTTTTCCATCCACCTTAATAATGAGTACTTTACTATACCTTTATTCAAATCTGCAACGTTGTAAAGAGTAAAAATTCACTCCATTTCAAATTTATTTTATATTTCGTCCAATGGAAAAGAATCATTTTTAGGGCTAGCTCTGAAATGAATGAAAATGATTCAAAGGAATTTAACTTAAAGGTTGAAACAAAGAATATTTTGACAAGGAACGAAATATTTATGAAAACAAAAAAGATATAAATGTAACTTGCTTATACTTTTTTCTTTCAGGTGGCTTTCCTGAAGTTCTAGCACAGTACTCTTTGCTTTACAATACTTTTTCCTCACCTTGTGTATTTAGAAAAAGTTATTTAAATTTTATCATTGTTTAAGTTTACACTTTTAGGATAAGAAGTAAAAAAAAAAAATTACTGAAACAATTTTGAAATGAAATTAGATGCATTTTCTATATATTCAGTATTATTTATACTTACTCTCATAACTCACTATTCAAATTATTCTTGTTATTCCCTGTTCCCTACCCAATAAAATGCTAAATTTTGCATTGAATGATAATTTAATAGAAACCAAACATGTGTATAAATGCAGTTGTAATTGTTATAATTTCAGGCTTGTTCCACTGGAGAATGTGGTGGCCACCCGAAAAATCGGGCCATTACAAAAGGGCTTGGAGAAGCTGAGATAAAAAGAAAAAGGATTTATAAAGCAGACTCCCCCCCTTTTTTTAACTGTCATACTATTTAATTTTTGTCTTTTTTCTGATTATTCACACCAAAGATATTTTGATAGATTTTTTAATTATGAACAGTGATTGATCTAGGATTTTTTCAGAAGAGTAAAAATACTCCTTAACCTTTTTAGAAAGAGCATTTTCTTTTCCAAAGGAGTAATTAAAGCAACGAACAATTATGCTAAATATTCAAATACATAATTAAATTGCATTTGACACATAAATAACTGATTATAAGTCTAGGTACATAAATGTCAGTTCAACAAAAACTAGTGCAATAATTGGATTTTTTAAATTTAAAATCAGTGAATCAATTATTTATCAAAATATACCTTATTTTATATGGAAAAGCAATGCGTAAAACTATGCATTCCGAAATTTTTAAGACGTATTCTGAATTTCTAAAGCGTGAATTACGCATCTAGAGGCGTTATTGCGATCACTGATTATGAAGCCAAAGTGAAGAAAAAGCAATAAATGCTCGAAAAAAATTTAAAATCTCTTGTATAAAGTGTTTGAATTTTCTGAATTAAGGAAATTCTAAGAATATGAATTATTTCAATATAATTTATTTATTTAAGAGCGAGAGATAAATAAAATGCCAAAATGTTACTTAATTTGGCTAGAGATTTTCTTGCAGTTAATCATAATCCACATTCATGTAGATCCCTTCTCCAGCATTTTTCCATTGCAACGGACTTTCATTAATTCAGACAGAATACAAATTATAGTGTCTTCATTCTGTGCATTTTAAGGAGTGATTTTAATGTTTTCAGCAAATGCTGAAAAAGTAATGTGTTTTTGTTTTAGTTCAATTTAACTTAGGACGATACATTTAAAAACATTGATATAGATGGATTTTTTTAACATGTTATAAAAATAAATTTGTCAAATCCAATTTGTATTTTATGTTTTATATATTTTGTGAAGCTGTTTACACAAAACATGATTTGTTTACACTTACATGATCTTACAATAAATATCACCAATTAATAAATCTTATTTCATGTAAAAATTGAAAGTGCTTTTATTAATATAAATCTTAATTTATTTTGCCACATCAGGTGTATGTTTAATATAGCATGTATACTAAGTATTTCATTATTTCAGAAAAATAAACTGAAAACTAAAAATGAATCTTAAATTCTTCGTTTATAGTATCTTGTTGATCATAAATAAAATATGATGTATAAAGAGTAGAAATATTTTATTATCTTCTTATTTTAGCTTGCCTATAATTCTCGTGAAAGTATTGGACCTTCAATTGCTGTCTACTTTCAAGAACACAAAAATAACATTTCTTTGCCAGTTTCAAAAGTAAGATTCTATAACAAATTATTATTAGTTTCTTTTCATTAAATGCAGTTTAAATAATTAATCCTACTTAGATTATTGTGGCCAGCTTATTCCTGAAGCATTGTCATAATCCAATATTTTGCATGTCAAATTTACTTATAAAAACAAAAAGAATGGAACTTATTGTTTAATCACATTCTTATAGAAGCTATTAATCTTTATTTTTTTTTAAATTTTTTATAAAAGGTGTGTGTGCATGTTAGTGCAATTCCCAATAAATAGTTACTCATTGTGAGTAACTATTTGTGGGTAATACCACTATATGAGAATCTATATATATGTTGTTACCGGCAAAGAATCCGCCCTTATATAGAATGCCTGACATTTTTAGGCAAAGTATGAAATAAAGGAAATATTATATACTTTGTCTAGGCATTCTGTACAATACCTAGACATTCTATAGAATGACAAATGCTGTTTAGGCAAAGTATGAAAAAGCTCCTCATAAGGCTATTAGATATATAAAACAGTTGTAATTACTGTTTATAACTGTTTTATGTGAATAGACAGTTCAATGTCATGATGGGTGATATTTTTGTATTTGACTGATTGTTTTTTCACCATTCTGTCACGTCCTTTGTGCCCAATAGATGAATGAGCGTTATGAATTACGTGAAATAATTCAGAGTCTGGGATATAATACTGTATAGTACTGACTCCTTCTTTAAGAGGATAAATGAGTTTACTTTTGTTTTCCATAATCATCACATCATAGTGATTCAGCAACCCATAATCCCTGGGTTCTTTCTTAGTAGTCATTTTGGCTTTTCGTACATCTTCTATTAACTTCTGGTAATTAGTTTCGGTGAAGAAAAAACTGTTTTTTGCAGCATTAGCTCGAATTTTGGCAATTTCATTGTTGAATCGTTCTTTCATGTCTATAGACCACGACTCTTCCTCCAACATTACAACTTGATCCTCCATTTTCTTACAGCACCGAAAAAACTAATTTTTTAATGAAGAAATGTAAGTTAAATCAAGTCTTTCGACACTCCGTACAAACTGCAAAGTGCAGCTGGCAAATTCTGAGCTGGTAGCACTTGTTAAAGTCACGCATGCATTGTCACGTGATATTCAAAACGAATTGGAGATGTATTTCATACATTGCCGGTTTCTCATCTGGCATTCTATAGAATGCCTAGGCAATGTGTGAATTAGGAATCATTTCATGCTTGCCTGGCTACTTTTAGGCATTGTATAGAATGCCGGCATTTCATACTTTGATGGTAACATGTATATCATATACAGGTTCACAAATAGTTACTCATATAGGTTCAGGTGGGGTAATTGTGACCAGTGGAATTTTGAAAAAGCTGTAAATTATGTTTTGCAAAAATGTTTGGCATAAAGCTTTTTATCTATTTTTGTATGATAGGTCCTTTTTATCATTAATACTAAGTATTTTTAAGGAGTAACAATCGAAAAACAAATACAATGTCAAAAATTTGTGTTTTTCATGTTCTTTAATCCTTTGGCCTATTTTTCATTTTGTAACCCCTGTATAGTATGCTATTGTTTTTTGTTTACTTTTGTAATTTGGGGAAAACACCCAGGGTTAATTTTTTTTATCTCTGTCCGGTTTTATTTGTTGATAAAGTGTGAAAGTTTATGATCATAGTAGTTATACAGTTAATTAAAATTTTTAACTGTCAGTGCCCAACTTATTAACTTTGTTTTGATTCTTTAATTTTTTGTAAAACGTATTAAAGTAATATAGGAGTTATCTAGTTTAATCATAAGTTAAATCTTGAAATCAACCAAATGTCAGTATGTCTTTTAAGGTCATGATTTTTTGGTTGTTGTCCAGTAGACATCTTTTTTTTTGAACCAGCTTTTAAAACCATTAGATTTAACTGGCTGTAGGATTTAATTTTTTTTTTTTTTTAAATAGCCTAGTTAAATAAAATATAGTTGCCAAACAAATTACTATTTTTTTTGTTTAGGGCTAGAATTGCTGATCAAATACTGAAAGAAAAATCGTTGTTACTAGTATTTGTTACAGTATTTGATAATGTTTTGTCTAGCTGATTATGTTAAAGTGATTTTAATTTTAGGTGATAGAAACTGCATTTAATGCTTTGAAGACCAACAGCACAGATGCATTCTATAGAAAACAGTGTTGGGAAATTGTAAAAGGATTTCTACAAGCTAACATAGAAATAGATGATGAAAAGCATAATTTAAACAAACTGTTTTCTCATTCAAGGTATGCTTTATTTTTGAAAATGTTTGATTATTACTGAATCAAGCAAACTCGTCAAGAGCAAGAGGGAGGCTTACTTTTCTGTATATGAAAATATTTTTGTTGATGCTGTTTAATACGAATGTTTAATGCAGTTGTAAAATCAAATATATGTGCTAGTATAATAGCAGTGCTTTAGCGGCAGTAATCCATGACTAAATTGTTCAGTTTTACTCATAACATGCTGTGAGGTGTCTCAATATCAATGGTATTGCTTGAATATTTTTAACACTGCTTATTTGTTAGTGAATATAATAAAATAATTAGACTATGAATATATTTCCCCCTGCAGGAAAATAATTTTTTTCTATATGAAGGAAAAGTCAATATACCATAATTTTCTCCTTGCAGTTTAATAAAATTCAGCATAATTTGTAATATTATCAGTTGAAGAGTACCAATAAGAGTGAGACCTATAAAATCTTACTAAGCAGAAAGGCTGTTCATTAGGGCGGAGTGAAAAAATAAATTTTTGATTTTCGGAAAAGGGTACTTTTCAATGACTGTGTATGAGGCTTAGCAACAATTCTGTAAAATATTTTATTTTTACTACCTCATCTTGAGTCTGTGCATTTGACTTAGTTTTGAATTTTTTTAGATTTTTCAATTTTTTTTAAAGTATTGAAAATGAAAAAAATTGATGGGTGGTTATTAAATGGCAGAACAAGGCCTGAAATATGCAAAGAATTTTTTAAAACTATTTTACATTATGCCCAAAGTTCATCAAATTTCCCGAAATTTCCGATATTTTCAACATTTTTCGAACTCAATATTTCCTTTCAATATTCACTTAAAGTGTCTTCAGAACTTTTTCTTATTCCTTTTGTTATTACCTCACATTGTGCAACTCTTCGTTAGCTCATGTGCAACTACCCAGGATTCACCACGAGGAGGTGGTTGCACTTGGAGTCCCACCCTTGGCCCCCTTCCACCCAACCAATGAGAGCACACATTTACATTTCTCAGATAAGTCTTTAACAGATAAATTGTTTCTTTGTGTCGTAGATTGGCTAAATATTTCTATCAAACACCCTCTTTTTTTACTAAGCTTTCTCTTTTCTTGTGATCACAGACCAATTTTGAAGAGGCAGTGACCTCTTTGACAGCTCTTTCGACTGCTTGAGTGTGTGATGGAAGCTCAAAAAGAGTGCATTCAGAAATCATGTTTAAATTCTCAGCTTCCAGTAATCTTTGTGAATCCTGTGTTGTCAAATCGCCTGTAAGACTCGCGTGACATAATGTGAAAGTTACAGAGGTGGCTCTGTAACTTTCACATTATGTTGAGAAATCATATCGATGTATTCTGATGCTCCAAAATCTATTTTTGGGATCTGAAACATTCTCACTTGTTTGCTGGTTTGTTTTTTAGATCGAGCATTGATAATACGTCTTAAAGCCAATTTCTTTATTTGCTCTCTTATCAATCAACATGTATTGCAGCATGTTTTCAGGGTGAGCAAATTGAGCTGCCTCCAAAGCTCAATTGGAGGGAAAGCTGCTGCTGCAATCCCTCTCTTCGATAAGATGGCTGCACGATCAGGTATGCCATACCTTTCACATACTTGGGAAAATGATGGTAAAATATTTGGGACAATGATGGATCATACTTGGGAAAATGTCAGCCTTGTTTAGTTATTTTACATTGTAGTAAAGAAGGGCCAGGAACTAGTTCTTCTAAAACAACACCCAAACCTAGTGTCATGTACCTCACGACGTTTCTTACACAATCTTTCTTCTACCATCTTTCTTACATTTTTTTGTGTATTTGCTAATGTCACCTTAATATCAACACATCCTATAGACATTTTTTGAACAATTCTTTGATCAGTCAAAAATTCACGTTCGAGAATCGGAACCTTTTTATCACGAGTACATTTCAAAGTATAAAATCTTCACATTTGCACGCACTGACATCAAACAATCCCTCTCTTCGATTGTTGAAGTCTAGAGCCAGAAAAATATTTTTGGTTTTCTCAGTGGACTGTATACATAGTATTCCTAAGCCAATTTTCCTTTTAATTTTTTGAAATTTTACTTAAATATAGAGATTAAATATATATACATGTATAATAAAAGTTGCCTTTTGTTACAACCACTTTTTTGGGGGGGAGGGGGGGCTGGACCCATTTTATGATTTAACATGAGACTGTTTTTCAGGGTGTCCAGCAGCCGAGAAATGTACTTGAATTTTTTCACATTGAGCAAGTCGGGAATTATGCTTGAAAATATTGTATTTCTGCAGTGTTAGGAAATCTTATCTCCTCCACCAAAGAACATTGGAAAATTAGCACCAGCTCTGCTGTAGAAAGAAGTGGAAACGGTCAATACAAGATTTGTGTCTGTTTTGCAGCTACACCAAACTGAAATCCACGATTGTGAGAATGCAAGTCTTTCGAGCATCGCTTGCACATACATGCCCCTGAGATCACATTTTCACTGTATGACACGCTCAGCAAAAGCCCATGTAGGGATTTATCCTTTTAAAACTTAACTTTATTACCTTAATCTTTGTTTAGTATTTTAATAGCTTAAATAAAATTAAAGTTTGAATAAATAAACCTTTTTCTGAAGTTTTAAAACTCAAATCCGTTCTCTCGTCATCGCAAACAGGATTGTGGGCTGTACTGTGAAAGCAGCAATATTTTCTGTAAATGGACGCATGAGCATTAATTTTCAAATCAAAACAATTTTTATCAGCAAAGTTGAGAAGTCCTTATGCTTCTCGCAGAGTTTGATTTTCTTTTTACTGCTAATTTAGCACACGAATCATACTTTAAACAAATAATAGTTATATGCAAATTTTTACCTTTTTGCCATATTCAAATTTCTTTGATCTTTAATGTAGCGATCCCTGATTGGATGCTACGTTAGCCAGCGGTTTCTACTGCTACAAATAAGTTCTTGAACTTAGCAGTTTGCGAAAAGCACATGTCGATGTTCGGCCAGCCGGCATGAACAGACGCTGCTTCTAAATTATTTTATTTTTATACTGTTAATTGCAGGTTTACTTTTTAGTAAAATGTAATTAAAATAGAATCTTTTTGGCTGTGGTATCAGCCTTTAAAGTTAGTTCTGTAATCTTTTTGAAGTATAAATTTAAAACTTTGTTTCTAACTTTATTGAATGAATTTGGCTTAAATGCTTAGTAATGTTTGAATCTTAATCAATTTTTATAATTCAGGCTCATGATACTGTATTATGTTAATCAATGTAAAACTTGTAGAATGTAATTATGATTGTTTATCTCTTAATAAATGTATTTTAGCCTATTTTGGCTCTGTTTCAATCTTTAAATGTAAAACAGGTAAGCAGTAGGTGATAGGCCCTATGATGTTTTGTTCCTCAGAACAACAGCACATTTGACAGTGTAAAAATGTGCGCTGGCAAGGCTGTTGAGATTATTTTGAATTCATCAATAGGGAAATTCAAAATTTGGGCTAGGGGGCCAAATTTTTTTCCGATTCCTGAAGAGTCTTGGGTAGTCATTTGTGCTTGTGTAATTACTAACCACTACACAACAGTAATTATGACTTTTTGCCTCTTTAGAAAATATGTTGTCACACAGGAGGGGAACTACTATTGTCCTCCTCCCTCTTTTTTTTGTATGTTGTGCACTTGCAGGGCTCGCAAATAGTCTCTTTTTTCCCTAAAAGTCTCTTTTTTAGTTAGAGCTCTCTAAAAGTCTCTTTTTCGCGTAAATGGTCCCTATTTTCTCTTTTTCGTCACGGATTCTAGCCATTCCGAAGTCACACGGTTACGAACTCACCCTCTATTGGACGATGAAACGCCAGTTCGGTGACGTCATACTCCTTTCTTTTACAACATCGGCGTGTGAACAAAGGAATGTATCGTCTTTGCTTGTGAATCGGCTGGATGACCCTGTATTTTGTGTATTGAACTCTGCAAATATAATCAGTATTGGAAGTAAGTAATTTTTTATATTCATTTTTAGGAAAATTGTATTGTAAGATTTTAATTTTTTTTTAGGAGATTAGAGGTTTTATTTTTTAGAGGTCTTTGTCACACGCAACTAAACAGATTGATATAGAAGGCATGGAGGAATTTTTCCGGTTACCATTAAGACAGTTTTTTGCTGTTTTTTTATTTTTATGAATTGATAGATATCGCAGAATTAAACAAATGGCATATCTAAAAATTCCACGCGTGTTGCTATCGCTGATTATGTCTGGGAATAATTCTCCGTCTGCACTCATTTTTGTTCTTTAGTTTCTGGTAAAATACTGCAAAATCACTTATTTTTGCGAGCCCGTCGTCATCGCAAAAATCAATGCCTCTCGAAATACTTTATTTCCGTTCACAACTGACTCTGTTCAACTTTCGGTTCTGCTCATAATTCGCGAAATTTTCAGCCCGCGCCCGTGATTTTAATTAATTTACGGGAACAAATAAACTAGTTGCCCACACAGTGGTGTTTATTGAGAATGGGGAATGAGAAACACTAACGAGTATTTTTCTCTTGAAGGAAAATTAATTTTATTGGTTTTAACAGGACCCTTCAGCTTTGTTTCTCATCCGCTCTGATGCTGTCAGGGAATTCTGCTTCCGTTTTAAAAGCCACGTGCGTTCGTACGCGTGTTGGAGTGACGTCACACGGTCCCCCACAATGCACTTCGATAGCAGATTCTTTGACAGGCAAACTGATTTCTGCTTGAGGCCCCTAAAAGGGCATTAGATTAGACTTGCTAAATATGTGTTTAACTATTAAAATGTAAATAGTTAATTATATAAATAAAAGTTTATATAAATGTAACGAATTGACTCCAATATTTTGAGTTTCGACGAATTTAAAACCACTGAACCAAGGATTTTGAACGGTGAATAAACTGAAATCTGTGCCAGATGCATTAAAAAAAAAAAAAAAAAAAAAAAAAAAAAAAAGCTGCCTCACTTGCGATGTCTGGCAGATTCCCCCCTCCCCAAATGATTTTGCTGATAAGCCATCTCGGAGTATTAACACAAACATTTCATTTCAGAACTATACACACAATAAGATGATCGCTTATTAATTATTTTCAGCTGTCTTGTCGCAAGCTGCTTATTTATTTATAGATGGATTGTGAATAAAGTGCAGAGGAAAAATGTTTCAAGCTATACAGAAATTAGAAATAATAAAGTTTTAGCATGGCAATTAAAACATGTTTTGAAACTGGGGCAGTATTAATGCAAAAATAAGTAATAAAATTAGATATGTTACAAACAAAAAAATCATAGATACCCTTTTTAAAACAGACTGTTTAAAATTATTTACAATTTAGTAAAAACTTAATAATTTAATTTTAATTAAGAGATGCATTTTGCTGGAGCCATCTGTTATTGAATTTTGTTGTAAAATCGGTACTAAAATTTTTCAGGGGGAAAAAAAGAAAACAGTTAATCCACAGCTGGGTATTTTCACAGATAATCCGTGGATTATAGACACATAATGCAAATATAAATAATATGTAATTATTATTTATATTTGCATATTTTCTTACAAATCAGTTCTAATGTTTCACAAAATCATTTTAACAATGTTAAAAAATACTAAAAGTTTTGCAACAACTCTGTATTAGCCGAGTACTTGGTCAAAATTTGGCCAAATACCGAGTACTCGGTATATCTCTAATTTTTTTACTGAAGTAATTTTATAAAATTCTGAGTATTGTGCTACTTTTGATGATATTTGCACTCTATTTGACAAAAATCATCAAAAATATTGTTCGCACATTATTTTATACCATGGGAATTTCAAAAATTCCCTTATCCAAAGTCTAAATGGTGTGAATAAATAAATATATTTCTTGTAATTTTAGTACAAATTTTATAGAACTGCAAGATTTCTTATTTTTACTTTTTTAGTTTCAGGTGTACTATGGGGAACTGTAAGCTTCTGACAGAATGGTTAGAACGAAAAGATGACACTGGCTGTAAAATTTCAACCTGGGGGAAAAAATTTTCTGAAAATGAGCTGCTTTGTGTCCCTTGTGATACAAAATTTTTGTGACCAAGGGATTTAATAAAATAAAGCAACATTATGAAACTTGCAAGCACAAGAAAAACATGTCCATTAAAAGTAACCCATGCCAGATGCAGCTTTCTAAAACTGATGAAAACGTTAAAGTAAAATTAATCTGCAAAAAAGATGCTGCTTTTTCTGCTGAATTGATATGGTGTTTAAAAATTGTTGCTTCAAACATGTCTGCAAGTTCTTCACAAGACATAACTCATGTGTTTAAATCAATGTTTCCTGAAGGTGTTCATGAGAAGTTTTTGTTAAACCCGACTAAAGTGCGTTATTTGATTAGCGATGCTTTGGACCGTATTTCAGAGATATGCTACTTCGTGAATTGGCTGGTGTGTTCTACACATTATGTTTTGACGAAACAACAAACAAGGCTGGATTTAAAGAGCTCCAGACAGCGATACGCTTTTGGGGGTCTGATGATAAAGTCACTACTCGTCACTTAGAAACCTTTTTTATAGGCCATGCAACTGCGGAAGAAATATAATTTTATTTATCTCTCGCTCTTAAATAAATAAATTATATTGAAATAATTCATATTCTTAGAATTTCCTTAATTCAGAAAATATTTTGCAGTCTTTACAAAATGCTGGCTTACCAATTAAGAAACTCTTAATGCTTTCAAGTGATGGCCCTAACGTTAACAAAAGAGTGTTCAACCTAATAAATGAGTGCGTTAAAGAAATAGGCCAGAAAGGTTTGCTAGACATAGGGTTTTGCAATATTCATCTTATACATAATGCGTTTGAAAAAGGTCTAGTACATCTAGGTGAAGATGCTTCTGAACTCATCATAGCGCTTTATTATTATTTCAAAAACTGGCCATCACGGTATGAAGATTTTTCAAACATTTTGTTAGAGAAGAATTTGCCAAATTTACACTTTCTGAAACATGTAAGTTCTCGCTGGCTTACATTACAGCCTGCTGCTAAAAGACTTCTTCAGTTGTGGGATGGTGTCATAGCATATTTCTTGACATTTATTCCTTCAAAACAAGCTAAAGTTATGAGCACAGGAAGTTATGAGAGATTAGTAAAATATTTAAAGAAAAAAACAATGAGAGCAGAGCTGCACTTCATCTGCTCGAGTGCAGCAGTATTTGAAAAGTTTGCTGTTTTCTTTCAAAAAGAACCTCTTATCCATGTGATGCATGAAAAGATCAAAGAGGTTGCACTAACTGTCATGGCACGCACCTGTGAGCCAGATGCAATCAAACAGTTTAATAAAGAAATCTGTAATGATCCTTTCATTCAAGAAAACCTGTTGGATATAGAAGAAATGCCTCTATCAGATGACATTAATGTTTCTTTACTTAATTCAAAAAATTCTGAAAAGAAGCAGTTTTTTTTAAGTGTCAAGAAGCATTATATTTCAGCTGCAAGTACATCTTGGAGAAAAAGGTTCTTCAGTCAAATCTGTTGGAAAGCTTTAGTTTTTTAAAACATTCAGAGAGGTTCAAAGCAAAAAATATTGAAAGACTCAGCCTCGCTGCTCATTTCCTTCCAGTAGAGTTGGATGCAGAAGTATTATTGGATGAATGGAAACTATTGCAGTTGGAAAATTTAGAGTATCAGGACAGTATCAGGATTGATCAATACTGGGGTAATATCTCTAAACTAAGAACTGTTGATGGTTGTATTAAATATCCAAATATGTCTGAACTCTCTAAAGCTGTGCTGACTCTGGCTCATGGCAGTGCTGAGATTGAAAGGGGGTTTTCTAGATCTTCTAGAATTATGACGGATGACAGATCATCTATGTCTGCAAGGACTCTGAATGCCAGGCTGAATGTTGCAGATGGACTTAAAAAAATTGATAATAAGGCACATTTGGTACCGATTACTGAGGAGTTGCTAAAGCTTGCTCGGGTGGCTTATAAAAGTTACAATGATTACTTAGAATCTGAAAGGCAGAAAGCAGAAAACGAAAAGAAGGAGAAAATTGAAGCTGAACAGAGAAGGGTTGAAGAAGAAGAAAGGAGGAAGAAACTGGAAGAGAAAAAAGCAAGCATTAATGACTTAAAAGAACAGTTAAATAATGAAAGGGGTAAACAAGAAGTAACTACATCAGCTGTTGGTCAACTTTTGCAAGAGGCACATTCCAAGCTGAAAACTGCTTTGAGGAAAAAGGATCTTGCTGCAGCTACAGTTGCACAAAGTATTCTCGAAGGAGCCTTGAAAACAAACAAAGCATGTGACAAAAAACGTAAAGCTATATCCACATTAGAAAGAAAAATAGAAAAAAAGACTGATTCAGTAATGAAAAATTATTTTTCAAAAAAACCTCGTACTATGTGAACTGCTTATTGTATCTGTGAGTAATCTATAAAATCTGTGATGCACCTGTATCTTAAAAAGAAATACATATGTATGTTGTAAGAGAGGCTCTGCATTTCTTTTTTAGGACTACAAATTTGCTATGCTTACAGAAATCTAATTAGTATTATACGTTTATTCTTAAAATGGTAATGCATTTATTTCTCATTAAGTGTGTTTAATTTATTAATTTTTAGGTACAGATTTAAAAAATCAGCTATGGTCTTTACAGACTTACATAAAAAGTAAAACTTGTCTGCAAACTTGAATAATTTCTTTAAAATTTTTTGCTAAAAAAGGCTGTATGCCTTCAGAGTCCTGTATCTCTACCAACAGCTAAACATACTATTCTAAAATAGCTAAAGTTCATATTGATGTTGATTATTTTGTAAAATCAAACATAGCAAATATGATTTATTAACCATTAGTGTAAAAAAAACATTTATTAGGAATGTTACGGGTTGTGTTCTACAAGGTCTCTTTTTAGTCTCTTTTTTTTAAGAATTTGGTCTCTTTTTCTCTAGAGACATCGTTAAAAACTGTTGTGAGCACTGCACTTGCAATTTTCTTTAAAACTTTCGCAGACACATTTCTCCTATTCTCTCCATTTTGGCATAGCTGCGTGATGCCTGGAGCTTGTGTCCCATTTGCCAGAGTTGGGCAAAATACATCTAAAATGTATTTTTGATACAAAATACAAGATACATTGATTCAAACACTTTAAAATACAAAATACTTCCTGAATTGAAAAAAATACAAAGTACATGTATTTTCCAAATATACAAAATATGTGTAAAATTTTAACAGTATTTTGATTGTGAATGAGGTAAATTTTCTTTCTGAGATCCCAGTTTGTTTTATTCAGGTATATTTTAACATGAAAAACAAAAACATTCATAATAGTTGTGTTAAAGAAAACCTATGGTTCGTCTTTTTCTAAACTGCACTTTTTAAAATTTTACCTGTACAATAATAAGATCTGAAACAGGCTATTTCTGATAAATTGTAGTGATACTCAAAACATAATTAAAATAGTATTATTTCAATGTGTAACCAATGTTCATTAATTTGTTTCAAAATAGTTTATAAAAAATAAATAATCTCAAAGTTAAAAAAAAAAGTCAGTGTGTAAATAAACCTATTCATATAATATTTACGATACTTATTGATTTCAAATAAACATAAATATTCAGCTTTTTCCATTTTATTATTAAATTTAAGTTTTACCTTTAAGCTACTTTTAAAAATTATGCTAGACTTAAATATTCTACATATTTTCGAAGTTTTCAGCTTTCTTAACTGGGATTGCACTTTCACTTTTTCATTTCCATCTACAGACAAAATTAACAAATATTTTCCACTAAAAATTGCACAACAGGCTTCAAAATCATTTAGAATGAATGTATGATTCATTCTATCCTATTATTCATGGCTATTGATCTAACAATCTGGAGTTTGGGGCGGTTTTCTTGAGATAAAACGTGAACATACTTTATAACCTCTTAAGTCCTCTACCCAAGTATAGTCAGAAATGACCCATACTTCCCATTCGGAATGCAGTGAAAATTCTATAAGTATTCCCCCCCTCCCCCATTTAAATGACTAATATCTTTTAACTAATGCAGTAGAAAATAATATATGCAGAAAACTAATTTAAAATATGCCTGAATCTCGATTCGATCTGTAAAAGGTTAGGATAGCTTAAATATACTTATTCATACTTGTCAATTTTTATGTTTTTAAGTTTGGGCGTTTTTCAGATTTTGACAATTTTACATGAAACTCCCATTTTTTAAACACTTTTTAATAAATTTCGAAGTTTTATTTTAATAAAATCCCACCCATACTTCGTTATTAAAAAAAATCTCTTAAAATTTATCATTCGGGATTTTTTGCAGTTTTGTTAAAAGATTACTGAATTGCAGCTCCCCCTTTTTTCCCCCTGTTGCGCTCTTGCAAATGCTCTATGCTTCTTGTCTCTCCCTTTGTCTATTTTGACTTAACAATTCAATGCCTGGGGCACTTGTCCCATTTGCCCTGCCCTAGTTACAGTTCTCTGCACACATATTGTGCAAAATTGCAGAGGATGCCCAATACAGTAAAAATTAGAATCTAAAATGAAATGTTTTCAGTCATTTCCAAGTCAGAAAATTTGTGCGATTTTGGAAAAAAAATTTTGTAAATCAATAGATTCCAATTATTTTGAAATTCCAAAATTTGAATATTTTGTTGAAATAAAGCATAGTGATGGTCTTGCTCAACTTTTGTAAAAATGTAGATTGTATTAAATTAAAAAATCTGGTATTTTAAAATACAAATCCCTCTACACTTTTTTATTCTCAATGCGTGAAAGAAAGAGTAAAATCATTAAGACAGCTTAAATAACAGCTTAATAACTTAAAATAGTTATACTTATTCATACTTGCCAACGCTTTTGGCTTAAAGTCTATGCTTTTTTGCTGATTTTTACAACTTGCCCAACCCCCAAATTTTACGGCTTTTAAAAGAAATTTTTAAGCTTTTTTATTTTAATAAAATCATGGCCCATATACATATATTTTAAATAATCGCTTAAAATATATCATTCATGAGATTTTTCTGCAGTTTTGTTTACTTTACTGAATTGCTGGCCTCCCCCTTCATGTATTTTTATTTGAACCTCCAATATGATAAGAGTAAAAACTGATTCTTATTTCAAATTTTAATTATTTGTTAACCTTTTTTTAAAATGTAAAATAGTAAAAAAAAAATTCGCTGAAGATGGCAGGTTCAAATATGAATGAAAATGATAGAAAATAATAGTATTGAAATTGAAACAATGATGTTTCAATTCAGGAACTGAAAGGATGTTTTGATCAGGAAGAAAAAATATATATTGTGAAAGCAAACATTTTGGCATGCTTTTTAAAAATTTATTTATTTAATGTCTTTGCTGGTGTAATTTTACAGTACTTTCTTATACATTGCAGAATTGCCTTTTCCCTTCCCTAAGGTGTTTGACCCATAAGCAGGCATGCCTACTTTTTTAACTTAAGCGCTCGTGTGGGATAAATCTTGCCCCATTTTGTCTTCTTTATATTTTTGACTAAAAATGTTTGAAAAACAAACTTGTGAACTTAAAATGTAAAATACGTCATTTCTATTACGTTTCATGGGAGGAAATCGTGCTTCTCATATTTAGAGATTTTCTAGCAGTTCCTTTAAATATTATGCTTTCTGAGAAGAAAATTTCATGAGATATGCTTTATACCTAAAAACACTAATTACTTTAATACGATATTAATTTCACCCAATAGCCTTTTGTCAATACATACCAGTAGTGTGAAGTTAATTTACATTTAGTTTACATTAACAACGTAATAAAACATTGTTAGTCACGCGGGAGTATTTAATCCCAAAGTGGAATTTTCTTCCCTTCCGGATAACATAGAAATGACATTATTTCACCCACCCCAACTAGACCTTGACCATGAATGGTAGAAGATTAGGCAAACTTGTTCTCAAAAAATTTCTCTCCTTTTATGAAGGAAAAATGTCGCTGGGGTGAGATTTACCCCAGCATGCCTGCTTACGGGTTAAAATCATTAATTTTATGTCCAGTAGGATTAAAAAAAAACTAAATTGTTATTTTTTGTTTAAGAAATATATATTGTGTTTTATATGAATTTTAATATTTTATACCATTCAAACTATGAAACTTGATAAAACTTAAGTCTCTCATGGGTTTATTTACTGAAAAACTTTGAAATACTGTTTGTTTGCTATTTACTAAAATTAAATTCAAATATCATTTGCACATTATTTAGCAGAAATCATAGAAATGATTTCTGCTGAATAGTTGCATATTGAACTGCCGGTAGTTCAATAATGTATCAATTAGGTAAGCATTGTCCCCTCCCTAAGATTTTGCTAATTGGAAGCTAATAATTAAATCTCTTTGGGAGAAAGTATACTTTCCCACCTTTTTTACCCCATTCTGAAATTTTTTCTAGCTATATGCCTGATACATACAATATGAAAACACTATGCTATTAACTTATAAAATCAATTTTAATTATGCTTTCTATTAAATAGTATTCAATATCAAGACTACTAAATTAACAAATTACAGTAGAAGATCGATATACCGCAATTCTCCATAAACCGCATTAACACTGCGGATGTAAACAGAGAAAAGCGCAATTAAGAAATTTCTACAATCTGCTTTTTTTTTTAATTGCTTTTCTAGGGAATTAATTTTGAGACATTAGATAAATTCCACAACATGCCAAGCTTAAAATAAACAATTATTCTCCCATGCATGCATTATGCATTATCAGCATAACAGCTGGCCGGCAGTTGAAGAGGAAGAAATGTTTACTTTAAAAAAAACCTCCCTTTTTCCCTCCACTACGGAACCACTCTCTTTCTCCCTCCTCTACCATTGACTTCCCAAATAGACGTTTATTTATTTAGTTATATTTCTCTTTGTAAATTAAAAACATTGATTTGTTTTATATTAAATCGTATGCCGTTACTTGGCTTCCTAAATTATACGCATAGCATCACCAAAAGTTTTTTTTTTTTATGTGTGTGTGTGTGGGTGGGGAATGCACATAGCGTATTCTAAAGTAAAAATAGCCATGTTTCTTTAAGTTTGGCAAGAAGAAAGGTTTTAAAATGAATGGTTTTCTAAACAAAGTTGGGAGGGGGCACACGCCCCCGCCCCCTGCCCGACCAACGATATGCTTATGTCTCAATATTGACAGTAAAATACTTTTAAACAGTCTATGAGAAGTAGGGAGGGAGAGTTTTCTCAATGTAACACTATTTTAAAACTGAATTTTGGAACTGGATTTAAGCCATCATTAGTTAAAATGAAAACTGCTGAACTAATGCATTGTGCACAAAATGGAAAGTACTCAGTTTGCAAACCTGCATGAAGAAAACATTTTGAATATTTGGTAATTGATGATAAGTCACAAATTGTTAATCATTTGACCAGTGCTGAAATAATTTCCTCTGTTTCAAAACAAGAGGAAAACAATTCTGAAACAGAATCAAATGCTGGAGAGAAAGTTGAAAAACTTTCAGAATCTGAAGAAATTTCCATAAGAGATCAATATTTTAAATTCCTAGAAACACAAGACTGTGTAACCAAAGTAAAATTATTACCTGTTCAAAGGCTGCAAGAAAAGTTATTTGTTGAGAGATTGCAAATTCTAAAACAAATCAAAATTAATATATTGTTTAACAAATAAACTTTAATGCTTTTGGTAATTTCAATTTATTTATTTTTTCTGTAAATAAATAAATTCCATTTTTTTTTTGTTTTTTAAAGTAGTATTTGTATTTTAAAAAAAGTTTTAAGCATTATATTTATGTGTTCCAGCTATATTTTAATATGTTTACTAGGGAAGTTTAATGATATAAGTGAATGATCCATATAATGCAAAATTCTATATTATAATGCAAAACCTTGCGTTTTGAGGTTTGCATTATAAAGATCTTCTACTGTAGTTTGTTTGTTTGTTTGTTGATAAGTTTTAAAGTTTGAAAATCTTTCAAAGGTAACTTTTCAGTTTAGAAAACCACATAGCACAGACACGTTTGGTTGAAATATTGACTATGAATGCATTTATTAAAATAACGTTTGATAATTTCTTTCATACGAGATTCATGAAAACTTTCATTTTGTGTTCTACAGCTAAAAGATGAAAAAAATACAATAACATGCTGTGTGGTGAAAAATATAAAAATCTCTGCTCTCATGCTGTTTTTTTTTTTTTTTCTTCCCATATTTGGACTTTTCACAAGCCAGAATATCAGAAGTGCTTTAGACCATCTAAGACCAGATAAAAAAGTTTGCTTAGGGCATCTCCTAAACAGCTGCATTTTACAAAGTATTCAAAATGAATCGAGATAAATCATAGATGCTGAATGATTGAAAAGGAATAACTGAAAGTAGTAACAAGGAAAATTACAAAACTATAAATGCGGTTTTGCAGCAAAATATAGCTTGTAAGAAGATTTAGAAAATAATTAACAATGCAAAAATGGCATATAGATTCAAATATTCAAATGAAGCATCAGAGAGAGAGAGAGAGAGAGAGAGAGAGAGAGAGAGAGAGAGAGAGAGAGCTATGCATTATCGATACAGCATCCATGATTTATCTCTCTCTCTCTCTTTATATATATATATAGATATATATAGAGAGAGATTGATTAATGAGAGTGTGGTTCTAAAAGGTTTTATCAAAGTTATTGTTTATTTGTAAGTACTAAAGAAAGTTGTGATTTGATCTTTATATATTTAATTTGTTTTTGACTGAATTTATTTAATGATTGTACTCAAGTTTAACCGACAAACTCGCTTGTCACTCGCTTGACAATCATAAAATCACAATCTTATGAATCAAGTATTGATTTTCAGGCATGAAAATCTTCCGCTTTTTGGCGGATTTCCGCTTTTTTTTTTTTTTTTGGAAGACCTCCGCTTAATAATTTTTACAGTTAATTTTAAAAAGCATAATCTTGTGAGTTGGTATTTTGCAGCTAATATTGGAAGGAGCAGAACATATGTCCCTGTCATAAGTTCCACTTCTGTGTGCTGATGTGCTGCAAGACTGCTAAGATTCTAAAATTTTACCTGAGAAAATATTTAGACATTTATTAAAGAATTATTCTTTTTCCAATAAAACAAGAAAACTTCACTTTTATTCTATCATTTGAATGCTTATTTTAGAAAATGCCAATGCCATATGTATGATTTTTCATTCCATTTCTGATCAAAATTAGGGAAAAAAAAAAAAAAAAGATAGGTCTTAAAATATAATTTTTTTTTGGGGGGGGGGAAATCAATTTTTTATTTTATTTTCATATCAAAAGAATAGTCTGAAATTTGGATGTGAGACTTATGATTTGTTTTGATCTACTATTTTACGATATTGTTTAAGATAATTATTTTAAATAATTATAGCCTGTTTTCTTTTAATAAATATTGTATATTCAGGGATGTGCCGGCTGAAATTAAATTTTGGAGCAAGAAAAGACATTTTTGGAGCAATTTGGAGCAAGAAAAAGTCACTTTTGGAGCATAATAATGTCAATTTTGAAATACAAAATTTATTTTTGGAGGGAAAGAGAAAAGTCATTAAGGAATGCCAATAAAAAAAAAAAAATGAAAATTAAGGAGGTTCTTAAAAACTCTTAGCTTATAAGAAAAACCAGTTTATTTTTCTTTTTTTCTGGTGGGGGGGGGGAGTCAGAAGCTTATGAAATAAATAAAAAATTCAGTTATTTTATACATTGTTATACAAAATATCCACTTTAAATCAAAAATACAATATTTACTAAACTATATTAACCCATTTATGCCTAGCATCCCTTTTTTTGGGATGTTATTTTCGCTATCAGTCGAAAGCGTTATTTATTTTTCCTAGCCTTTATTCACGAGTATAGAACCTCAACTCCACATAATATTTTAACATGACCCAATAGGATGTTGACATTTCAATTTTTATACATAATGATTTTTAAAAAAAATCATCCCTTGCTCAAGAAGTTGACATCGGAAATTTATCTATTATTGCTGGTATTAGCAAAAATCAAAGAAAGTCTCAAAAATATCTGGGCACAAATGGGTTAACTACCATCAGTAGCTAATAAAAAATTTGGTAACAAAAAATAACAAATTTATATGAAATTAAATTTAAAACAGAGGTCAATTTTTACTCAAATTACAAGGCATTGGAGGTTTAAACAAAGGGATGCCACAGAAAAAATATTCATTTTTAAGATTAATAGAGAAAGATTGAAATTGGAATATTTAGAATGTGTGATGACTTTTGTAAAAATTCGGGAGATTTACAAACGTTTAAACATATATGGAAAAATTAAATGTAGCAGTTTTGCTGAATTTGGAGCAAAAATGTCCAAAAACGATCTTTATGCAGCAGATTGGCACATCAGGATTAATTTGGCACAATTTGGAGCAATTGGACAGCTGGCACATCCCTGTGTATCTAAAACTGATTATTAGTTATTTTCTTCAGGATCACAGTCAATTTGTTTGTGGTTGAAATTTAAATGGTAGAAATTGTTTCATACACTGTTTAGTTTAACAGTGGCTGAATTTAAGCTCACACATTATTCCCCAGTTCCATGTTTTTGCATTATCAACCTTGTTATGTATGCCTGAAAATACGTGCACGTAGTTTCTTAATTTTTTGCTGGAAAATACGTCCACGTGCATTTCCTCTTTTTTGCTCTTCAGCTGTTTTCATGCCTGGATTTTACTCATTTGTTACATAGTTATTTTGAATATAGTAGTCTTTTTAGAGGTTAAACTGTATAGGGAAATACTTTTATTAAAATTTAATAGAAATATTTTTATTTTTTTCAGTTATATTACGGGGCAAGTTCCGCCTGCACAAACACCCCATTACATCTGCCCAGATTTTGAATCAAGGAAAGTACATGAAATGGCACTTACTGGAATGTTCGGTAAGTATACACTGAAGTGCAAAGAGTCATGGGATAACTAAATCAAATATTCAGGAACGATATGAATAGACATTGCCTTTTAAGGCTTTCATTTTTATTCAAGTGATTTGTGTGAGCCATATTCGTAATTTTAAATTCATTTTTTGAAGCTTAAAGTAACTCTCCTTTTTAATCGTACCTCAAATACCAACAATTTTTTTTTTCTCCTCAAGTCAATTTGACGATTTGATTAATCTGAAAATTTCATAAGACTCTCAAAATTTGATCCCCTTTTAACTTTAAAAATCTGTCATGTAATCCTAACCTTTAGAATCTATATATACAGGGATGCCACTTTTCCGCCAATCGGTGGATTTCCGCTTTTTATATTTAATTAATTTATTAATCATTTTGCATCATCAGAAGAATTTTTCTAAAAATTCCATGGTGTTTATGTATTCACCATTAATTATTATGCAGTAATTAAGTATTGATTTTCAGCATCTCTCAATTTCAATCTTTTTCCAACTGTTTTGAAAATTAGTATTTTTCCTTTAGCATTCCTTTATTAAATCTCCACTGCTGTAAGAATAAAAATTAACTCCTATTTCAAATTTAAATTATTTATTTCAAAGAAACCAGTAAAGGAAAAACTTTGCAAAATAGAGCAGGTTCAGACATAAATTAAAATGATGTGAAATAGTTAAAGTTGAAACAAAAAATATTTTGTCGTTAAAAATATTTATGAAAGCAAACACAAAATGAACTAAATGTTTTTTCTCCATACATTACATTTTTCTAAAATAAGCTTCACTTATTTGCTTTATTTGCATGGGAATTCTTCATTTTTGTTTATTCACGCACAGTTTCCTCTTTTTTGCTATTTTATGAGTGGCATCTCTGTATATATATATATATATATATATATATATATATATATATATATATATATATATATATGTATTTGAGGAATAATTATGACCAAACCAAAATTGCACCAAAGCAAACTTAACTAAAGGTGCACTTCACATCTTTGTGAAATTATTGGTTACCTGAATTTCATTTTGAAATGTCTTGCATTTATCTATGTACGTCATTAATTTATTCTTATTTGCATTTTGTAATAGCTTTACTTCCTCTCAAACAGTTTTGATCACAAACAGAAATATCTTATGCAATTATGTGTTATCTTAATTAACACATTCTTGATTATTAAAAAAATTCAAATTTTCAAATGCTGTCAGTTTTCATTACCTTTATTAATTGAAGTTCTACTGTATTTTGATCTGAAATAGTATATTTTTTAGACTCATCACAACAGTAAGTATTTAAACAACTTAAATTATTATGAAATTTTGTTTTGAAGTTTGATTGTTTTTGAAATTCCCTTTAGTTGCTGCAGCTGTTAAGGAACTGCGAGCTGTTTCTGTACCTTTCATGTGCATGATAGTTCGACATTATATTGCTGTGGCTATAAGTCAGCAGGCTGGCCCTTTTGTATGCTCTAGGAAACAAATTAAGCCCCAAGGCATGGACCCCCTTGTATTAATTGATGCTACAGCAGCCGTCATGGGTCATGAAGAGAAAGAGCTTTGCAAACCTGGAAGCCTTGCTCTTTACATAATTATTGAAACAGCTAATAAGATTCTTGGGTCATCAGAAAGGGTATATTTTTGTTATTTGTTAATTTGAAACATGGCTGATTTAGTTTTTTTGCTTGTATTTGAAATTTGCCTTCTGGTATTTATATTCATTTTTGTTAGAACTCTGTCCCTATACTATTTTTTCTTAATATATGAGTCTCAAAATGCATTATCTATGAAATATTTTTAGAATCTATATTAAAGAATCGATTGCATTCTGTTAGATGAAAAAAAGTTAAAAGAAATTTTGATATTTAATGACTATAATATACTACAATCATGTAGTTAAAGATATCTTTCGGGTCATTAAAATATTTATAAAGGGTTTCATAGTCTAAAATTTCAATTACTATTTTTTCTTGTTTTAATGAAAGTAAATTTGTATAAGAACTTCTGAAAATATATGCACTGAAAGTCTGGAACACTTACATTTTTAGCGTGCAGAAATACACTTTAAAAGTTCATTGTTGCTGTATGTCTTACACAGTTATGCAGCGAAAAACTGCTGACAGTTGTGAAGCGTAGTACATTATACTTAAAAATTAACTGAATAATGGCAGAAATATTTTTCTTAATTTAGATTGAACATGAGGATTGGAGATAACTTAAAATTTCCTGTTGCGAGTCGCCAGGTGGTGATTAAACTTAAAAAACTGGTGATTTACAAAATTCTGACTACCGGCCAGGCCAATATAACAGGGTGTCTACCATCATGAAAAGGTCACAGAAAAGTCAATAAATGGGAAAAAGGTCACGAAAGTCAAGAAAAGGTCAAGAAATGAAGCACTAGGTCACAATTTGCTTCTCAACTACGCTTTTTCCATTTCATTCAAATTCTTAGTTTCTAATTTTTTGTGACAGACAAAACTTAAGTTTTTCATGTGTTTATTTTATAGGAAAACATTAAAATACTGTTCGTTTGCTATTTATACAATTCATTTAAAATGTCATTTACATGTTATTTAGCAGAAATCATCAAAAATGATGTCTGCCAAATAGTTGTATAGTGAACTGACAATAGTTCAATATGTCAAGTGCGTGTTGTTTTACACCTTGGGAATTTCAAAAGTTGGCAAGTATGTGTCTTCAAACCTTGAGAAAAGTATATCAGTTATCCACCTTCTCTCCTCAAAAAAAAAGTTAAAATTGTTGATTTAAGAGTAATTTTTTTTTCTCCCTTCATTCCCTGTCAAATTCAGTGTTTTGATTATTTTCCACATTTTCTTTTTTAAAAACAATAACTTGGATTCCACTTAAAATTATAATTATCGCTGATCCCCATGTTTCATAGCTAATAACTTCAATTTCCCAAAAGTTTTATGATATATTATAGACTTTCATAAGTTCTGTGTTTCCATAGATGTAAAAAGATTTACAATGTACAAGCTACATACATGTTTACAAAATAGCAATTGGTCCAAGTTAACTGAAAGCAAACGGCTAATCAGTGAAAAAGTTGAAAAAAAAAAAATGCTTTAAAAATGGGCAGGGAAAAGAAATACCGAAAGAATTTTGTAATTCTTTGTTAAAATCAAAATCGGTTGTATATTTCTCTGCAAAATTTCCCCCAATCCTAGAATGCCGGATAGAACATATTCTGCATCCCTGCCATGATGTATTTTTGATATTAGAGTTTCGTATTTGTTATGGTCAAGAAAAGGTCAAGAAATCAAGCTTACTTTTTGTGGTAGACACCCTGTATAATGGTGGAGCTAGAAAAATCCATACAGATCGCACATACGGCACCTGCAAAATTCGTCAACAGATGGCACTCTTTTCATCCCCCATGGACAAATTCTACTGTGTGTTAACTGTGTTCCCCCCCCCCCCCCCCATCAAACGAACCAATATTTTTTTACTTATTATTTAAAAAAAAATTCAGATTTTTTTTTTTCCTGATTTTTTTTTTTTTTTAAACCAAAATTTCCTGTTTTCTGCTTAGGGCTGTTAGCAGGTATGTATTATGGAGTTTTTATAATAGTTTTACCTTACACTAAGTAATTTCAGAATTAAATTTTAAAAAAGCACATATATTTCCTGATTTTGTTCTTTGAATGTTGGCAAGTATGAATGAACTTTGCAAAACAGAACACCAAAATAAAAGTAAAATAATTTTCTCAATAAAAAACTTTTGTTCCTTAAGACTTCTAGGTAGTTTATATTTAAAATCTTTTCCCTTCCTTTATAATCTTACCCCCCCCCCCCTCCCCCACAACCAAATGCTCAGAAGTCTTGTGCACGTATGTACACAAGCAATGTAACGGACGCTGTGTCTTCTTGTTACAAAGTATGCAAAAGTGCTAGTGCAGATATAACGAGATGCTTCTTTGAAGATGTGCCTGGAAAGTCAATATATGTTCGCAATGCTGACATTTTAGATACAGCTTTCTTTTCATCTTTTTCTGAGGAGTTAAATGAGTTATGGAGAGAAAGAACTTGCAGAATTCTGTGCAGTTTTTAAGCTTCAGAAAGAAGGAGCACTTTCTGAGTGCTGGCACCTGCGGACTACAATGTTCAAAAAATTTAAGCGAGGAATCTCACTTACTGCATTGCTTGACAAACTACAGACTGATATACATTTTTAGAACGTGATTCCATCAACTTTTCAAGTTATTAGGCAATTTGGAGTGTATAGGCTGATTAATTTTATTTTTTACCAACTGTGCGAAAAATTCCAGAGCTGAGAATCGAACCCAGAACTGCCGCCTAACGTGCGGGTGCTCTACTACTGAGCTACTCTGGGACGATTCCCAGATGAAATTTCTCGCATTAGAGCCGTTGGCATTTATCATCTTCCTCTGCAAACCACAGATAGAACAGATGAAACAATTAATTCTCGACAACTCCATTACGCCGCGGATAATATACATTTTTAGAACGTGATTCCATCAACTTTTCAAGTTATTAGTGTATATTATCCGCGTAGTATATAGTAGTCAGGGCTGGGGAGTAGCGCGCTACAAGTAGCGAAACTACAGTAGTCGCTACTTTTTTTAGTCGTTTGTAGTGT